>OY740773.1:8420893-8937687 GCA_963513935.1 Aphrophora alni
ATGAGAGTAAGAGTAAGAGTAAAAGTAAGAGTAAGAGTGAGAGTAAGAGTAAGAGTAAAGAGTAAGAGTAAGAGTGATAGTGAGAGTGAGAGTAAGAGTAAGAGTAAGAGTAAGAGTAAGAGTAAGAGTGAGAGTGAGAGTAAGAGTAAGAGTAAGAGTAAGAGTAAGAGTAAGAGTAAGAGTGAGAGTGAGAGTAAGAGTGAGAGTGAGAGTAAGAGTAAGAGTAAGAGTAAGAGTAAGAGTAAGAGTAAGAGTGAGAGTGAGAGTAAGAGTAAGAGTAAGAGTAAGAGTAAGAGTAAGAGTAAGAGTAAGAGTAAGAGTAAGAGTAAGAGTGAGAGTTAGAGTAAGAGTAAGAGTAAGAGTAAGAGTAAGAGTAAGAGTGAGAGTGAGAGTAAGAGTAAGAGTAAGAGTAAGAGTAAGAGTAAGAGTAAGAGTAAGAGTGAGAGTAAGAGTAAGAGTGAGAGTGAGAGTGAGAGTGAGAGTAAGAGTAAGAGTAAGAGTAAGAGTAAGAGTAAGAGTAAGAGTGAGAGTAAGAGTAAGAGTAAGAGTAAGAGTAAGAGTGAGAGTGATAGTAAGAGTAAGAGTAAGAGTAAGAGTAAGAGTAAGAGTAAGAGTGAGAGTAAGAGTAAGAGTAAGAGTAAGAGTAAGAGTGAGAGTGAGAGTGAGAGTAAGAGTAAGAGTAAGTGTAAGAGTAAGAGTAAGAGTAAGAGTAAGAGTGAGAGTGAGAGTAAGAGTAAGAGTAAGAGTGAGAGTGAGAGTAAGAGTAAGAGTAAAAGTAAGAGTAAGAGTAAGAGTAAGAGTGAGAGTGAGAAAGAGTGAGAGTGAGAGTAAGAGTAAGAGTAAGAGTAAGAGTAAGAGTGAGAGTGAGAGTGAGAGTAAGAGTGAGAGAGAGTGAGAGTGAGAGTAAGAGTAAGAGTAATAGTAAGAGTGAGAGTAAGAGTAAGAGTGAGAGTGAGAGTAAGAGTAAGAGTAAGAGTAGGAGTAAGAGTAAGAGTGAGAGTGAGAGTAAGAGTAAGAGTAAGCGTAAGAGTAAGAGTAAGAGTAAGAGTGAGAGAGAGTGAGAGTGAGAGTAAGAGTAAGAGTAAGAGTAAGAGTAAGAGTAAGGAGAAGGAGTAGATAATAGTTAGAGTGAGAGTAAGAGTAAGAGTAAGAGTAAGAGTAAGAGTAAGAGTGAGAGTAAAGTAAGAGTAAGAGTAAGAGTAAGAGTAAGAGTAAGAGTAAGAGTAAGAGTAAGAGTAAGAGTAAGAGTGAGAGTGAGTGAGAGTGAGAGGTGAGAGAGATTCCATGGTATATAACTCTCTCAGGAGCTCACTTTAGGTCAGTCAGTATGGGCTTGACAATTCTAGCTGTATTTCCACCCTTTTTCTTGGGTTAGACTCTTTCATCTATCAGGTCTCCCATAACCAACTCTTGTTCTTTCCCGATCCTGACACTATTTAACTTCCAATTTTTACTAAACTCAGGAAAGTGATAAAGTTATTTTCGACAACCTGTCCATCCATCGTCGTTGTCGTCTGTACGTAAGCACGATATCGACCACAAAAAATAAGATAAAAATATGAAATTTTATAAGTTAACCCCAATTGAAACACAGAAAAAAATAGAATCAACACAAAAATCTCGTGTGTTATTCAACTTAAAACAACCGACCTTTCAACGATGACAAATAGTCTAGCGGACTCAAAAATGTGAATTCAAAACACTGACCTCTCAATAAAATGTGTTATTTGTATAATTATAGAGTCTCCGATACGAGCTTAACGAGCAGAGGTTCCGTCATTTGCGTAGCTTCAAAACGCTCTACAACCGAGACACTGAGAAAAAGCTGCTAATCTAATGGAGACTTACTAATACTACTACGAGATTCAGAAAACTAACTGTTTTAAAGACATTTAATCTACAAATTGTATAAGACCTCTTGATCTAATTGAACACTTCCTACAAAGCTCAAGAAACCAACTTTTGAACATTACATTTAGAGGATCTGCTTGTATTACATTGTTTGATCGTGATAGCACTCATCAATATGATTTATCAAGAACTAGCTGATGGCCTCGGTTTCACCTGGGGATAGTTGAGATAACAATCCTAATGGTGGTGCTATGGGAATAAATGCCCAAATATTTATATTTTGATCAAAATTGAACGATAAATAACAAAGATATGACTCTTGTTTCAGGGATAAAAAAACACCTTTGGAGTGGAACATTTCCAGAACCCTTTCTTAGGATGCGTCTACAGACATACCTTGTTAAAAAATTCATAACTCTAGGCTTCTTGGATCCAAAGATATGCTTTAGGACTAAAAAACACCCTTGGACTGGAACATTTTCAAAATCGTTTCTTAGTATGCGTCTACAGACCTACCTTAAACCATGTTAAAAAATTCATAACTGTAGACTTTTTGGATCCATAGATTTGCTTTAGGGGTAAAAAACACCCCTTGGAGTTTAACATTTTCAAAACCCTTTCTTAGTACGCGTCTACAGACCTACCTCAAAACCATGTTAAAAATTCATAACTCTAGGCTTCTTGAATCCAGAGATATCCTTTATGGGTAAATAAACAACCTTGGACTGGAAGATTTTCAAAAACCCATTATTAGTACGCGTCTACAGACCTACCCTAAACCATGTTAAAAATCATAACTCTAGGCTTCTTGAATCCAGAGATATCCTTTAGGGATAAATACACACCCTTGGAGTGGAAGATTTTCAAAAACACTTCTTAGTACGCGTCTACAGACCTACCTCAAACCATGTTAAAAAAATCATAGCTCTAGGCTTCTTTGATCCAGAGATTTCGTGATCAGTCGATAGGTTTTGACTTTTATATAATTATATGATGACATCGAAGTTTTTTGTTTTACAAAAACAAGAAAAAAAATTCTCAATCAGCTGTTTAACAATTTAGGTTAGATAAACATTACTCATTAGTATTAAAGATTAGATTCTGATTTTTAAAAAAACACTAGATTGTATTTAATAAAAAATCAGAAAAACTATTTAAAAAATCTTTTCAAACTGTTGATGCTTTTTTCATGACAATAGATATGAACACAAACTTAAAATATATACGCAGTTGGAAGACATAATTTCTACCGGAGGAGACAAACAGACACACAAACGTTCTGATCTGTAAATCTAGAAATCCTGAAATACTGATAAAAACTCACCGAATCCCGATATCCTGCTCTTCTGGAACTCATCACAACCATCGCCGGATTTCAATGATGGCTTTAAATTGACGGGAATCAATTCCAAACCGACGTTGATAGTAGGATAAATAAACCAGAGCTGGTCAAATTCCAAAACTGTTTATAAACACTGGCATGCCTCGGGGGTTCTCAACACCTGTTAAGACTCACACACTCTAATTACACGGAGTCACTTCATTAACCATCGCCCTGCCTCATTATTTTAAAGCAAATAACAGGGTTTTTCTGACTCCGCAGCGAGCGACAGACTTTTTGATTAACATTGGCCAAGTGTGAAGAAAGATCAACTCTTGTAAACCGGAATATAAAGTGGGTTTGAACTCGTTCGTTTCACAAACTAATGTACTCCGCAAAATATAGTATATACAATACTATCATTTCTTCTTCTTTTTCAAAAACTACCTTCACTCAAGAAAAAAACTGCTTTCAAAGTTTTATATCGAACTTGCATTTCAATAAATTTCTCACTAATTCAAATTCATAGAAACATACGCTTGAATACAACAAATTTTATTTACAAAAATTCGCAGCTCCGTTTTTTGACTGATCTTCACGAAATCTTGAAAGTGATTTTCATACGAGAGCGTACGATAGGAACATGAAATTTGGTATAGAGGACTATAATACACCATTTTATAAATTTTTAAAATCCAATTTAAAAATGGCGGCCATTTTAAACAGTTTTTCGCTCATATCTCACGTGTTATTCAAAATACCCCACCTCTCTACGATGACAAATAGCGAAGTTATTGTCAAAATTGTAATTTCTAACGCAGACCTGAAAGGTGGTATTCGTGCAGTTAGGAGATCCGGCAGTGCCGCGAGCGCAGCGAGTGGAGGATCCTTCAAATTCTCGAGCTTCAAGGTCCGCGAGAACTGAGACAATCTCACGAGCGAAGCAAGTGAAAACTTTTTTAATATCCTAGCCGACGTCAAAAAAAGTAGGTTCAGAAAACCTGCCTAATGATTCATATAATGAAACTTATCCTTGGGTAATACGCCCTAACCTAACCTTACCAGGGTAGGTCTATAGACGCGTACTAAGAAAGGGTTTTTGAAAATCTTCCACTCCAAGGGTGTTTATTTATCCCTAAAGGATATCTCTGAATTCAAGAAGCCTAGAGTTATGAATTTTTAATATGGTTTGGGGTAGGTCTATAGACGCGTACTAAGAAAGGGTTTTGAAAATCTTCCACTCCAAGGGTGTTTGTTTATCCCTAAAGCATATCTCTGGATTCAAGAAGCCTAGAGTTATGATTTTTTAATATGGTTTGGGGTAGGTCTATAGACGCGTACTAAGAAAGGGTTTTGAAAATCTTCCACTCCAAGGGTGTTTGTTTATCCCTAAAGCATATCTCTGGATTCAAGAAGCCTAGAGTTATGATTTTTTAATATGGTTTGGGGTAGGTCTATAGACGCGTACTAAGAAAGGGTTTTTGAAAATCTTCCACTCCAAGGGTGTTTATTTATCCCTAAAGGATATCTCTGGATTCAAGAAGCCTAGAGTTATGAATTTTTAATATGGTTTGGGGTAGGTCTATAGACGCGTACTAAGAAAGGGTTTTGAAAATGTTAAACTCCAAGGGTGTTTTTTACCCCTAAAGCAAATCTATGGATCCAAAAAGTCTACAGTTATGAATTTTTTAACATGGTTTGGGGTAGTTCTGTAGACGCGTACTAAGAAAGGGTTTTGAAAATGTTCAACTCCAAGGGTGTATTTTACCCCTAAAGCAAATCTATGGATCCAAAAAGTCTAGAGTTATGAATTTTTTAACATGGTTTGGGGTAATTCTGTAGACGCGTACTAAGAAAGGGTTTTGAGAATGTTCCAATCCAGGAGTATATTTAACCCCTAAAGCATATCTCTGGATCCAAGTAGCCAAGAGCTATGAATTTTTTAACATGTTTTGGGGTAATTCTGTAGACGCATACTGAGAAAATTATCTGTGATTTTATGATCGAGCTGTGTTAAGTACTGTAGCGTCCATCTACTACTTGTTTTGTTTTTTTCTTTTACATGTAGTTTGGTTCTTGGTACAAATTATTAGTTAAATTAGATAGAGACGATTCCAGAATTCTACATTATTTAATTGTGTGAACATTGTAAATCGTTCTAAGGGTGACCAAAATACGTTTTATTGATCCAAAATAAAACCAAAATCATTAGAACCAATTTTGAGAAAAAAGTTTTATTTTATTTTAGATATGACTATGTAAATATACATCCCAATAACTCTAAACAATTTTAATGATTTTTTTTTTTTTAAAGAACGCATGTCAACGTAATTAAATATCTAATTTTCCAAAATTCTTAAGTCAAATGGGAAGAAAACAAATCGAAGCACCGTAGGAAGTAGCAAGGAAAAAATTGTGATCACAAAGTAATTCTAAAAAACAACCTAAACACCCTCATTTAAGTTCGATATGAGATCTAAAGGTGGCATGATTTACATTTAAGAAACCCGATTCTTAGTGGATAATTATAAGTGAACAATTTTGTGCACGATTTATAAAATTTCTAATGCTTTTATTAATAACTATACTTCTTTTTAATTTATTTTATGCAGAACATTGCCAATTAATTACCTTAATTAGTAATTTATTACATTTTTAGGGTATTCAGCGTTTCCTTAATGCATTTATTTTTACAGAACTCCTCGGGCTTACAAATACTTTTTTTAAGATATTGGACTGAAATGAATACGCTATAAAAAAAAAGTGCATCGGTGCTGTCAACGTACACACCCAATGTAATACAAGCAGCTCCTCCAAATGTAATGTAGGTTGATTTCTTAAGTATTATATATAGTAAATAAATGTTAAATTGTATTTGTACATCAAAGGAACCTATCACCAAAGGAACCTATCAAGGTGTTAATTCCCTTACTCTAATTATTAACCTAACCTAACCCAACCCAACCTAACCTAACCAAACCAAACCTAACCTAACCTAACCTAACCTAACCAAACTTATACTTCGTATTCTGAGTTATAAACAAATTACGCAAACTGTTACATTCCAATAAATTGAATTTTATATAAAACGTAAATACATTACGCTTATTATTATCCACACACTATGAAAAACACATGTAAACGTATAAATGAATATTCCGCTAAAACACCGCCGCTTCTCGAGGTGGTGGATATAAATTAAAGTGCGTTTGAAATCTATAGAACTAGTTTAGAAACATGTTTATAAAGGTTATAATTCAATAATATTACCGCCCGGCAAGTAGTGTTCCGTCACGCTGGCGTGTTTGATCGTTATCTAGCAGTTTATAAATTATAGAGGCTGTGGTCCGACGTCTAGATTGGAAATAAGGATAGTGATAGAAAAGGCATTTTCGTTTAGAGTCAGAATTCCAAGTTATTTATATTTATTCGAATAATGCAAAACATAAGGAATAAATTCTAATAGAATTCTGTAAATGTAGAAGTGTGTGAAGATATGAAAGTTTGTAATGAGTAAAGAAAGAAAGAAAAAACATTGTGCCGAAAGCGTTTTCGAAACGACTCAATTTTTTTTTTTCATTTTAGAGTAGGCCTATAAGAAGTTTGATAATCATCGAAAATTTCGACCTCTGATTTTAACTGATCTTCACGTTTTGTTGATCTTAGGATACAAGCGGTTCTCATCACTAGGACCAGAAGAGAAGCTTTTCGATACAAGCTCAAGTTTATCGGGGAAAATGAGCGAGGTTCAAAAACCTTCTTTGGTCCAATTAGTGATGACTATATTTTTCGTTATAACCTATTTACCTTCAAATCGTTGATAACAGCTGTATTAACGGTTATTTACAATCGAGATTATCGATTGTTTTATTGTTTTTATAGATGCTTTACAATCGTTAATTAATTCGTATAAGCGAAGTAACAGCTGATGACCTCGATCTCAGCTGATGTTTTTAAGTCCTAGGACTAAAAAGAACAATTTTAGCATCTCAATGCATGTATTGAACCCGACAGTTTTTGAAGCAGTATGACGAAAAAGTTTTTTTTTCGAATCCTGTCCGTCCGTCGACATTGTCGCCGTTATCGCGTACCTAAGCTCGATACCTGCCACAAAAATTAAGCAACATTTGGAGACTGAAGTGTACTCAAGTAGAACAGTATTTAAATTCAGTACAATCGAATTTATAATCTCAAAATGGCTGTCGTTTTCTTGTTCATGCGTAATAACACAGTAAATTAGATTTAAATTCTACTGTTATGATACCAACCTGTCGTCTCTACGGTGAAAAATAGCGAAGTTACTTTAAAAAATGTAATTTCAAACACTGGCATCACAAGAAAATTAGATATTCTTATACTTACGAGTGAAACGAATGGAAACTCTTCAATATGTACTACCAGGCCCATTAATATCGTTTTTTTCTTCTAGGGGTGTAGACTACTAGACACCATTTGGTTGTGCCATTATTTTTCGAATGCATAGACCTTTCCAATGATATGTCATTGTCATTTAAAAATAAAAATTGCCTCCTTTACCTCCCTTTCAAAAGTGGGCAAAAATGTTAACCCCCTTAAACACCAGAAGTATTATAGTAGATATGGTAGAGGTTATACGTCGATATAGCAAACCATTCAAATTATATCGAGGTGTAACATAACTTATTTTACACCCTATATATATATATATATATATTCTTTTATTAATTTTTTTTTATTTCTATACTTAACTTATTTTGAGTGTTTATATTTTCTTTGATGATAAAATTTAAAAAACGTCGATTCATTACGATTAAACAAATACACTACAAGTTGACTTGTAAATAAATCATTAACAAAAAGATCAGAAATTCAAAATTAAACAGAGCACAACTTGACTTTGGGACTAAAGCGAATATGTTTTGTAAGCAACTATTTATGACAAAATCTATCCAGAGGGAAATAATCAATTTGTATGTCCGATATATTTTATCAAAGTTTTAGTCATTTTCAAATTACATTCACTAAATTACACTACTATCATTTAGATACAGGTAGTAAAGTCTGTAAATAAAATGGTGATTCCTAGAACAGTTAAGATTATATCTCACCAGAGAACAGAGAAGGTCTTTAAGTCTAATTCTGGAAACTATTCCCAGTCGCGACAATTAGCCTACGACTTCATCAGCTCCTGTATTTTTAACCTGGAACGGCTTTCATTCCAATTATTACGTCCTGGGCTGAATCAAACAGTTCGTGAACGTATCCAGTCGAATTTAATAAAGTTAGTGTTTTTAAATTTTTTGACATGGTGTTCTATGTAAAAATCAGACAGAATTGTAGTTCAGAATTGCCGATAAGGCCGAATTTTCACCAAAAAAAAGGAATTTAAATAATTATTTGTTAGAATAAAATTCGAACAAAAATACATACCTATACTCATATACATAGTCAAACATGTACACCCTATATCATACACACACACAAATATAATATACAACAACAAACATTATAAAGATAACACAAAACAAGCACCAGTAATATTATATAGAATAAAACTCTAACACAAATACTCACAAAAATTACGTTTAATTAAACGCGTTTCAACTACTAAGTCGTCATCCTCAGCGATACACGAGCTACAATAACTAAACTATAACTTCATTTTTGTGAGATCTTGTATTCAAGTTACATTCTACCTAATATTATCTCACAAATCAAGCTCAATATTTTATTTATAAATTATTTCTTAAGTGTTTCATGTTAAATAGATAAAATGTTTGTCGATTGTTTAATTTTATTTTTATTTAAAAGCGTAAACCCTCGCCGTCATCGCCTTATAAAAAAAAAAATGAAGAATACTCTTAATAGGTTCAAAAAAGAACAAGAGTTGATCAAGAAAGACTTGAAGAACTAACCCAAGACTACATGAAAAAATTAAAAAAATTCCGTGTTTTCTCACGTATATTGTATAACTTTAAAGTACTTCAGAAAATTTTAACGTTCATTTTATTCTTTTCTAGGATTTAAAACAAAAATTAAAATCGGGATTTATAGTATACAACTAATCTTAGAAAAAAATTAATAGTATTGCACGAAAATGGTTTCCTGATTTTTTTTTCCCCCTGTTAATGGTTTTCAGGTATTCAATATTAAATATTTTAAACGACAGTCATTATGAAAATATACAAACGTCTTCATTTACTGTACAATTATAAAACGTAACATAGAAAATACGTAGCCTACCAAATCTGAACTCAATATATTTATTTCTAAAACTGTATTTTTTTTTTTTTTTGTAAAAAATCAACTATCCACAGGTGAAACTGGGACCATTAGCTAGTCCTTGATAATGTAAATAATAAAAAGGTGCGTATATAAAATGAAAGATCGTTTAAGGAGGCCAAAGGAAGCACCTAAGGAGACCTTAAACAAAGGAAAGCCTATAAAACGTTCATAAATACGGGCAATAATGTTTTGCTATATGGAGGGTGATCAGTTTATCTTTACCATCATCATAAACTATTGATCTGTCAAAAAACTTCAAATAGCCTCTTATTTTCAAATATGTCGACTAATTTTAAAATTTCTTACTGGACGATCACCTTATAGTTTTTTTTTTTAATTCTACACAATATTTAAGACTTTTTTATTATTTGTGATTTTCTTATAAACCTATTCGTTTAGCAGTTATAGGCGCTTGGCGTTTTGAATAATTGACTTACGATATTTTCAGTAGGGGATATTTCATACTTCCCATTGTTGTATCAACTTTAAAAAAATGAATTAGGCATAGTTCTAGTAGGGTGTGCAAACACCAACTTTACTACAACTGATCAGCTGTTTATTATTAGGTCTGCATTGTTGAGTTCACAACAGTTTCTTAGCCTGTAATGAAACGGATGTTAATACAGTAGCTGTGTGTGTTTAGAACCAGTATTCTTTAGATTTCCATTAATGTTTATGTTTTATTTATTATTTTTAAGTATTGTAATTATTGTTTTCTTTATTTAAAAACTGAGTTTTTATCAGTTTCACAAATTATGTTATTACAATTAGTCCTACATTTGTGTTTATACTTCCTATACTACGCCTAAATTTTTAAGCTGATTTAACACTCGGAAGTACGAAAAGTTGCCTGTCGAAAATACATCAACTTTTTCAAAATTTAAGCGCCTAACGAGCGGGTTTATCAAAAAATGACAAAGAATAAAAAAGGCTTATAATTTTGTGTGGAATCAGGTAACACCATAAAATATAATGTTTCGTGAGAAATTTTAAACTGAGCCGCCATATTGGTTCAAGACGGCCATTTTTTTAATTTAGCAAAACGTATTTTTAATTATCACGTAAAAGTAATCGAAGTTCTTCATTTAAAGTTTTTCAACAGATCAATAGTTTATGCGATACCAATGGTGGGCAAAGATAAAATGATTACTGTATACTGAATTATTCAAAACTGCACGGCAATATTTCATGAGCTGATCCTAGAGTCAAATATAAGAAAAAGAGTTTATATTTACATAAGTCCGCTTTGTTTACCGTCTATCGGCCATTTTGTGTTTTACAAAAAAACATTTGATGTTTGAAAGTAGATAGGGTAATTAGTGAAGATTGTTATAAGAATTATTTGTGTTAACTCTTTTAAAATGAACCAGAAAATCGTAGCTTCATTTTGTATATTTTCAAAATGGCAGACGTTTAAAATTTCTAATGTCCAATATCTCGAAAACCCTTAATGTTACAAAACGATTTTTAAAAAACATTTCTTTAACTTTCTAAAAAAAGTAACTATTTGCCAAAAGCCTAGACAGTCAACGTTTTGCCAAAAGCCTAGACAGTCAACGTTTTGCCAAAAGCCTAGACAGTCAACGTTTTGTCAAAAGCTTAAGCAGTCAACGAATATATCGAAAACCCTTAATGTTACAAAATATTTACAAGAGGCAAACGATTTTAAAACATTTTTTTCTGTAGGTTTTTAAGGAAGGTATCGTTTTGCCAAAAGGCTAGGCAATCAACATTTTGAAAACCTAGGCAGTTAACATTTTCCCAAAAACTTAGTCAGTTAACATTTTCCCAAAAACTTAGTCAGTTAACATTTTGTCTAAAACTTAGACAGTTAACATTTCCCCAAAAACTTAGACAGTTAAATTTTTGCCTAAAACTTGGACAGTTAACATTTTGCCTAAAGCCTAGGCAGTTAACATTTTCTCAAAAACTTAGACAGTTAACATTTTGTCTAAAACTTAGACAGTTAACATTTCCCCAAAAACTTAGACAGTTAACATTTTGCCTAAAACTTGGACAGTTAACATTTTGCCTAAAGCCTAGGCAGTCAACATTTGCCCAAAAACTTAGACAGTTAAAATTTTCCCAAAAACTTAGACAGTTAAAATTTTCCCAAAAACTTAGACAGTTAACATTTTGCCTAAAACTTGGACAGTTAACATTTTGCCTAAAGCCTAGGCAGTTAACATTTTCTCAAAAACTTAGACAGTTAACATTTTGTCTAAAACTTAGAAAGTTAACATTTTCCCAAAAGCCAAGGCAGTCAACATTTTGCCAAAAACCTAGCCAGTCGACATTTGCCCAAAAACTAGTCTGCATAAATTTAAAATCTGTTACTTATTCAGACGACCTGAAATGTTTAATAACTTACCAGAAGAAATCCAAATAAACACTTCTCTTATTAAATTTACAAAATGTTACATCAAAGAGTTTTTTTTTAATACATGTAACTATATTTTTATAATGTTGAAGTTATTTTGAGGTATAATATTTTGTTTAAATATTATTGGTGCTTGTATTGTATTATCTTTATACGTTTGTTATTGTATATTATATTTGTGTGAATATATGATATAGGTGTGCATCATGTTTGTTGATGTATATAAACATAGGTATGTATTTTTGTGTGTTTGTGTAATTATACCTAGTTAGTTTTATTACATATTGTTATTGTTGACACAGTAGTTAATTTCTTTAGATAATGTAAATTTGTTGTCTAAAAATGTCTTTTATTATTTTGATTGTAGTTTCATTTAGCGGTCTTAAATATTAATTTTTTTTTGTTTTGTATTGAAAGGTCAAGTTAGTAGCTTTATAGTTTGTTCTCCTCTTTTTCTTACTTTCCTTAAATATAAAAATGATGGTAACTCCTAATCAGGATGGTAAATCCTAAGTATTACCCGATTTTCCTAAATTTGTAAAATTTTGTGTTCTAATGTCAATATGCTTAAAGTGATCTATTTTGTTTTAATTTTGTCAAATAGAAAATTAATATTATTATGCCCCAAAGAATAACTAAACTCTCAATAAAATATTGAAATTATTATTTAAACACTAGTCACCATTTTGAAACTGTGAAACGAAACATATTCCATTTTGGTAAATATCTGGGCAATGGAAAATATTATTACCATATCAACAATTATCATAATACCATTTTGGTTTATAGTTTGAGTGTTTTAGATAATTACCAAGAAATTATGTTTTTAGTTGTTGTTGTTTTTTGTGAAAAACTCGGTTATCTATTAATTTGGAGAAAATAATTTTAAAAAGCATTTACTTTTTTCATCTAAATATTGTAATGTGAATGGTTTTCGAGACACATTAAACATTTTAAAATATCCGCCATTTTGAAAAAAATATATAATTTTAGTTTTTTGCTATAGGCCTACTGGTAAATCGATAAAATAATGTGTATAACAAATATTCAAGTATTTTATCTACTGTACTTCCAAACATATAACTTTTTTTGTAAAAACACAAAACTGCCGAAAATAAAGCTTTTCTGGATCTATATTTATATAATTTATTTCTTCTTATTTTTAGCTCTAAAATCAATTTCCGAAATATTGCCGTGCAGTTTTAACTCACCCTGTATTCGTATTAAACTTACATCTATGAACTCCTAAAATGTCTAGTTTTTGTTTTGTTTTAATTTTTTTCATCTACTGTTATATATATATATATATATATTTTTTTTTTTTTTTTTTTTTTTTAACTACAGTAGACCCTATATACATATTATATATATATATATATATATATATATATATATATTATTTTGTTCATTATTTTATTTTTAAATTCATTTCCCTGTTAACCTAAACATATGTAAGCCTAAATCCAAGACGCCTGGAATAAATTGATTAAAACCTGTTAAATTACAATTCGAGTCAAATCATCGAGTAACGAAAATTTCATAGTTGGTCAAAATCTACAAGACCAAAATCGAGGAAATACTTAAAAAATATATTTTCGAAATAATTTTCTCAACCTTTAGATTTCGAAATTTATTTAATCCTGGTAAAACTAATTTTATTACAAAATTGTTGCAATATTGTTGCAATATGCAATATTGTCAGAAACAGAAAATAACAACTCTGGTAAATTTTGTAAAATAATAGCTTCAAAGGAAATGAAGCAAGTTACAGATTAAAGGTACATTTTTTAATATTTCAAATATTGTTTTTTTTAATACTACAATTTAATCTACAATTTATTAAATACTGTGCAAATGTTGCGCAAAACAAAACAAATATAAAGATTTCCAAAAAAAATGTGTAATATTTCCTACCTTTACACTCGTTAGCATCCCTCGCAGTAGCTCTTCCCCAAGGTCTGTCAAAATGAAACGGTTTACATCTCTCGCAATCTCTTCCGGCCGTATTGTGTTTACAATCGCACACAAGCTGTCCCGATGATCCCGACGAAATACACTTGGAAGCATGACCGTTACACTTACAACGACCGCCGACAGCGAAATCCGATACGGCATAATGGTACGACATGGTAGTCGAAGTAGTCGTCATCATACTGTTCAGATCCAATCCGTTCGGACTATCCGCGGACATGCTAGCGGCTACGATCGGCTCGTTACGTAAATCCTGCGAGGGATTCAACTCTACTTTAGGTTCAGGACCGTTGGTAATCTTATTCCCGTCTTCTTCTTCCGGTTTCTTCTTTTCTTTATCCAAAGGTGGAGCTACGTCGATCGCCATATTCTCTTCTTCGTCTTCCAAAGTCTGAGGGAAATGTAAACGGTTGAAGATTACTTTAATATCGGTAGCGGTGACCCAGTCTTGTAGAACGGGACTCGTGTCGAAGTCAGCAGCGCTGGGTCTTCCTTCCAAAGTACTGAACGCTATTCTAGAAGCGATAGGACCTCCGGTACCGTCTCCTCCGTTGAACCGATGGGAATCCGTACAAAGAGCTTCCTGTTCGTTCGCTTTGGTGATGGTCGCACGGTTCGGTCTTCCGTACACGCGTCTACACTGTCCAGAATAGAACTGAAACGGTTGCCAGGTTTTTCCGTAATCCATACTCTTATAAATAGCGATAGAATCAGGTTTAGCAGCTCTAGGGCAGAACTGTAAACTGACGTATGTCAGTTCATATTTCTTACCCAAAGATAAAGTCAAGGTCACATTATCTGGAGGTGAATTATGAGAAGTGGAATGAGCGATGATAGGTTCAGAACGCCAGCATGTTATATTGTTTGGATTATTCAGATCCGTCAGATAAGAAGGTGGGTGACGTTTTTTAGGCTGGGATTCATCGCAGACGTGACATAATCCTCCGTTACTATCGGACACGTCGCAGTATCTAGCGGGTGCCAAAGTACCACAAGTAGTCGAAGCTTCCACGGGTATACCGAAAGCAGCGTTGACGAAATCCGGAATGCAACGTTTAGGCCTATCTTCGTCGTAACAAGGATCCGTTGGATTTTGTTGTGCAGCGAACAAATAACTATCACCTCCACCGCGTGCTCCTAAAGGTAAAGCAAACACAACGACTAGACACCAAGAAAAGACTGCCATTGTTTGACCCAAGTTGTTACAAACTGTTTATTTAACAAAGAAAACCGGGAATATCTTGTCCAATGAACAACATCGTACAACACCTGTTGTGCTTTTTATTTTAAAACTATTTTTAAACTGGAATTTATCCAAACTGCCGTAACAATATAACCACTTATACTACAGAGTCGAACATCGTCGAATAGACGCAGAGAAAAACTATTTCTGTTCGCACTAATTTTTTTTATCACAAAATTTTAAAAACACTCACAAATAACACTTGTCAAATAATATGTTTTATGTCTAATCACTTTACTATTACAACACTGTCTTTTTATTATTTCATATTGCAATGAAAACACGCGAGTAAACGGAACTTCCGAGAGCCGACTTGCCTATATTCACAAGCAGGCTCTGTTACACTACTGACGGCGAAATGTTGTCGTTCGCTTGCCCCAAGACTAAGTGGGAGGAGCTTAGATCCGAGAGCCAATCAGAAATAAGACCTTCCGGTCCATTGTTAAAGGTAAGTAATTGCTGTACAACAGTGGATATTTTAATTGAAAGAGATAGTTTATGATATTAAACAAAATATGATTCTTCTGATAATTGTGTTGTTTGACGATTTTTAAATTTAGCGGACGTTAGTTTCTATTGTGTTGTGTTGGATCTACTGAGTGAAATTAAATTTAGATTTTGAAAATTAACATCATTTCAAGATTTTTTATTTTGTCACTGTTATGTGTAAGTTATATATTTCATCATAACCGAGATAAATAAATAAATAAATTATCTTTTTGAAATATTTATAATCTTTACAAAACTGTAATTAGACCTACTAGTCATATTTTTTAACCAAAATGTATAATCAAATATATATATATATATATATATATATATAGACTATATAATAAAGTCTATATATATTTATTTATATATAGTTAAACTCCTATAAAAATAGGACTAATAGCAGTATTGATTTTTTTTAATGCTATCTTTAAACGTGTTGTTGAAGACACACAAACAAACTGTATAAAAATATTGCACAAACTTTCTCAATCAAATTTTCTCAAAACCAAATAAAAACTAACCAAAACTAAATGTCACCAAAAATGTTCGGCAGTTGTCAAGCAAAGAATTAAAAATTAACAAATGACGCCATAATATTATATTATATTCACTAAAACTATTATATTGGATTAACATGTTTTTCGCCAATTATTACTAATCCGTTATTTTTATTTTTGTTTACTTGCGATTATGATCATAAGTTTGGGACATTAATCTTCACATTCCACTAAAATTTCAACGAAATCGGCCGAGCTGAAATTGAGATATTAAGTAGTTAATAACAGACTGAGGACATGATTTTGTTTTTTACCCATAACTAACGAAACAAAAATTTTTGACAGACAGATGACGACCAATACGTTTTGTTTGGGTTCATAAAGACTACACTTGAGCAAAATTTGATCAAAGTCGTAGGAGACGATTTAGATAAAATCGTAATTTTGTGTTTTTTTACTTACGACTACTCTAAAATGGTGAGTTAACAAAACAATGAAAAATACATCCCAAGATATCGTTCATATACGGAATTTTATTGAAGACAAAGAGCGCGTTTGGACTGTAGAGCATTGCATATCAGATAGAAAGGAGCTTAGCTAGGTCAGGTTAGGTTAGGTTAGGTTAGGTTAGATTAGGTTAGGTTAGGTTAGGTTAGGTTAGGTTAGTTTAGGTTAGGTTAGGTTAGGTTAGGTCAGGTTAGGTTAGTTAGGTTAGGTTAGTTAGGTTAGGTTGGGTTAGGTTAGGTTAGGTTAGGTTAGGTCAGGTTAGGTTAGTTAGGTTAGGTTAGGTTAGGATAGGTTCGGTTAGGTTAGGTTATGTTAGGTTAGGTCAGGTTATGTTAGGTTAGGTCAGGTTAGGTTAGGTTAGGTCAGGTTAGGTTACATTATGTTAAGTTAGGTTAGGTTAGGTTATGAGAACCAGTAATGAGGACCCCAATAAAGGCAGGGATTCCTGTTCCAGGATTGTAACCATTTGATTACAAAAAATGATGTAACAAATTAAAGTTATTACTTTTGCAATTGGATGTGAGTAAATTATTTCAAAAAACAAATAATATAATGGCGGGGCAATGGTTGGCTGAGGGGATTCGGGATTCACAACTCGTCCGCTATTGGGCTGAAGAAAACACTCGAATCCTTCAGGTGTGTCTAAGACTTACGGAGCATTACGGCTGCTCATTTTGTATATTTTATAATTGAATAATTATAATTATAAAATAATCTTGATAAAACACAATGTTCTATATAAAATCACTTATTTGCATACAACGAATACGTGGAGAAGTAAAAATCTATTATAATTTTCTAGGGACAGATTTGTTTAAGTGTTTTAATAATAACATTTTCAACCACTTTGGTGAAAACTGTACAAAAACTTTGTCTAACATATATCTGATATACTTCCACTATTTGTGTGTAATAAAATAAAGAACTTTTACAAACTATGGTAAAAAAGGTATAATTAATTATGAAAAATAGGAATACAAAATTTGAAAAAAATTGCCTTCCAAAGAAAAAGTAGTATAAATAAATAAATACACACGCATAAAAATAAAAAATCATACACTCGTTGATTCACACCATCCATTTGAAATATACTTGTAGTTTAAAAAAAAAAACCTCTCATCTTTAAAAAATTAAAATCCTTAGCCCTCAATACCCCAACAGCTTCAGGAACAAAAGCTTGTCAAGATACAGGAGAGAGATGGATCTAACCCAAGACCACAACAAACAAGTTGATAGGCGCCATCATGTTACGTCATACAGCCCTATCATACATGTGGCAGAACTTCTAAAATTAATGCTCAAAACATTGTATTGGTATATCCAGTAGGGTAAGTTAGTTAGTTTAAAACAGTTGTTACACAGGTTTTCTGAATGTATATTAGTAGTTTCTTGACGTCGCCTAGATTCGAGCCTTGTAGACTGTGAATTAAAAAGACTGTTTCATTAGAGTTTCGACCCTGGTGAGTCTGGCCTTGAAGACAGGGTTCGAAACTACATTTTCGAGAATAACTTCGCTATTTGTCATTGTGAAGTGTGGTGTTTGTACCATGCAGAATTGAAATCTACAACTTACCAGTAGAGCTTGGGCTAGAAACTTAGTGTAAAAGTATTACATTACTAATTTGCAGAATTTAAACAAGAAATCGGTTCCAAATTTGGGGACTTCCCAGTGGAAAATAATTATTAGGAGGTTGGGGTATGTTCCTAGAGATTTTCAAATGTAAACATTGGTCAAATTTCTTCATAAAAATGTTTTCTAACCTCTCATCATTTCAAAATGGCGGCTTATAATATCTGAAATGTTGGATTATACGTTCATCTGCATTTTGATTATGATTTTTTTTATTTAAAAATAATATTAAAACCTATTCAAGCTGTAGAAAAAAATTAACAAAATTAGGTGTTAGTATTAACTGAACCTATAAGGTATGCCACATTGGCAGAAAAAAAAGAAAAAAAGGGAAAAAAAAGGGGAAAAAAACCATATACCGTATGTTCTAACACCAATTTAAAAGAAATTCAAATATCCACACCTAAACAATTTCAAATGACAATATAAAACGAATTATACTGTACACCAAAATATTGAGAGGTAATTCGATATTTAAATGGAGGCAGTTAGAATTTTGTTTGCAATTAATTTCTCGCCTAAAAACCAACAATACTTCATTATAAATTATAGAATGTCGTATTTTTATAACTGGAGTATAAAATTCAATACGGAGTATAATAGCAAATTTGAGTTATGTGATTGGAATTGTACATATTAAGACTTTTTTAATTTAATATTTTTCCACGAGATGTGAAAATGTTTAATACACCCTAGAAGTTGACGACAGCAGTGTAATTATTACAAGACAATTAAAGACAGCGATTGCTTGTAATTGGTTGGTGTTTCCTATGATTTTTTCTTAAAATTTTGAGCACAATCCAAAAAATATTTAATCTTTAACTTGCACTGTAAATAAAAAGATTTTGCAATAAGGTGAATGACCTTAACTCCAGTAGGTAAATCACGCCGGCCGCCAAGGGCTAGGAATAATCCCTGTGTTTGTCTAATTGAAAGTTGCGCATATGTTTGTGAGGCGAACCTTCCACCAGCTAGATAGCCAGCCTAGTTCGGTTTACAAACTAAAGTATGAGCATCCATGCCTTAAAGTAGATGATCTTGCCAAAGGACTATCCACTTAAATCACACCTCCCATCCACCGGGCACGCCTAACTGTGTTGCCGCATTACTACAAGAAGTGCGTCTATCCTGTTCTATTAGGCACAACTGTTAACCTTATCAACTATTTAGCCATCGGATGTAAGGATGGTTTCTAACTTCTGTTGAAGAACTCTATCCTCGAATCGCGAAACACGGTTCCAAGACTCCTTACTCCCCAGCATCTTGTTGACAATAGCATCAGAAGGCACCACTGCAACTACAATTTCCAGCTCCCGTCTCCCTTTGGATGTACGGATGGTTTCTAACTTCTGTTGCAGAACTCTATCCTCGAATCGCGAAACACGGTTCTAAGACTCCTTACTCCCCAGCAACTTATTGACAAAAGCATCAGAAGGCACAACTCCAACTATAATTTTCAACTCCCGTCTCCCTTTGGATGTACGGATGGTTTCTAACTTCTGTTGCAGAACTCTATCATCGAATCGCGAAACACGGTTCCAGGACTCCTTACTCCCCAGCAACTTGTTGACAATAGCATCAGAAGGCACCACTCCAACTACAATTTCCAGCTCCCGTCTCCGTTTGGGTGTAAGGATGGTTTCTAACTTCTGTTGCAGAACTATATCCTCGAATCGCGAAACACGGTTCCAGGACTCCTTACTCCCCAGCATCTTGTTGACAAAAGCATCAGAAGGCACAACTCCAACTACAATTTTCAACTCCCGTCTCCCTTTGGGTGTACGGATGGTTTCTAACTTCTGTTGCAGAACTCTATCCTCGAATCGCGAAACACGGTTCCAGCACGCCTTACTCCCAGCAGCTTGTTGACAAAAGCATCAGAAGGCACCACTCCAACTACAATTTCCAGCTCCCGTCTCCCTTTCGGTGTAAGGATGGTTTCTAACTTCTGTTGAAGAACTCTATCCTTGAATCGCGAAACACGGTTCCAAGACTCCTTACTATCCAGCATCTTGTTGACAAAAGCATCAGAAGGCACAACTCCAACTACAATTTTCAACTCCCGTCTTCCTTTCGGTGTAAGGATGGTTTCTAACTTCTGTTGAAGAACTCTATCCTTGAATCACGAAACACGGTTCCAGGACTCCTTACTCTCCAGCATCTTGTTGTCAATGTTATCAGAAACCACCACTACAACTGCAATCTCCAGTTCCTGTCTCCCTTTGGGTGTAAGGATGGTTTCTAACTTCTGTTGCAGAACTCCATTCACGAATCGCAAAACACGGTTCCAGGATTCCTTACTCTCCAGCATCTTGTTGTCAATGGCATCAGAAGGCAATCTCCAGTTCTTGTCTCCCTTCAAGCTGTCTGCTACATACAAAGAAAATGTACTTAATCGCCATAAGGACTCTCCGACGTTGTTTTCTCATCTAGTACAAGCATACAAACAAACATCCATTGTGTTGTGTGACAAATTGTGTGCTATAAAATAATACTTCTCCTATACACCCATGCTAGATTTGCCATCAACTCTACAGTACATCGTACTCTCGTATCCTAATCCCATCTTTTCTGTCCTAACCTCATTGTTAAAACTGTATTCTCAGCCTTCACTTTCAACTCCTCTTTGCTCTAATAGCACGCAATTCTTTCAACCATCAATAGATATATCAGCGATGTGCCAGTGACCACCAGCACAGCAAGTTCAGAAACAGTCATGTATGAACTCAACTATTATATTAAAGCTACGAGTTATATTATATACGAGTATTATATTATATAATCAAACGAGTAAACATTTTTATAAACTTTACTCTCTATTCCAGTAACATGGCGAATTGCTTATTTTAATTATACTTTGCGTCTGTAATGCACTGTTGATAACACGTACAGAAACATTAAAAAAGTTATCTTTTTTTTTTATTCTTTTTATAACTATTCAAGTTTAATTAGAGCAATCATTTAGAAAATAACTACGTACGTACATTTGTTAGTGTATATCGTATATCAGAGAAACTTCAATATATTTTTTTGTTTTCTTGTTTAAAGAGAAAAAACCTATCATCGTCTTATAATAAAAGAAGAAAAAAGAATCTCTATTAAATACACTTGAATAGCATCAGCATCGGAAAAGAATGAAAGTCGGTGAAGACAATCCTGATTGGAAAGATGAAAGAAAGGGATCTGACCCAGGACTATTGAAAAAAAAAAAGGTGTAGATCTATGTACCTAAGTTCCCTCAGGATTGCCAAGCTTATATTCTCTGAAGGTTTATAAAACAAGATATTTGCGTTAATTTTATTAGAGTGAAACAAAATATAACAAACATTGTTTTTATAAACCATCCTATATATTATATATAGTCTTAACAAAAAGAACATAAAATAAAGACCCTCCCCCACCTCTTAGTCCTTAAATACTCCAATAGCGTCAGGGTTAGAAGAGAATAAAAGTAGGTCAAGAGAGACTTGATAGAAAAGATGAAATTAAACGATCATACCAAAGACTATTTGAAAAAAAGGTGTTGATCTAAATATACATGTTGTGTTTTGGTTAATTGTATAGGTGTGAAACAATTGGAACAACATCAATATAATAAAAAATATTGGTTTTTTTAACTATCCTAGTGAATTGTTTCATAGTGAATTATTTTTTTAGACCTTGTAGGAAAGATCTAAGAGATTAATTTATGGAAAGGTGCTCAGTCATGCAGCGAACGAAAATCATAGAGTTGTATTTAAGAACAAACGTTCTATAATGTTTAAATTTTAATATACGCATTAGACGTGTGTGCAATGACAGTGAGAGATCGAAGGAAAATTCAGGAAGCTGGGATAAGTTGTTGAGAAAATAAGAGGATAGGACTAGGAAGAATGAAATTAAAGAAAGGATGAAAGTTATATAGTTACAAAATGATTTTGACAGTATGAAAATAAGGTGGTAAGGAAGAAGACTTATGCTCTGCAGTCAACGTGTCTCAAGGAAGTCATTATTAACATTAAGTATAAACATTATTACAAGACAATCTTCAGCGGATATTTGTAGCAGCGCAACAAACTTTTTCAGTGTAAGAGGTCCGAATTCCATTTCCACGATTAAACGTCTAGTAGGACTTTTTTCGGGAAGAGAGTAGTTCATTACGGTTTTTGCAAAAAAAAACTGGAAGAACACGTTCAGCTAAAAGTGAAGAGAATATTCAGCGAACACAAGAGAGTGTTGAAGAGAACACAGGAACATTCACTCGAAGACGTTCTCTTCAGTTAAACATTCCTAGAACAGTTTCAAGAATATGGACTACAAAACGAACTTTATCAATAATTTGATAATGAGTGATGAAGGTCATTTTTTAACCTTCAATATCTTTGTTAATAAGCAGAATTTTGGAGAATATCCCATGATTACACATGAGAGAGAGAGAGAGAGAGAGAGAGAGAGAGAGAGAGAGAGAGAGAGAGAGAGAGAGAGAGAGAGAGAGAGAGAGAGAGAGAGAGAGAGAGAGAGAGAGAGAGAGAGAGAGAGAGAGAGAGAGAGAGAGAGAGAGAGAGAGAGAGAGAGAGAGAGAGAGAGAGAGAGAGAGAGAGAGAGAGAGAGAGAGAGAGAGAGAGAGAGAGAGAGAGAGAGACTCCATATAACGCTTTAGTTACTATAAACCTATTAAGGGGGATTTTTGACGAAAGTTTCAACAATTCTGAAATCAACTGTCCTGTCAGATCGCTTGATTTAACAGCCGCAGGCTATTTTCTCTGGGCTACTTAAAGGATAAGGTTTATGTTAATCAACCAAGAACCATCCAATTCTTGCGGAAATTGAGGCGCTACCTTTCGATGTTCTAACCGAAGTTATGGAAAATGTTACAGAAAATTGATATTACTTACTTACGTGATGTAATATTTTACAAGTTGTTTCAACAAAATCTCTATAAAATGGTAGTTTATATTTTCACTTTTCAATAAATGATAATCATAAAAATGTTTAATCTACGAAGGACTCAAAAAATGGGTTATAAAAAGAAACGTTAAGAAAACTGTAAAGGGTGAAGGCAAGGGAACATTTAGAACAGAGATGGCAGGAAGAATGTGATAGGCAAGATAGAGGAAGGTGGACACATCGACTGATTAAATATAAAGAAATGGTAGGATAGGAAGCAAGACGAGGTAAGGTTCTACCTTTCACAGCCATTCACTGGGCACCGTGTATATAGGGGCCAACCTACATAGATTCACAAGCGAAAGGGGCCAACCGCCTGAATTCTACTCATGACGAAGACAGTGTTTGCTCGCCAAAGTTATCAAGAAACAGAATAAAATTACAGAAAGAAATCCTGTCTATAATTAACCCGGACAACATTATAAAGCCGAGATAACTGGATAAAAATTGAGAGATATATAACAAAGATAATGAAGTTTAAGGAGGAGCAGTTGAGAAACTAATACGACCCAGGCTAGTCGGGAAGTAATGCCAGAGAGTGATTCAAATTAGCCTATAATAGGCTGGAGGGTAGAGGAATGGTTTTTTAGTGCAGTCGCCCACGTAGCTATGGAGTGAGAACGCTCCTTGGTATCTGATAACAGATTTTCTCACCTCTCGTAAAAAATAAATAAATGTTTTAAAATAGTTCGCTTCCTTGGCGCTACCCGTATAATCAAATATGCGCCTGCGCATCCAATACAGAAAGCAGTTTTTGTCAAGCGAATGTCTAGGCAAGCACAGTTAAAATGTTCTAACAACTAAAAGAGAACTGGAGCCTATAAAAAGATATAAGACATAATCCCCCGGACCGAAAATAAGTAAAACCGTAGAATAAAGTAGACGTATCGATGAATTTCCTGCTTCCCACTAGAATGCAAACATAGAAATTGACTTTATTCCAAAATTTTGCTGACTTTTAGAAAGTATTTATTATTAAAATAATACATCAGAAAGGGAAGAGTCTGCAAACGGATAATACTTTCTGTTAGCCCCACGATGTTCCATATTTTGATCTCAATATGCAATAAGGAAAAACATCTCAATATGTTAGAAAAACGTGTTTGAAAATTTGTACCCCCCCCCCCTCCCATAGAAACTCGAGTCACTCTAGTCTCATAAGTACAGTCTGTCTAAAACGAAACGAGACTCGAGACCGAGTCATGAAGATATTATAAATTAATAATTTGTATAACGAAAGGAAAATTTTAAAACTGGTAAATATTAACTGTTACACAAATAAATAATATATTGAAATAGAATATTGAAGTGCGGTTAAAAATATACTCGCTTCGCTTGTAGCAGTGTCGAACCTATCTAAAATCTATATCAAAGAACAATAAAATTATAGCTTAAAATTTTATGGAAAATATATTCTCTTCCTTTCTCTCAAAAAATAAGGAAAACCGAATTCTTCAGATGCTTAACAACAGGTGTACTGACTTTTAATAATATTACAAGAAAATAAAACAAAGTTCATTATTTATAGATCGCCATTCGAGGGATTCCCAACTTGCGGATTTACCTAAGAGAGACCATGTGTTGGTTTTAAACTAGGGCAATACCGAATGATATCAACTGGAGCTGTACAAATTTACAAATACAACTAATTTGAAATAAAACAATTTATTTCATAAAACATTCGTTCCCGGTGTCATACCAAGAGGTCGCTATTTTTTAATTAATATACCGGACATGTGACACACTCTATAAACTTGACAGGTTACATTTATATTGTATAGATATGTAGAAAAGCACACTCGAGTTAAATTTTTTTTTTTTATCATTCAAAACAAAATGGCGGAATAACAAAAATAAAATTAATCTTCTAGATAGAACCCCTTCAACTTCACTGTGGACAATTCGCATTTTTCAAACAACTCGCATCATTTTACAATGGTCACGGGAAAAATCTTTTTGACCGTAAATATCACTTAACTACCGATGAAATTTTGAGGGTACACTTTTCAACCAATAGAAAACGAGAGCACGGTTTCTAATTTGGATGCAACTTCCAAATGACGCGATTTTATTACTCATGTTGGTCAACAATGGGATCATAAAAATTGTACAGCTGATTTTATAGAAGTATAAACAAAACAACATCTGTTCCTTTAACAAATCGCTCCACGTAAAAATAAAATTTAGAAAAAAGATAGTTATAAACGTATCACGGACAGACAAGTAGCCTATTTTTCGTTTATATTTAAAACACGTTATTTTCTCTTTAACTGGATTAAATATATCTTTCATATTGCAATCTTTGTTCCAGAAGAATAATCAATTTGTATGCGCCTGCGCATTGATATAAACAAGTTAAATGCAGTGTTTACTCATCAAGGCAATGTCAAACTTTCCAACATTAAAACTATGTTAGACATATTCACCAAACTCTGAAGTTTGTTTCTCAAAGGATTAAAATTCAACTCCAATCCCTTGAGATGTAAATGTTGGCAAAAATACCCGCTGATCAAAGTTAACCACAACATGAACCCTTGACGCCGTGAAACCGCTACAAAGACGCTGTCACTCTGTTCATGCCTTTGTTCTAGAGGTGTAAGCGCAACGGTGGGATGGGTTCAATTACTTATTAGTTACAAAATAACGACGGGTTACAACTCTCTTGAAATAAACTACATTACTCGATTTTTCTTCAAGTTTTTATTTTTTCGCAATATATGTGGATCTAAATATGGATATCGAGGTTTCTGGGAATATATCCGTCCCCTAAATACAAAAAAAAAATGGATTTGATGTCTGTATCGTCGTTCAATAAAAAGACCGCCAATCAAATAGCAGCACCCAGAAGGTTTCCTAACCTAACCTACTCTTCAAATATGAATACATCCTTTATTGTTCTGGAGCCCAATATAAACTGATGACCTTCCGGGTGGTGACAAACAGATCTTCATCCTTGTTCCTACGGCGCCACGTGAATTCACATAGTAGGAATTTAACAAATGTCTACTGGTTCCACATTCTTCCTGTTTTTGGTAAAATACTGTACTTAATACACGCCAACAACGTTTCAGCTGTTCTGTCGGGTCAGGTTGTTTCTATTCTATTTATCTCAATACAAAATTGTTTACAAGTGGCGGATCTCTTCTTGAACAGACCCCCAAAGTCCTTCAAAGTCCAATTTTTTGTTCTTTAGTTCGCTGTATTATTGAAAAAACACAATAGTCATAAGAACAAATTAATTTATATCTACTTTCGGTCTACCATGTAAATCAATGAAAATGTTATTGTCGAATATGTAATTTCGAACCTGACCTAGCACAAAGATTCGTATAATTGCGTGATCCAGCAGGGCCGAGTCATAGACCGGAGCGTAGCTAGTGGAGACTTCTTTACATATATCTTCAAGACACGGTAAGGCATTGACACTGACAGGAGCGTAGCGATAGAGACTTCTTTACATATATCTTCAAGACACGCTAAGGCATTGACACTGACAGGAACGTAGCGATAGAGACTCCTTTACATATATCTTCAAGACACGCTAAGGCATTGACACTGACAGGAACGTAGCGATAGAGACTTCTTTACATATATCTTCAAGACACGCTAAGGCATTGACACTGACAGGAACGTAGCGAGTAGAGACTCCTTTACATATATCTTCAAGACACGCTAAGGCATTGACACTGACAGGAGCGTAGCGATAGAGACTCCTTTACATATATCTTCAAGACACGCTAAGGCATTGACACTAACAGGAACGTAGCGAGTAGAGACTCCTTTACATATATCTTCTAGACACGCTAAGGCATTGACACTGACAGGAACGTAGCGATAGAGACTTCTTTACATATATCTTCAAGACACGCTAAGGCATTGACACTGACAGGAACGTAGCGATAGAGACTCCTTTACATATATCTTCAAGACACGCTAAGGCATTGACACTGACAGGAGCGTAGCGATAGAGACTCCTTTACATATATCTTCAAGACACGCTAAGGCATTGACACTGACAGGAACGTAGCGAGTAGAGACTCCTTTACATATATCTTCAAGACACGCTAAGGCATTGACACTGACAGGAACGTAGCGAATAGAGACTCCTTTACATATATCTTCTAGACACGCTAAGGCATTGACACTGACAGGAACGTAGCGAGTAGAGACTCCTTTACATATATCTTCTAGACACGCTAAGGCATTGACACTGACAGGAACGTAGCGAGTAGAGACTCCTTTACATATATCTTCTAGACACTCTAAGGCATTGACACTGACAGGAACGTAACGATAGATACTCCTTTACATATATCTTCTAGACACGCTAAGGCATTGACACTGGCAGGAGCGTAGCGATAGAGACTCCTTTACATATATCTTCAAGACACTCTAAGGCATTGACACTGACAGGAACGTAGCGAGTAGAGACTCCTTTACATATATCTTCTAGACACGCTAAGGCATTGACACTGGCAGGAGCGTAGCGATAGAGACTCCTTTACATATATCTTCAAGACACTCTAAGGCATTGACACTGACAGGAACGTAGCGATAGAGACTCCTTTACATATATCTTCAAGACACTCTAAGGCATTGACACTGACAAGAACGTAGCGATAGATACTCCTTTACATATATCTTCAAGACACGCTAAGGCATTGACACTGACAGGAACGTAGCGATAGAGACTTCTTTACATATATCTTCAAGACACGCTAAGGCATTGACACTGACAGGAACGTAACGATAGATACTCCTTTACATATATCTTCGAGACACGCTAAGGCATTGACACTGACAGGAACGTAGCGATAGAGACTCCTTTACATATATCTTCAAGACACGCTAAGGCATTGACACTGACAGGAGCGTAGCGATAGAGACTTCTTTACATATATCTTCGAGACACGCTAAGGCATTGACACTGACAGGAGCGTAGCGATAGAGACTTCTTTACATATATCTTCAAGACACGCTAAGGCATTGACACTGACAGGAACGTAGCGATAGAGACTCCTTTACATATATCTTCTAGACACGCTAAGGCATTGACACTGACAAGAACGTAACGATAGAGACTCCTTTACATATATCTTCAAGACACGCTAAGGCATTGACACTGACAGGAACGTAGCGATAGAGACTCCTTTACATATATCTTCTAGACACGCTAAGGCATTGACACTGACAAGAACGTAACGATAGAGACTCCTTTACATATATCTTCAAGACACGCTAAGGCATTGACACTGACAGGAACGTAGCGATAGAGACTCCTTTACATATATCTTCAAGACACGCTAAGGCATTGACACTGACAGGAACGTAACGATAGAGACTCCTTTACATATATCTTCAAGACACTCTAAGGCATTGACACTGACAGGAACGTAGCGAGTAGAGACTCCTTTACATATATCTTCTAGACACGCTAAGGCATTGACACTGACAGGAACGTAGCGAGTAGAGACTCCTTTACATATATCTTCTAGACACTCTAAGGCATTGACACTGACAGGAACGTAACGATAGATACTCCTTTACATATATCTTCTAGACACGCTAAGGCATTGACACTGGCAGGAGCGTAGCGATAGAGACTCCTTTACATATATCTTCAAGACACTCTAAGGCATTGACACTGACAGGAACGTAGCGAGTAGAGACTCCTTTACATATATCTTCTAGACACGCTAAGGCATTGACACTGGCAGGAGCGTAGCGATAGAGACTCCTTTACATATATCTTCAAGACACTCTAAGGCATTGACACTGACAGGAACGTAGCGATAGAGACTCCTTTACATATATCTTCAAGACACTCTAAGGCATTGACACTGACAGGAACGTAGCGATAGATACTCCTTTACATATATCTTCAAGACACGCTAAGGCATTGACACTGACAGGAACGTAGCGATAGAGACTTCTTTACATATATCTTCAAGACACGCTAAGGCATTGACACTGACAGGAACGTAACGATAGATACTCCTTTACATATATCTTCGAGACACGCTAAGGCATTGACACTGACAGGAACGTAGCGATAGAGACTCCTTTACATATATCTTCAAGACACGCTAAGGCATTGACACTGACAGGAGCGTAGCGATAGAGACTTCTTTACATATATCTTCAAGACACACTAAGGCATTGACACTGACAGGAACGTAACGATAGAGACTCCTTTACATATATCTTCAAGACACGCTAAGGCATTGACACTGACAGGAACGTAGCGATAGAGACTCCTTTACATATATCTTCAAGACACACTAAGGCATTGACACTGACAGGAACGTAACGATAGAGACTCCTTTACATATATCTTCAAGACACGCTAAGGCATTGACACTGACAGGAACGTAGCGATAGAGACTCCTTTACATATATCTTCAAGACACGCTAAGGCATTGACACTGACAGGAACGTAACGATAGAGACTCCTTTACATATATCTTCAAGACACTCTAAGGCATTGACACTGACAGGAACGTAGCGATAGAGACTCCTTTACATATATCTTCTAGACACGCTAAGGCATTGACACTGACAGGAACGTAACGATAGAGACTCCTTTTATATCTTCAAGACACACTAAGGCATTGACACTGACAGGAGCGTAGCGATAGAGACTCCTTTACATATATCTTCAAGACACGCTAAGGCATTGACACTGACAAGAACGTAGCGATAGATACTCCTTTACATATATCTTCAAGACACGCTAAGGCATTGACACTGACAGGAACGTAGCGATAGAGACTCCTTTACATATATCTTCAAGACACGCTAAGGCATTGACACTGACAAGAACGTAGCGATAGATACTCCTTTACATATATCTTCAAGACACGCTAAGGCATTGACACTGACAGGAACGTAGCGATAGAGACTCCTTTACATATATCTTCAAGACACGCTAAGGCATTGACACTGACAGGAACGTAGCGATAGAGACTCCTTTACATATATCTTCAAGACACTCTAAGGCATTGACACTGACAGGAACGTAACGATAGAGACTCCTTTACATATATCTTCAAGACACTCTAAGGCATTGACACTGACAGGAACGTAACGATAGAGACTCCTTTACATATATCTTCAAGACACGCTAAGGCATTGACACTGACAGGAACGTAACGATAGAGACTCCTTTACATATATCTTCAAGACACACTAAGGCATTGACACTGACAGGAACGTAACGATAGAGACTCCTTTACATATATCTTCAAGACACGCTAAGGCATTGACACTGACAGGAACGTAACGATAGAGACTCCTTTACATATATCTTCAAGACACTCTAAGGCATTGACACTGACAGGAACGTAACGATAGAGACTCCTTTACATATATCTTCAAGACACGGTAAGGCATTGACACTGACAAGAACGTAGCGATAGAGACTCCTTTACATATATCTTCAAGACACACTAAGGCATTGACACTGACAGGAGCGTAGCGATAGAGACTCCTTTACATATATCTTCAAGACACGCTAAGGCATTGACACTGACAAGAACGTAGCGATAGATACTCCTTTACATATATCTTCAAGACACGCTAAGGCATTGACACTGACAGGAACGTAACGATAGAGACTCCTTTACATATATCTTCAAGACACGCTAAGGCATTGACACTGACAGGAACGTAACGATAGAGACTCCTTTACATATATCTTCAAGACACACTAAGGCATTGACACTGACAGGAGCGTAGCGATAGAGACTCCTTTACATATATCTTCAAGACACGCTAAGGCATTGACACTGACAAGAACGTAGCGATAGATACTCCTTTACATATATCTTCAAGACACGCTAAGGCATTGACACTGACAGGAACGTAGCGATAGAGACTCCTTTACATATATCTTCAAGACACGCTAAGGCATTGACACTGACAGGAACGTAGCGATAGAGACTCCTTTACATATATCTTCAAGACACTCTAAGGCATTGACACTGACAGGAACGTAACGATAGAGACTCCTTTACATATATCTTCAAGACACTCTAAGGCATTGACACTGACAGGAACGTAACGATAGAGACTCCTTTACATATATCTTCAAGACACTCTAAGGCATTGACACTGGCAGGAACGTAGCGATAGAGACTCCTTTACATATATCTTCGAGACACGCTAAGGCATTGACACTGACAGGAACGTAGCGATAGAGACTCCTTTACATATATCTTCAAGACACGCTAAGGCATTGACACTGACAGGAACGTAGCGATAGAGACTTCTTTACCTATATCTTCAAGACACGCTAAGGCATTGACACTGACAGGAACGTAACGATAGATACTCCTTTACATATATCTTCGAGACACGCTAAGGCATTGACACTGACAGGAACGTAGCGATTGGAACACATCAACGAAACCCGCAAAAACATAGCCGATGTCAAGAAAGTAATGATACATAATTACCGGGTTCAGAAAACCTTTGTGAAACTGTTAACAAACTTACCCTACTGCCTAACACCTCTTGATCTACCAAACAATTTATAAGTTTCCTAGAGAAACCAATTTTTAGACATTACATTTAGACTATTTAGAGGATCTGTTTGTATTTTATTTTGTGATGGGCTGTGAAAGTATTATGATGGCGCCCATTAACTTGTTAATTATCATAATGAACGAACATCCTTGGCTTTATAATGGAAACTGAAAATCCTAATTATTACGATTACTCTTTATTTATTTATCTTTAGCTTTTTTGATGTTTGTACATGAGTTGGTATTTGTAATGTATTGTTGTGTTTAAAGATAGGTCTATAAACTTGGGAATGAGTGTTAGAGTGACAAATAATTTTACTGTTATGAATGACTGAAGTTGAGGGAGTTAAGTAGAGGGAAATTACAATATAAAATTGAAGTAAAAATTTTTTTTTTTTTTTTTTTTTTTGTTTTTACTTTTCTTTTTTTTGTACATGCAACTGAGTGGAAAACCGAAAAAAATAGCAAAATCGGACTGGAGCTTCCCTAGAAAAGTGCATAGAAGTGAATTTTTGATGCATCTTGAGTGCATCACTACAATATTTTTTTAATATCTCCGGCTATATTGGACGTAGCTTTTAACTTACTTTAAAAAAATCATAACCTGGTAATTGTTATAATGAAATTTTTATTTTTAAATTTATATTATTAAAATTTCCTTTTACTAAAACCGATAACATTAACGCAACGCGTTGTTGCTCAGAACTGACTGTACGACATTTGTATAAAATACTTGAGCTTTATATTAGGAGCTTCAAGTGAAGTAAGCTATCCTGAAGGCTATAAAAGGAAGAGTGCGGGTCACAGATAAGGATATAATCCTGCGGCAGGGTGACAACATGTGCGACACGCTTTGCTATTTGCTTTAAATTATTGGACCTTGAATATCATCCTACAATATATCGTAACTAGTAATATCCAAGACCCCATTTCCGTTTCGCACCGACATTGGAAAATGATAAAATGGCGATATATTGAATCCTGAGAATGGAGCTTCTCAAATTGGTAAAAAAACGACGACTAGGTCTCTTACAATTTTGCATGAAAATAAATGTCAAAAATATTGCACAAACTTTCTCACTCATCAAGTCCTTAATATTTAACTAAAACTAATCGTCAAAATGTTTCGGTATTTTGCAGTCAAAAAGTGAAAATGAACAGTCAGCATGGATGATAAGTGATGTAGCCTACCAAAGAGATTTTCTCCGAAAACTCAGAAGAAAGAAGGGAAGAGAATAAACTAGGAAAATGTGAAAGAACGACGTCGTGGAGGATTTACGAATGATGGGAGTGAGAAATTGGAAAGGACAAACAGAAGAAGATGTAGAGCCCAGCGCCGTGTACTAAATATAATTAAATTTAAATATCTTGAAATAGTGGAATATTTTGTTGTAATAAAATAAATTTGTAGGATGGGGGTTTTTTAACGGAACACTTGTCTGTTTTTTGGAAGAAGGGGAAATGGTTTATTCACCATAGTAAGCACGTGCAGCATTTGTGATATTCCCAGACGTCACTGAGCTTCCAACTAAACCCTTAAATCTGCTCTTCCCTGCAGGATCCAACAGGAAAACTGTTTTCAAATTACTTGATGTTGGTCCCATTTTCTTCACCCTCTGTAGGCCTCTATCTGTCAAAAATAACTCCGGTTAACTTGATTATTCCTCGTCTATTTTCACTTGTCGTAACACTGTCTCTCAACGAAGCTTGCCACCGTTTTTCACACCTCTTCTTTCTTCTTCCCTAGAACTTTCTTCATACCCTAACATAACCTAACCTAACACTCTCTCGACGTTATCTTCCCGATAAACCTTCTTCATGCCCTAACCTAACCTAACCTAACACTGTCTCTTAACGAAGTTTGCCACCGTTTTTCACACCTCTTCTTTCTTCTTCCCTAGAACTTTCTTCATACCCTAACATAACCTAACCTAACACTCTCTCGACGTTTTCTTCCCGATAAACCTTCTTCATGCCCTAACCTAACCTAGCCTAACACTGTCTCTTAACGAAGTTTGCCACCGTTTTTCGCACCTTTTCTCTCTTCATGCCCTAACCTAACCTAACCTAACACTCTCTCGACGTTTTCTTCCCGATAAACCTTCTTCATGCCCTAACCTAACCTAGCCTAACACTGTCTCTTAACGAAGTTTGCCACCGTTTTTCGCACCTTTTCTCTCTTCATGCCCTAACCTAACCTAACCTAACACTCTCTCGACGTTTTCTTCCCGATAAACCTTCTTCATGCCCTAACCTAACCTAGCCTAACACTGTCTCTTAACGAAGTTTGCCACCGTTTTTCGCACCTTTTCTCTCTTCATGCCCTAACCTAACCTAACCTAACACTCTCTCGACGTTTTCTTCCCGATAAACCTTCTTCATGCCCTAACCTAACCTAGCCTAACACTGTCTCTTAACGAAGTTTGCCACCGTTTTTCGCACCTTTTCTCTCTTCATGCCCTAACCTAACCTAACCTAACACTCTCTCGACGTTTTCTTCCCGATAAACCTTCTTCATGCCCTAACCTAACCTAGCCTAACACTGTCTCTTAACGAAGTTTGCCACCGTTTTTCGCACCTTTTCTCTCTTCATGCCCTAACCTAACCTAACCTAACCTAACCTAACCTAACCTAACCTAACCTAACACTCTCTCGACGTTTTCTTCCCGATAAACCTTCTTCATGCCCTAACCTAACCTAGCCTAACACTGTCTCTTAACGAAGTTTGCCACCGTTTTTCGCACCTTTTCTCTCTTCATGCCCTAACCTAACCTAACCTAACCTAACCTAACCTAACCTAACCTAACCTAACCTAACCTAACCTAACCTAACCTAACCTAACACTCTCTCGACGTTTTCTTCCCGATAAACCTTCTTCATGCCCTAACCTAACCTAGCCTAACACTGTCTCTTAACGAAGTTTGCCACCGTTTTTCGCACCTTTTCTCTCTTCATGCCCTAACCTAACCTAACCTAACCTAACCTAACCTAACCTAACCTAACACTGTCTCTTAACGAAGTTTGCCACCGTTTTTCACACCTTTTCTCTCTTCATGCCCTAACCTAACCTAACCTAACACTCTCTCGACGTTTTCTTCCCGATAAACCTTCTTCATGCCCTAACCTAACCTAGCCTAACACTGTCTCTTAACGAAGTTTGCCACCGTTTTTCACACCTTTTCTCTCTTCATGCCCTAACCTAACCTAACCTAACCTAACCTAACACTGTCTCTTAACGAAGTTTGCCACCGTTTTTCACACCTTTTCTCTCTTCATGCCCTAACCTAACCTAACCTAATACTCTCTCGACGTTTTCTTCCCGATAAACCTTCTTCATGCCCTAACCTAACCTAGCCTAACACTGTCTCTTAACGAAGTTTGCCACCGTTTTTCACACCTTTTCTCTCTTCATGCCCTAACCTAACCTAACCTAACACTCTCTCGACGTTTTCTTCCCGATAAACCTTCTTCATGCCCTAACCTAACCTAACCTAACACTGTCTCGACGTAGCTTACCACCATTTCTCACACCTTAGTAAAACAATTTGACGAGAAATGATGTAACTGGGAAGTTGAACTTTTTTTTCTTCTCCTCCTTCTTTTTGTACATGCAACTGAGTGGGAAACCGAAAAAATTTGCAAAATGGGACTGGGACTTCGCTAGAAAAGTGCATTTTTCAATGCATTTGAAGTGCATCGCTACACTCATTTTTAAACTTCTATGGGTCGTAGAAAAATGGGGGGGGATTAAAATACACGGAAATGAAGGGACTATCGAAATGGGAAGGTATAATAACATTAGGAATACTTTCTAACCTCAAAAAATTCAATTTCTAGATTTAAGATTTTTCTCACTAATACTACTACAAAATTGGTAAAAATCATCAAATCTTCACGTACATTGGACAATTATGTGTCTTTACATTAGAAATCGGTGGTCAAATTTGGGGAAAAAAATCATTTTTACGGCCAGAGTTGACCGTTTTCGAAAAAATTGAAAACATTATAATATTTTGAGAAGTGGTCTTAAACTTTTTTTGATAATTGGACAAATTGTGTCTTTACACTAGAAATCAGCGGTGTAAATTAACCTATTTACCAACAGGGACTTTCAATACTACTTAAATACTCGTAACTTATGCTGTTATCAATTCTAAATTTAATTTAATCAATATAATGCAACATCTCAATTTACAGTTTTAAAATATTCTGTACTTCATTAAGACAGCTAACGCCATCTATAAGATAGTCGTTTCACCTCAACGGTAAAGTGAAATTGTTGACTTCTACTGCTATCTGGTAGCCTTTTATGTACACTACCATCACCAGTTTCAACAATTACTTCAGACAGAATAACAATAAATATTATATTAGGGAATTTTTCTTGCTATTGTATTCCATGTTTTAAGAAATGGGTGCGGAGGAGGGGGGGTGACCGAATTAATATGGCACAATTTTGGCTCAATGTAATGTCTTTGTAAACACTTTATGTAGACTATATTTTGTCCAACTGTATTCAAATTTAGTAGGTTCTAGTTGATTCGATTGTCCGAAAAGTTCGGTAACCATAAAAATCGTTTGGTAAATTTCAAATTGTATAGATTTTCAATAATACATTTTTTTTTTTTTTTTTTTTTTTTTTTTTAATGTAAATACTTTTATACGCCCGGTACGGCAATTTTTGTGATGCAGTGAAATGAACGAAAAAACCTGAGACATCGGTAAAAAATCAAAAATCGATTTTTTTGGTAATAATTACTAGACAAAAAAATGGGCATTTCAAAGAAAAAAACCAACAAAATTTAAATTAAAAATGAACGTATGGCTAGGTAACAATTTAATTAATTTAGTAAAAAAAAGACAACTTTTAATTTACGATAATTGACAAAATGACGGCCATCAACAGTGTTGCCAACCTAAAACGATCAATCACAAACCTACAGATAACACTAATCCAGTCAGAATCATCACTCCACGATAAGCAATAATAACATTTGTGCATTCTAGTAAATTACCAAGATTTCGTTTTTTTAGTTTAATTACCGATATCTCCGCTGTATTTTAACCTATGTTAAACCATCATGTTCAGTAAAAGGTTACAATTTTACTCTGTTCCCGAGATATTCAGCGTAAAAAACAATAATAGACGCTATTTTGAAACGGTAAAGGTAAAATTTAGCCAAAAACTGCAAACTAATAACACACAAGGTTATGTAAAATTTGGGATCGATATCTAAATCTGTCCTGGAATTATCTTAATTTATAAATGTAAAATGGCGGACAGACGGATATCAGACGTGTGTTTCTATTGCATTTTACGATTGTACCAACCCAAGGAACATAGCTGTTCCAAAGAGTTACGAAACACCCTGTATATAATAAGCGTATTAATGACTGCTTTTCGTTTACATGTGTATGTTTTAGTGCTTGAATAAATCAAGCACTATTATCGATACATATCGGATGGTTTTAAATAATAACTCAACAGAATTATTAATACAAAAGTTGAAAGTCAGTGTTACCAACATGCAACAATCGACCCAGGTTTTAAAATAAATATTAGCCTATAAATAATTGACAGATCGATTATACCTTATAATCATTTATAGCGCAGAATGCACCGTTAACTAGGTAGACTCTTTAACTCAATACTGATGAATATCGCCGACTCGAGCGATTTTTACAAAATTATAGTTACATTGACACAATTATTAATAGACTACATGATAGTTCGCGAGAAAAATTAGCCTAACCGTTGTGTTCATTCTGAAGTTTTCAAAACAAATACTAATTTTACCTGTTGTTTGTTTACAAAATTGCTGATCGTAAAGAGGACCGGGTCAGCAACGTTGACCCTTAAAAACGAGAGGTTAGACTACTCTATCCTATATAGATGGGTAACAGGCGTCGCCCTCGGTAAAAATGTGAGGTAAGATATCGCGTGAGCGACCTGACGGATACTCATAATACGTTGCTTGGAGAACCTTGCTAACAGTAGAAGGGAGCCTCCTAAAGTCGGGTCGTGCACTATACCCCACGGTGCCGTCTCAAAAACTAGGGGAGAGCTTTTTTAGCTTCCAGGTTCGTCTGGTAGGCTACCCTATCCCATGTAGGTGGGTAATAGGTCCCGCCCCCAGTAGGTGTGGGAGGGTATCGCGTAAGCGACCCTACGGTGACTCATCAAACGTGATTTGGGGAACCTTGCTGACATTGTACCATGGGAGCATGCTCAGCCTATCCAGTGGTTTCGGCTTCTGTGTGCATGCTCTGAGGAATGCTTCCGTGGTGGTTGTGGTAGATTGCTCCCGTTACTTTTCTGCAGAGCATCTCGGTGATGTGCCGAGAATCACCAGGAGCGCCTGCCTTTCCAGTTCCTTGGAACTAGTTAAGTTTTATACTTGAACTCTAAAGATTCTGATAGTAAAGGGGATTTTGAGACTGGAGCATATAGTGAAAGCTGTCGGTACAGGAGGTTGCCGTTGTAAAGAGAGGAACTTATTCTTCACGAAACAAGTATGCCAGCTGGGGGGGTAGAAGACCAAGGTCATATGCTTCAAGATAAGACTGGTGATGCTGGTCTTTCTACGTGGCGGAGGCATGGTTCCATAAGGTTGCCTAGGTGGAAATAAAAAGATCTCAAAGTGAGAATCCTTTAGAACTGTGCCCGTTAAGACAACGATGATGTCCTTCCTGGTAACATGGCGGACTGGAAACGTGGAATGAAGATAACACGAAGAATGATTGGTGACCTGAATCTAATCGGGAAACTTCATCAAGACTGAATGTGAATCCACCATATGGTACCATTAATAAAATAAAGGTCCTTGAGAGGTGACAGGCAAGACTAAAATAAGCGACGAGATGTCACAGATTTCACAGTCGTCAGAAAAGGATGGATATGAAGTGGTGCAGTTCTGCAGTTCCTCATTGGTCATTGATTCTTTGCCACGAAACTTAGATCTTCCAAGAGAATCTCCTGTGTTGGTGTGAAGAATAACAAACTGCGTGAGTCTTCCGTATCAACGATCTGAGGGTATGAGCAATGCCGTATTTGGACTAGAATTGTTGCGCCCATCCCTCCCAAATCGTTATCTATATAAACTTGACATAACAGTTATAGTAAACTATGTTTACCAAACTACACTGATTAAAAAATTGTTTTAAAATTATACAAAAACATGACCTTGTTTTACGCATTAAAATTCCATTGAATACTCTTTCGTATCTTGTCAAAATAAATCTGAATAATAATTTATTACAAGCTTATTAACCAATAGGATAGAATTGTTATCAAAATTAAAATTACACTAAAGCGGTAGTGTAGCCTACAGACAATGAAAATAGCTATTTGTGCAACTAGTGAGCAAAGTGGCACTTTTTTTAAACGAGAGAAAAATGATGACGCACGAGGCTTGCCGAGTGCGTCAATTTTATCGATTTTAAAAAAGACATTTTGCTCACGAATTGCGCATTATACTTTGTCTACAGTTCTTATTTTGTGACAAATAAAAACATACTTCAGCAGTAACACAATTTAATACAATAGTGTTCAAACAAACAATCAATTACAATTCGATCTTTAATAACCGCTATTTTCTTTCTTTTCAGATTATTTTAAAATCTGACTGTCCATATTTGAAAACTAACAACACAAAATATATCAGTAGTGCTAAACAACACATCAACACTGAGTAGAAGTTCTCACGTCAAAACTGAGGTTATTTATGAATATTACAAATAACTTATGTGTATTGTTGAGGAAACAGGATTGCCAACTTCAAAAATCGGCAAACGATAAATACTCTCCGTGTACATACAATGTCAATCATCTTCATGAATAATTACTTCCTTTTTCAACTTTAAAACGTTGTTTTGTTGTTTAATTATGTTATTTTACATGTAAGAATAATTGATCTAACCTACATACGGGACATTTCCTGTATATTATAAATCAATTCAAATAAACTTAACCTAAATTTCGTTTTGTTCGGTTGCCATTCGGAATGAGCAAAGTAGTGGGCAAAGCGAAACTGTTGAGAAATCAGCTGTTTTGCAAACTAATTTAAATGAACAAAATGCCACTTTGTCAACAACTGTAGACACAATTACTTTAATCTGTACGGCACACTTTTTTATTTACCTACTGAAACTTGTTTCTACGAAAACAGAAAAAAAAACTTTTTTTTCCCTTGTTCTTTAAATGCGAAAAATCTCTCGGTCATCATCACTTTATAAGAAAAGAATATAAAATAAAGAGCCCTAGCCCTCTAATACTCTAATAGTGTCAGGGTCGAAAAGAACAACAGTTGGTCAAGAGAGACTGGATAAGACAGATGAAAGAATGGGATCTAACCCAATACTTCAACTAGGTCCACTCGGAATTGCCAAGCCCGTATTCATTAAAGTGAGCCCTTGAAGGTACAACAAAATATAAAAATGTACAACATATATGTGCCTTGCCAACATTAAAAAAGTTAAAAGTTTAAAAAAGGCGAGATCGGTGCTCTGAAAAAGGGCGTCAATTTTTTCTTCTTTGCTTTACACAAATCTTGTGCTCTCAAAAATTAGCTCCTTAGGCGCGTGTCTAAAATATCTAATGGGAAATGCTGGATACTACCAGTGACAAAACTGGTAGGCCTATATAATTTTAACCCTAAATGGTATTGAAAACTATTTTAAAATCTGTGCAACGTATCATAAGTTTTAACAATTTTTCACTAGCAATTAAAAAGGAAATCTATACTCTGCCACATATTCCATCGACAATATACATGTCTCAATAAAAAAGGTGGAACAAATTGAAAGTAGGTTAGAATTATTAAATTGTCTTGTCTTTGGTAAAAAGTATCAATTCAACATCAGATCATGTGACAAAACAGGCTTAATGTTTGTCACATTAATTAACATTTTAATGGCACATCCGATTTTATTATTCGTGTGAAGAAGAAAATTTGCATTACAATGCAATAAACCTTCACTTTACATTTGTCACAACAATCTGCGTCAAGTTAGCTACGATGTAACAACAACTGGGCGCCATCAACTGACCCAATCCTATTATAAAATTACAAGCAGATCCTTTAAAAGTTGTTTTTTGGGCCTTGTAGGAAATGTTAAATTTATTGTATTGATAGATCAAGAAGTCTTATACAGTAGAGTGTTTTTTTTTAAACAGTTGTTACACAAGTTTTCTGAAGCTCGTAATTGTGTACAACACGACTTTCTGGACGACGGTTACCTAACGGGCCTCATATACTGGGTAGTTAACAAGCTTCATTTTACTCATTAAACCTCAAAACAAATATATCAACGTAAAACTCAAAATCTAAAGATGAATAACAGATTTGTCAATTACATTGTACTGTAGAAAAACCGACATTTGATTGTGGTATGTTGGTAGGCCTACATTTGAACTTTTGCATTAATCATTTGGTTCAGTTTAGGACTTTTTAATACGATGCAACAATCGACCTAATGTATACAGTAACATTTCAATATCTCATCCACTTACAAAGTTATACATTTAAAATTTTTTAAATGTTACCGTCGCGGGACGGTAGAGAGAAGTGAAAACTTCAACTCTCAATTTCAAAAATTAATAATATTTTAAACTTTCAATAAATGTAATACAATTATTAATTATATTTTGCATTGATTATTAGCGTGATTTGATTTGATTTTCAGTTTTAATATATATGGGTATGTGAGAAAGTTTGTGTGATATTTTTGCATTGATTTTAGTTTAACTATGTATGTGATTTGAGAAAGTTGGTGCAATATTTTTAGTTTTAATATGTATGGGTATGTGAGAAAGTTTGTGCAATATTTCTGCATTGATTTTAGTTTAACTATGTATGTGAATTTTGAGAAAGTTAGTGCAATATTTTTCGTAGATTTTTTGTTTTAATATATATGGATATGTGAGAAAGTTTGTGCGATATTTCTGCATTGATTTTAGTTTAACTATGTTATGTGAATTTTTAGAAAGTTAGAGCAATATTTTTCGTAGACTTTTCGTTTTAATATGTATGGGTATGTGAGAAAGTTTGTGCAATATTTCTGCATTGATTTTAGTTTGACTATGTATAGGCTATGAGTTTGAGAAAGTTAGTGCAATATTTTTCGTAGATTTTTAGTTTTAATATATATGGGTATGTGAGAAAGTTTGTGCAATATTTTTGCATTGATTTTAGTTTAACTATGTATATGAGTTTGAGAAAGTTAGTGCAATATTTTTCGTAGATTTTTTGTTTTAATATATATATATATATGAGAAAGTTTGTGCAATATTTTTGCATTGATTTTAGTTTAACTATGTATATGAGTTTGAGAAAGTTAGTGCAATATTTTTCGTAGAATTTTAGTTTTAATATATATGGGTATATGAGAAAGTTTGTGCGATATTTTTGCATTGATTTTAGTTTAACTATGTATATGAGTTTGAGAAAGTTAAAGTGCAATATTTTTCGTAGATTTTTAGTTTTAATATATATGGGTATATGAGAAAGTTTGTGCGATATTTTTGCATTGATTTTAGTTTAACTATGTTATGTGAATTTTGAGAAAGTTAGTGCAATATTTTTCGTAGATTTTTTGTTTTAATATATATATATATATGAGAAAGTTTGTGCAATATTTCTGCATTGATTTTAGTTTAACTATGTATGTGAATTTTGAGAAAGTTAGTGTAATATTTTTCGTAGATTTTTTGTTTTAATATATATATATAGGTATATGAGAAAGTTTGTGCAATATTTCTGCATTGATTTTAGTTTAACTATGTATGTGAATTTTGAGAAAGTTAGTGTAATATTTTTCGTAGATCTTTTGTTTTAATATATATATATATATATATATATATATATATATATATATATATATATATATATATATAGGTATATGAGAAAGTTTGTGCAATATTTCTGCATTGATTTTAGTTTAACTATGTATGTGAATTTTGAGAAAGTTAGTGCAATATTTTTCGTAGATTTTTTGTTTTAATATGTATGGGTATGTGAGAAAGTTAGTGCAATATTTTTTCGTAGATTTTTAGTTTTAATATATATGGGTATGTGAGAAAGTTTGTGCTATAGTTTTTCATTGATTTTAGTTTAACTATGTATGTGAATTTTGAGAAAGTTAGTGCAATATTTTTTCGTAGATTTCTTGTTTTAATATATACAGTATATGGGTATGTGAGAAAGTTTGTGCGATATTTTTGCATTGATTTTAGTTTGACTATGTGTATGAGTTTGAGAAAGTTAGTGCAATATTTTTCGTAGATTTTTAGTTTTAATATATATGGGTATGTGAGAAAGTTTGTTCTATAGTTTTTCATTGATTTTAGTTTAACTATGTATGTGAATTTTGAGAAAGTTAGTGCAATATTTTTTCGTAGATTTTTTGTTTTAATATATACAGTATATGGGTATGTGAGAACGTTTGTGCGATATTTTTGCATTGATTTTAGTTTGACCATGTATATGAGTTTGAGAAAGTTAGTGCAATATTTTTTCGTAGATTTTTTGTTTTAATATGTATGGGTATGTGAGAAAGTTTGTGCGATATATATATATATATATATGAGAATGTTTGTGCAATATTTCTGCATTGGTTTTAGTTTGACTATGTATATGAGTTTGAGAAAGTTAGTGCAATATTTTTCGTAGAATTTTAGTTTTAATATATATGGGTATATGAGAAAGTTTGTGCGATATTTTTGCATTGATTTTAGTTTAACTATGTATATGAGTTTGAGAAAGTTAAAGTGCAATATTTTTCGTAGATTTTTAGTTTTAATATATATGGGTATATGAGAAAGTTTGTGCGATATTTTTGCATTGATTTTAGTTTAACTATGTTATGTGAATTTTGAGAAAGTTAGTGCAATATTTTTCGTAGATTTTTTGTTTTAATATATATATATATATGAGAAAGTTTGTGCAATATTTCTGCATTGATTTTAGTTTAACTATGTATGTGAATTTTGAGAAAGTTAGTGTAATATTTTTCGTAGATTTTTTGTTTTAATATATATATATAGGTATATGAGAAAGTTTGTGCAATATTTCTGCATTGATTTTAGTTTAACTATGTATGTGAATTTTGAGAAAGTTAGTGTAATATTTTTCGTAGATCTTTTGTTTTAATATATATATATATATATATATATATATATATATATATATATATATATATATAGGTATATGAGAAAGTTTGTGCAATATTTCTGCATTGATTTTAGTTTAACTATGTATGTGAATTTTGAGAAAGTTAGTGCAATATTTTTCGTAGATTTTTTGTTTTAATATGTATGGGTATGTGAGAAAGTTAGTGCAATATTTTTTCGTAGATTTTTAGTTTTAATATATATGGGTATGTGAGAAAGTTTGTGCTATAGTTTTTCATTGATTTTAGTTTAACTATGTATGTGAATTTTGAGAAAGTTAGTGCAATATTTTTTCGTAGATTTCTTGTTTTAATATATACAGTATATGGGTATGTGAGAAAGTTTGTGCGATATTTTTGCATTGATTTTAGTTTGACTATGTGTATGAGTTTGAGAAAGTTAGTGCAATATTTTTCGTAGATTTTTAGTTTTAATATATATGGGTATGTGAGAAAGTTTGTTCTATAGTTTTTCATTGATTTTAGTTTAACTATGTATGTGAATTTTGAGAAAGTTAGTGCAATATTTTTTCGTAGATTTTTTGTTTTAATATATACAGTATATGGGTATGTGAGAACGTTTGTGCGATATTTTTGCATTGATTTTAGTTTGACCATGTATATGAGTTTGAGAAAGTTAGTGCAATATTTTTTCGTAGATTTTTTGTTTTAATATGTATGGGTATGTGAGAAAGTTTGTGCGATATATATATATATATATATGAGAATGTTTGTGCAATATTTCTGCATTGGTTTTAGTTTGACTATGTATATGAGTTTGAGAAAGTTAGTGCAATATTTTTCGTAGAATTTTAGTTTTAATATGTATGGGTATGTGAGAAAGTTTGTGCGATATATATATATATATATATATATATATATATATATATATATATATATATATATATATATATGAGAATGTTTGTGCAATATTTCTGCATTGGTTTTAGTTTGACTATGTATATGAGTTTGAGAAAATTAGTGCAATATTTTTCGTAGATTTTTAGTTTTAATATATATGGGTATGTGAGAAAGTTTGTGCTATAGTTTTTCATTGATTTTAGTTTAACTATGTATGTGAATTTTGAGAAAGTTAGTGCAATATTTTTTCGTAGATTTTTTGTTTTAATATATACAGTATATGGGTATGTGAGAAAGTTTGTGCGATATTTTTGCATTGATTTTAGTTTGACTATGTATAATAGGCTATGAGTTTGAGAAAGTTAGTGCAATATTTTTCGTAGATTTTTAGTTTTAATATATTGTGCTATAGTTTTGCATTGGTTACTAGTTTGAGTCTGAAAACGTTATAAAACAAACAAAAAGCGTCTAACGCGCACAGCACACGGCCGCTGCGCATGCGCCAGTCATGAACGCGGCTAAAGAAGTTTTCACTTAAAAAAACACACAAACAGACCGTAGATGGAAAACAAAGTGTTTTCGGACATACCTTCATAAGAACTTTTTCATATCATTACGTAAGGAAATCACTGTTAAATTTTCTCCTTGTATTTCTGGTACACTCTGTATGTTTGTGTTTGATAATAAACACTCAATTAGTATCCGATTTTATAGGTTGGTTTAGTTCCACAAATCAAAAGAAATCTGTTAAAAGTATAAAAATCTATTTTCGTAAATAACTTTTTATCCGTACTGTCCCACAATAGTTCATTTTGTACAACTTCAAAATCTATAATATTCAATGATAAATAAAACATAATTTTTATGTATAACCAACCTCAAAATTATGGAATATTCAGCAGTCATACCATTGATGGTCAGAATGTTAGATACATTTTCTAGATTTTACATTCGTTAATAATTGTGATTGTTACTAAAAATATCTAGATTTTATAATAGCGGCCGTTTGAATCGGATTTTCTTTTAAAATGTGTACAAAATTAGGTCATAATAGTTCAAATTGCCAAGATTTACAAATGTTCTAACTTATAAAGGCAGTGGATCAACTGGATAGGCCTAACTACAATTAATTATTGTGGGTTTCATTTAAATGTAGATTTGTAGGAGCAGGTTTTTTTTACAAAAACGATAGAATGATAATGTTAACCTCATAATTGTCGTATTAATCACTGAAATTTACCCTAAATACAATTTCATTATTTGAAGAGAATAATCCACCAGTGAGCAGAGAATATGTGAAAGTATTTAGTATGACAAAAAGGGGTTTCATATTTAGTCCTTTATTACCTTCTGCTGCCTAAAACAAACTCGGCAGCTGGGGCAACACTTCCCAACATAACCATGCCCCTAATTACAGATATCTTGTTACATTCTACAATTTATGTTATTTTATTGAACGAAAATATCACTAAACGTTTAAATTTCATAGCCTAACCGTTATAAAACAGAACTCACCGAAGGCAATTCTATTAAAACTTCATTACGTTCAGAAATTGAAACAAATGTCTTAAAAAAATGTTCATCCTAAATCGAAATTCCAAAAGTTTGCAGTTGGTAGCTAAAATCATAGTAAAACTACTATTCTTTTACGTAGGTCTAGATTTGTATATGCAAGTAGAGTATGGTTTAGCTGATAGGTCTACATTGCAGAAATTTCAAAATAATAACAAAATAAGGACAGTTATAAAAGCTAATTAATAGGTACGTCACGAAGTTTTTCTGATTGCTACAATTACCCTTTCGAATTACATCGTCGTTAGGGAAGATGGTAATCGGGTAAAAATATACACTATCAACAATCGATAAAATAAAATGTGTAAAAAACATTAACTTTAAACTTTACCTTGAAAATAAAAAAGACAAGTTCATGTTATTCATTGTTGGTATTCAAATGAAAGTAGAAAGAACCAATAAATGAGAGGTTAATGCACACATGAATTGCCGATTGCCGTTATAGCGAATCAATGTTCACAACTAACGAATGTTTTCTAAAAACAACCACTTTAAAACATATTTGTTGTGAATCTAATTTCTAACCGTTTAATTTTAAAACAAAAATTATATAATTGAATAGTTAATAAGTGGTTTGGCGAGTAGAATCAACTCGTCCAATGCTGTAAACAAACTTACTCCTACTAGACTTTGCGCATGCGCAATTATCGTCATCGAAAGCTACAACGTTTTTATTGAGATATGAAAATTGTTATAGTCGTACCATAAATGATATTTTAAAAGAAATAATAGTTTTCATAACCAAGACAACCTTAAATAAGTTGTACTGGATATAAAATAATTATTCATTGAATAATTAATTACTACAACTCTGCATTAACAAACACAAACCTAAAAACATTGATAGTAATAAGTTATCAATAAGTGACAATACTAAATAGTAGAACCGCTGTTTTTTGAGTATCCAATGAGCTGTTGTTTTCAAACAGTTACGTATATTTAAAAAAGCCAAAATGAAGATTTCCAAAATGTTTTTATAAAGAACTGTGACGTATAATTAAAATACTAGCTACACGAATTAGTGCCATGTATTAGGCCTAAACCTTCAATGTAAAATTAATCTTGAAAATAAACATAAAATTTGGTTGAGTGGCAACTTCAGGAAATCGATGAACAAAAAAGGCAAATTATTTTAAATATCAAGATTGGTCTGGTGTCATTTACTGTGAATACGCACCAGTCTGATTTTAATGAATCTTAAATATATTGACAATTTTGGATTCAGTAGCCAAACCTCTCTTATAGCACGTTTTCACATTTCATGATTAAAATTCTCATAGTAAACTATTGTTTTATTTTTAAATAGGCTTAAACGTAAACGCTTTAAAGGATGGAGTGGTTTTATTTTTGCTTTTAATACTGGAATCGGTTTCATAGGCCTATATATATACGATAACGAATTTTTTTAGAATATTAGGGACAGGTTTTGTTTCACTACCTCAAAATTTGCGGGAAGCTACCGTAGGAAAAATATAAAATTACCTTTTTCTCAAAATCAGTTATAACGATGTTGATCAAATTTTGATCTCGTTTTAAAATTTTCCTCCAAACACACAAACAAAACGTATTAATGGCCACTTAGTTAAAAATGTCAGTTAACACATTATTCAAAAATGTCAGTTAGTTATCAGTAAAAAACAGAAAATTTTATAAAATCGGTAGTGTAAATCTTTCTTCTTAAGTCATTTTACTTCCAAATTAAGAGCTAATGAAAAAAAGACTGAAGATATGACAACATCCCAAATTTGATAAAAATTTATCAATCCTGAAAACTGCAGACGACAGACGGATATCATTCATAAACTATATTTTTAAGCTGAGGAAAACAGTTATTACAGCAAAAACTCGGCATCATTTTGACCCATTACAACTTCTATATAACACCCATATTTTTGAAAATAAGAGAAATAAATAAGCATTTCAATGGGAACATAAACGCTTGGGTCTGCTCATCCCAAATTCAATGTGAGCCCTGCTAAGGCCATAAACAAAACGCATTAATTATGGGGCTGTTATAAAAGACATAGTTTCTTAAAATAGGCTCTACCAATTTTGATGAAATGTGTAGATTAATTACTAAAATCTCGTGTGGAAAATCACAAGGAAAAAAAAATTACGATTCAAGAATATTTAACAGAAACCAACGAACCTCGACAGTCATCATTTAAAGCTCAATTTTATCAAATAGTAAAATTTACGATGAGCGTTTATGGCATAATTGAAGCAAATATATAGTCTAAATGTTTTTCAAAGACGGTGACCATGGTTCATTTCCACTTTTTGTAGATTAGCAACTACAGAACTAAATATTTTTGGTAACAAATTATTTTCTTTGGTTGATACTTCGAGTGTAAATGGGTTGAATGAGAAAGTTTGTGCACTGGTTTATTAAACAAATTTCTCATACAAAAAAGTTGCCAATAGAGCTTTTAAAAAAAGCTAACATTGATATATTTTTGATCTTGCCTTCAGGAAGCAAAAAATAACACTAGCTCAAAATTCAACACAGGCCGATGGACATTTTTGTGTCCTCTCTAACTGTTCGCTCATTTGATGACAATCCTTATGACTTTCTTATGAAAGTATTAAGTGACTCCTATTCAAAAATTTATGTTATCATTTAGAACACATAAACTTACACGAATGTGAATATTAAATTTACACTCATTGTAGTAAAATTGTCCAATACAACCCTCATGAGCTCACTTCAGTGAGCAGGGATTGGCAATCCCGTGCAATTTAGCTAGAACTACACCTTTTTTCACATACGGTATTCTTGGAGATCCCTCTCTATCATCTTTCCTCTCAGGTCTCTATTGACCAACACTGTTCTTTTCAGATCCTGACAGTTTAGAGTATTCAAGGGCTCTAGGGTTGTTCCATTTTATACTCTTTTCTTTGGTTTTTTTAAAAGACAATGATACAGAGAAGTTTTCTGTCTTTAAATTACAAGGAAAAATTTCCAAACCTCTTCTAATTTTTGATCATTAAACACTTTGAGTCCTGCCCTTTAACTTAATCCCCATTTTGGTTTTAAAATGGCAGAGAAAAAGAAATTTAAGAAAGAATCACAGGGAAAAATCAACAAATCTTCAAATACATTCAAACTAAATATATATTATTTAAAAATTAATTATAAATATCTAATGCACAGTACATCACAACACAATTTATTAAAATATCTGTGTACAATAATAGATGAATTTACTAAAAATACAAATAAAAATCTTCAATAAAGAGTATCATGGAATCTATAAGAAATATTATAAAGGTAAAATGTTTCCATTAATTAGGTAATATTTAATAAAAGATAAATACATTTGAAATTTATTCATATGTCTTTTCATTTCTCAAAAAACATCCTATCACGTGACCAATTTTAAAATGTTACTTTAAATTCTTAACATATATCACAACTCTTGTCTTATATCACAATAAAGGAATAATATCTTTAAAAACAAATCACACTTATAAAAAGACAACATGAATTAATTCTATAGCATAAACGTTAGTTTTTTTATTGCAAATGGCAAGAAAATCACCATTTAGGTTGTTTCCTTTGATTTGTTCACTTAAAACACACACATAGAAAAACAGATTATTACCAACACAATTTTACAAAGTCTTAGCTTTATATAATATAAAAATAATTTCATATTCGTACATGTAAAAACATTCTCTTGAATAAAATATTTAAGTCTGTATGTTCCTAATATGTATACATAATAATGTTAAGTATTTAAGTTAAATTCTTAAATCTACGCTTATTTACAGAGGCTGGCAAAATTGACATGTTCTATCATCAAACTGACTAAACTCTCTTATTCATTGACCAAATGTGATTATTTCAAAACCGAGTAGGCCTAATGTTTGGAAATAAACTAAACTTATTATTAATAAGCTCTTCCTCAGTGGAATTCGACAAATTAGTACCACCAACAGACAAAATTAGATATTTAGTAAACTTTTTACTAGAGTGTAAACATAAATATAGTTAAAACTTATGGTAATTATGCATTGAGACTTCCCCCCACAAAAAACCATCTAAACTTAAAACTATTAAACTTGTTTGTCATCATTACTCAGATATTTTTTAATATTGCTGAACAATTTTCAAGTCTCAACATCCATTAATGTTGAAGAAACTTACAATTTGACACACAAGAGGCTTATTAAAGTTATGACGAATGTGTACAATGACAAAATGAATCAAGTTCGTGACTGCATTACCAGTCTATGTATATGTTATATGCTGTACATTAGATCAGGGTTCTCCAAACTACGGCCCGCAGGCCATGTCCGGCCTGCGCCTATCTGACTACCACGAGTATAACGGCCGATTCTGACATAGCAATTAACTAAAAGCAAAAAGTTCCATATTATATGATATTAAAGCAGTACGCTGCGCCTAGACGTAAGCTCCACCAGAGCTCTATTTAATTTACGATTTTGTGCCACGTTATACTAAACTGGAATGATAAAATGACTCCAGGGTACAGTAGGTCAGAAGATTCCCATATCTCCTCCGGGGCCAACTCCCATTCACCATATGGTGACTCACTTCGCTACTCACTTAGTCTAGTGTCACTGAACATATACTGATAGTGAAGTTGTCAATGAAGCCTGATGCCAACTACATGTTGTTTTTTCATCAACTAGCCTTGTGGGGGAAAATCATCAATGTTTCAGAAGTAATGCAGGTTATTGTTAAGGTCCAACACTCTTACGCAACTTAAGAATTTTCTTTCAGACATTGAAAGTCAGTACCCAGACATTACATATCATTGTGAGGTGTGATGGCTTAGAAGAGGGAAGTTGCCTTAAAGATTTTTTTGAGCTAAAAATAATTGATAATATTCATAAATTAACAAGACAAACCTGTGGAAAAGCTTTCAGATGATCACTGGCTTTGGAAACTGGCATTTGCGGTTGACCTGATCAATCATCTAAACTTTGAAACTTCTAGGAAAAAATTGTTTGTAAATGACTTGTTCAACCGTGTGAGTTTTTAGAAGAAAAAAAGTCTCTCAGTTGGGAAAGACCAATTTGGATCACTTTGAAAATTGTAAAAATGTTTTCTAACAAAACTTGTATGCCTTTCCCATCACAAATACAGTAGAAACCAAATTAAAACAACGTGAGGAGTTTCAATCCCACTTTGCAGACTTTGATGATGCATTGGTAGCAGAAAAACTATTTCTCAATCCATACACAAATGAAATTTAAAAAAGCGCCTTCAGAACTTCAACTTGAATTGATAGAATTTACTTCAAATGAAGATGTGGCCCAGCCAAGGGGCACACCATAAAAAAAAAAAATAATAATTAATAATAATAATTGCCAAATGAATAGACAAGAAGAGGTAGACCAATTCTGTTGAGTTAGCGTAATAACTTAATAAGGGGGGGAACGCAGTCCGAAGCTGTGCGGCTTGGGTACGCCAGTCCGGCTCGAGATACCCCAAGATACAGCTCGCTCCGCGAGAGAGCAGAGTCGGGCCATTTTAGGCAACGCGCGGCCGCTGTAATCGCCATTTCTTTTCCAATTTTTGGAACATTGTAATTCTATAATCATTCTGAAGTAAAACTCAAAGTCATTTTAAACACTGAATTGCGTGTTGTTTAATTATCGCCCGAGACCGCGTCCTTGGCGCCGACCTGACTAATTTCGGCCCACGTGGATGTAGTCTCCAGCCAGCTGAGAGTTTCTGGATTTTTACCAGGGGTTCCCGGCTGACCAAAAGAAGTTGGGGACGGTCCAAAAGAACTTAAAGGACTACTACAACGAGTGTTTCAAGAATGCTGATCTTCTTCCATTCTACACAGGTGTCTTTCAAACATTCAAAAATAACTTTGATTTATGAATTTATGATTAGTATGTAAAATTTTTAATTAGGTTTAAATTATAGTATATAAGTATAAAAGTTAAAAGTATATAGTATAAAAGTTTAAATTACAATTATTACAGTTTCGTTTCATTGCAGGTCATTAAATGACAATTTCAAGGGAATAAAGATTTTGTAAATGAAATGTTTTCAGTATTTGGGCGAACCTATATATGCGAATAAACCTTTTCAAGAAGGAAGCACATGAAGTCTAAACACAGAGCTAATTTGTCAAATGATTATTTGAATCAAACTTTGATAATATAGAAGCATCTAAATTTAATTGAATATGGTCTGCAATTGTCAGTCAACAAAAACATTGCACACTATACACACATAATATGTGAGGAAACAAACAATAACCAAGAAACGCATAAGACAACCTCCAAAAATTAAGGTGATCATAAATATGTGAATCCTAAGGATGTGTCTGAATTTATTTTTAATTTATTTTCTTTGGATGTTTATTTTGTTTCATTTTTAAATATATAAATTTCTTTCAGTTCCCTTTTTGATAAACCTTAAAATTTTGGTAGTTAAAACAATCCACCGATAGGTAGACCTACTCAGTACTCAAGTCCAATTTTCACCAGTTTAATTTTTAAGTTTACTAAAATAATAACCACTAAAAACATGGATGAAAATTATTAAATTTCAATATGAATATATGTATAGAAAGCCATTAAAACTCTGTTTTGAAATGTTAATTTTTCAAAATGAAATACCCCCCTGAACCCCCTTTTTTCTGGAGTATTTCATTCCCCCGGTGGCCCATGTCTCAACTTAGATATTTCAATTTGGCCCTATAAATTATAAGTTTGGAGACCCCTGCGTTAGATTACTGTAAATAATAGTGTGTAAATCAATGGACACAGGTTTGGGAAGGTAACTATATATAATTACCTTCCCAGACCTTTGTAAACATATACTGGTAATGCAGTCACAAACTTGACTAACGGTTTCAATGTATACATTCGTCATAACCCAAATAAGCCTTAATACCTTGTGTCAAAAAGTGTCAGTTTCTTTAATATTAATGGATGAGACTTGAAAATTGTTTCGCATAGTTAAAAAGTACCTAATTAATGACAAAAAAGTTTAAGTTCACATAATTTATAGAAATTAAAATCTGAAAGAGGAATCAATGCATTATTACCAAACTTATATATATTTAAAACTATAAAATTTGATAATTTTTCACAACTATTGTAGGTTAGAACAATTGAGCTATATTATATTGAATTTCATATGAACTTAACTAGTACAACAAAATTTGAACATGTATAACAATACTTATGACTACTGGTGTTTTTAAAGATATATTTCTAAAACTGTATTGCTGTATGAAAACAAAGTAAAAATTAGTTTTGATGATAAAAATAATAATTGCTTAACAAATTTAATTAAAAATCATTTTCGTTGGAAACTATCGTTGTATGTAAAAACACTTTGTAACCTGAATATAATATTGATTCCTTTCTTTAAAATTTATAGTCGGATATAAGGTGTCCTAGATAAGTATAGAAATGTAAATTTGAACTAAAGACTCTTTGCAGCACTTAGAAACATTCAGTCCTGTTGTAATCTATGAAGTGAATTTAAAAAGTAAGGACTGATATGTTATAAAAAGTGATAGACAACACTGATTAGTTTGCTCATGCAAATTAACAACTGGTCCATTAGGCATTTAAACACCATAATGTTGCCAGTCCATTATTGTATGCCTTTGTGTGACAGTGCGTTCAAATGAGTGCAAAAATAAACAATCCCACCAGTTATGAAATACATTCAGCGATTAAATTTATAAACGTAGGAGGACATAAGGTTGCTGAAATTCATCGTCAGTTACAACAAATTAGAATTGTGTGACACATTTGGCCCTACTTCAAAAAGTGAAGGAAAAATGAAGCAATGACATTATGAGTTTAAGAAAGGCCGTTAAATCAAATTTTTATGATGTTGAGAGGAGTGGTAGGTCTAGCATCTGGACTGACGATCTCGTTGAGCATATTAATTCAAAAATGAGGGGAAATCATCATCGCTTTACGATTCGTGAAGTTCTACATTTCAAAGACAACATTGTTCAGAACTGTCATTAACACTTTATAAACTGTGTGCACAATAGATGCCAAAAATGTTGAAAAGTACTAACAAAGACCTGAGATTGACATCTGCAGATACTTTTTTAGAAAGCGAGATGAATTTTCCCTCTATATTGTCATTGGTGACAAAACGTGGATTTCATACAACAATGTTGAGACGAAACAACAATCCATGTGGTGGTGTTATTCTAGATCACCCAAATCGAAAAAAAATTAAAGGAAAATAATTTAAAAACATAATTTAGCCCTTAATCAACATACCACCACACTTTATCATATAAACATGCACTTAATTGATACAAACCAAATACATACAAAAAGACATTACATTACATAATATTAAATATACAAATTAATATTCGATTATATTTATATATCACGAAAGGTTTTACTATTAAAAATGTACAAAACATTACTCTTGTTATAATAATCTATATGATTGAAAGAAATTTAATTGTTAACTCTTTGGTAAAACACACACATAAATAAAATAATAAAAAACATTCAAATGAATCAGAGTTCTAGATGTGAAATTAAACCCACTATCAGGAAATAATAATAAACTTTGAATCTGATCACGAATTGAAGAAGAATTGAGCTTTTTAAGCTTTACAAAAAACTATGTCAATAATAATTTGAAGCAAAATCTCCTTGTTTGTCTTAATTTTAAGTTTCCTAAGCTAACTAATCAACAAAATGCTTTAGAGCAAATAGTTAAATTACTATTAAAAAAAAAAAAAACATAACTTAATAATATGTTGTTAGTAGGCTATGTAGGCCTACATCAATATTTTTTCTTGGCAGACAAACATAATAATATCACACCTCAAAACTCACATGTTACTAGAACTTTAATATTTATTTTCACAACATAATTTTCTATTTATAGTAGGTTAAAAATTTAAAAAGTGAAGGTCAATATATTAGAAAGTATTGATGTCAACAAAATCGTACTACCAATATAGGCCTAATACTTCAACCGTAATTTAAGTCAACAGTTTCACAAAATTATATAAGTTTTATTAAACCTATTTTCGGGTTTTAAATGTTTTAAAATACTTTGTCCTATTTTTGTTTTAAACACAAATTTTTCATCAGTGTCAGTTCAAAATTATATATATATTGTTGTTACTAAAATAAGTACAGTAATATGAAATAGTCTGAATCGAGAGCTCAAAACACTTTTATTACAATTAATTTGACACTATATACAGCACACAGTTGTAAATAGGCCTAATATTTATGCTCATTTGTATTTAAACAAAAAATTATAACAATGAAATTTGGCATATCTATATTTTCAACACTCATTCAGGTATAATTTAATGAGACAACAGTCAGTGCTTGAATTGGTTAAATGCAATTTTTGATAAATTAGGAACTTCCTAGTGACAGCAGAGTTTATTATTTTTAATTTAGCTAAAATCACACAAGTCTATTTTTTAATTTGTGCTAACACACGAGTCGAAGTAATTGCAAAATCCAATGTTTACCATAATTGGTCAAATCAACCAAAAAGTCATACCGCTTAAAACAAAAAGATTGATAAAACAGGCTAAGACCCTAACTTCTGATTTTTGAATTTTCTTATTTTTTTTATATCTAATTTCATCAAAATCAGACAACTTGATTGATTACTATCCCATGTATTGAAATAGCTAAATTTGTGGACGATATCATGTAGCCAACAAATACATGACAAATTCACTTATAGAATCACTTCCATTAAGTTCTTTTCTCAAATCACAAGATGTGGAGCCTCGTGTCCCAGTGGTTTTTGTTTTTAATTTTACAGAATGCTCCTACATTCTCATTATTATAGCTGGAATAAATTATATTTGTTAAACAACACCTACTATAAAAACAAGACATTACAATGTTGAACAATGCAGACAGATTATGTTACTATATCTGGGTTTTAGGTGGTTTAAAACAAGAAAATATCAATAACAAGAACAATAACTTGATTGTGCATACAATCATACATTTTAAGAAAGCTATGAACTTGATCCTTGTTAAAACATGTAGGCAACAGTTGATAAACTGAACATTTGATAAGAGTAAATGTTTATATATGACTCACAACAATTGTATATGATTCATCTAGATGTAGGCCTACCTATAACTAATGTTGAAACAATTGTACAGTTTGATTCATAATAATTATGACTCATAGTAATAACATTTGTTTTATCATTATTTTGTTATCTGGATATTGGAAATACAGTACAAAGAAAATATTGTATTGACTTTAGTAAAAATTTCTGAATTGTGTGCAGGTTTTTTCTATTCAAGGCTTGAATTAACTTTGTAACCTATTTCCTCTTAAAACTATCAAACAGAATTGAAGAAATTGATTATAGATGTTTGAGATGTATAGTAAAATATGCACAGATTTAGTTTATATGATCAATTTTGAAGTAAATGGTAATTTTAAAACAGATATTTACTGTATCAATACCCATGCAATAATTTTTGATTTTACTGCACAAATAAGTTACTACAGGAAAATGTTAAATGACAAGTTTAATAAGCATTCCGTTTCTTTTAAAAGTGAAAATTAATTAAGTTTTTCATAATTAATAGTTGTAATTACTTAATATTATATAATCCCCCCCCCACTATCTTATACTATATACTCCCAAACCTAATGATAACAGGAAACCATTAACACCAAGGTAAAAAAGTATAAGGTTAACCAGTACTAGATCATTCAATCAGAGGGACCACACTATGATGAAGGTATAGCCTTTAATATGCTTACTTAAATACTTTACAAACAGTACGTAGCTAACAAGACAGCAGATTTGGTTTTATTAGGTGATTTATCTATGGTGATAGTATATGTTTCATTTGCTTTAGTGATCCATAATGACGGAAACAAAAGTTGTATTAAATGAAGAAATTTGATTAATTTTTTGAAGTCAATATAAATTTTGCAATAAAAACTTATGGCAATTGGAAGAGGGGCAATATACAAGAACAAATAAATAGCCTACTCCATCTTGTTAATGTATACAATTAAATATTTGTTGAAATTTCAGATTAGACCTATATTTGCTTCATAATTTTTATTGCTTGTCTATCAATGAAAAATGTATATTACTTATTAAACAAAAATCTATATTCTATATCGATGTATAATTAAAAATTGACGTAGCTATTATTCTTGTAATATGACTAAGCAAATAAACATAATTGAATGATTGAACGTTTTTAAGGTTTAGACCTATATTACAAACCATTCAGGATAAGTTACATATGTAAAGTAAATTAATAGTAATGATTTACTAAGGTGGCAAGATTCATCAAATTTAAATTACCATGTATATAAAAAACCATGAATAATTTTAAGTTTTAAAATATAAGAATAATGTCAGGTTACATGTAGGCTATTATTTAAACTTGTTTTAAATAATATTTTATAATGAACTGATCAAAATTATTCAAGGTAAAAATCAATGAGAATTTTTTTTCCTGTAAGCTATAGGCCTACAGTTTGTAGGCTGTGCGATATATTTTTCATAAAAATGTTTATTACTTGCTTACACAAAAATAACTGATTCTAATTCACTTAAGATAACTTAGTTTATAGAAAGAAAAATGTTATTTTAAATACAGACCTATGATAATAGTTTTAATTGCTTAGTACACATTTAAAAAGGCCTAGTCTAATTTATAAAATAAGCATTATAACAAAACTAACTGATTCTGATTTATTTCATTAAATATATTTAAATCTTCAACATTTTATTTTAGAAATTCCTGTAATTAATCAACAAAAATAAGATAAAAACTGAATTAAACTACTTCACATATTAAGGTAAAAAAAATAAAGGTTTATCAGATTTAAAAGTTGAAATCATTGAAGTCAATTTATATAGTAACTCCAGGTTGTTATTCCACACTTCTTAACAACTAAGATAGGCTACCTGAAAGCAAACCAACACAACATGACTAAACATCAATTATTAGATTTACCTCTAAGGACCGAGAGGTTTTTCACCTTTAAACAACAATGAAAGAAAATTCTCCAAAATCATAGGCCTAGTTGTTTTTTGATTGTGGTTTGGGTAATTTTCTTTCATCGTATATTCACCACAGTGCTCTAGTGATTCATATGATTTAAACAACAAGAAAGAAAAAAATCTATTCTTAGAATATAAATGTTAGATTGCCCGATGATGCCGCAAGGCGAAACAATTGTAGCTCATTTATATTATTAATATATTTTGAAACTTTAAGCGTTTGCTTTATTTTATCCTTGAATATGGAGTTTCAACAAGAAATATCTGCTATTACATTAAAATTGATATATTTTATAGCTTTAGATTTCATAAAAATTCGATTTAATGCATCACATTTTTTTATATTAAACACTTTAGAGACTAATTCAACATAGTATACATTAGGCGTACACGGTAAATGTGAATTCTAAAACCAATAATGATTTAGTATTTAAATTTAATAAGTCCTGTTTAACATACCTCGTTTTGAAACAATTGGATCTTCTTTTAGCTGGGAATATCTTTTTCAAGTATTAAAATCTATTATTTCTGTCAAAAATAAGCAATTTCCAAATTTGGATTTGATCTTCAGAATACGGAATGAGCCTATGCATCTAGGTATTATAAGTTAAGCATAGGTAATAGAATAGTGTTGTTAGATGAATGCACATTAAATGTCTTCTAACAGCTAATATTACTATACTGTATGATTTCAGAATCATGTCAACTAGGTCTCGGGAAGTCAATATGTATGTATATATATATATAGGCTATATATATATTGACTTCCTTTACTAGGTCTGGTTAGGTAACCATATATAGGCATATATAAAATTACGTAAGCAGACCTATTTGTGCAGATGAACATAAACACCGAGCGATGAGACAATCAATACATTCACCAGATAGATGTCGTAACCTCGTAAGCCAAGGATTTCTTACTTTTAAATTGCTTAGGCCTATTTTAGATAAAAATAATGAATTTTGATCATTCAAAAGGGTCCTCCCAGCTAAAGGATGATCCAATTGTTTCAAAACGAGTTATGTACAACACAATTTCATTAAATTTCTGGACTAAATCGCTATGGTATGTACAATGTACATTTACCCATTATACTTACCCCATAGGTCTAGACTAAGCTAGTACTGTACTTGTTTACCTAGTATGTAGTACAAAAATAGCGGGGGGGAAAATTAAAATTGGGATGCTACAGTAAACAATTACCCACTAGTACTCCTAGTTATAATTCCTAACTTATGTTAAATAGCTTGGAAAATATATAAATAAAAAAATATGCATATTGAGAACAAACTAATCTAGTGCTAGGCCTATATTAGGTTATATTAGTGACTCACCTTTTACAAAAATTTACTATATTATGCCCTAAGTAATGTATTACTTATTCCGAAACTCAGAGAGCGTCTACACATTTTTTTACAAGAAATCTGTTAAAATAAATAAATAGTCCATAAAGTTTTATATCCAAAATTTGAGTTACCTATTTGTACTATTCATCAACCATTTTCACAACGCACTGTATCACAATTGCTGCTCCAAAACAAACAATTTCCAATTCCACTGTAACAAATCAAAAATACAGCAGCTAAAAACACCAAACTACATATTGTACAAGGTTTTCTTTCTAAAAAAAATCCAGTTAAATATAAAACCATAAACATCACATGTGTTTGAAGAAGAGCGGGATTAACAGGTTTTGGAATTAACAATACTGGTATTAACCACTGTAGACAATACATTTCAGTATTATATAGTTCCTAATTTCAGTTTGCAAATGAACAGTAAATTTTCAAATTCGTTTTAGATAGATTTCATTGTAAAACAAACAAACAAAATTTTTAACCTCACAATACTACGTCTTATTACCAAATACCTTAGTTATACAAAGCTATAAGCTACAATAACTGATTTCAACAATATAATAATTAACACTGATCCAGGTCACAGTTCAGACACAGACGGTAGATTGACAAACAGCTGACTGGCTTCATTATTAATATCATTTGATTTGGTCTATATTATAGTCTTTGGTTATTAATCTATTCATTTATTAAAATTACCCATTTTTGGGGATAAGTACAAAAATTTCTTATTTTACGTATTAGAACACAAACTTTTATTTACATAATTTGGATTCTATATTATCTCAAAATATGTACTGACAGTTCACAAATACATGCTATTAAAGATGATATAAATAGAATTGATAACATATAATACATTTAATGGCATATATTCCTTTATTGTTAAAATACTGAATAACTGATAAATTAATAGTATTTTAATTTAATTTTGCAATAGTGATTGATAATTCTCGTTACAAAGATAAATTATTAAGTTTTTAAATCATTTTAAAGTAAAATAAATATTATTAATTAAAAAATAAAAATAGGCTAGTACCTACGTAAAATAGTACATTTAAATAGTACGTAATCAGATAAAAAATGTAGACCTACAGTACATTTCTACTTTGGATATAATACAATAATATTCCTTTATTACTGTTCGCCCAACTGAATTGATAGTACTGTAGTATAATATTGCGTTGTAATAATAATTCCTAATTAATATATAAACCACAAATATATTAAATCAATCTCATTTAAGTCTTTTTAAAATTTAATTTTTAACCCATATTAATTCCTGCTTATAGGTCTTTTATTTATCTACAATAATTGTTTTAAAAAACACACAAAAATAAAGTATGTTCAAATAATTACTTGGAATATCTAAGCTACCAAAAGTATCAACTTTTTTTGAGGGTAAGTGGGCGTTACTTGCTGTCTGCGATCAGTCTGTGGTGTCTGAGTGGTAGGATTTTGATAATTAATCAGCCTAGGAGGGAGAGGTCAAGGACCTTACAAATTAGACAATGGATCTAGGCTTAGGCCTAGCAGAAACTATGAAAACCATCGTAGCGAAGGGAATACAAACAGAAATGGGTTCGCCATTCCCCGGTACAGGTTATGTTACAGAAAAATTGTATATGCTTCTACAATTATACCTGCAAAATAAAGGATGGAATCCTTCAGTGGAATTATTACAATGTTTTACAGAATTAAAAGAAGCCTCAATGCTTCCAAGTGCATCATATTTACAGTAAGTAAACATCATTAACCATGCATTGATATGTGTGTTTACTCGACCCTTTTTGACTTGTTTTATCTAACCAAAAATTAACTGAAACATATTGCTCACTAAATTAATACTAAATCTGTTAGGAAAAGGAATGAGGTATGAAATTTTACTTCATATAACTCAAGCTCTACCGGTTTTATACTCTATTGTCATTTCTTAAGATACTGAATAGTGTAGGCTATTTCTACTTTTTGCAAACAGGGCCTAACCCAATAAATAATTAGTTACTCAGTTATTTGCTGATAGTTTATAAAGTATTTATAGAGTTTATTGTATTTTAGAATCACTTTAAAAAAAGATATGATAGTAGGAGTTATGAGTAGGCTATGAAATCTAAAAGTAGTACTATGTGATTAAAAGGTGAGGTTAAGGTGGGCCTACATTGGATTGTTGTTTGGTATTCTTCCTTCATTAAGAACAAAGTTTCAAAAATAAATGTATAGGTAATACAATATCTTATCAACTTAACCTAGTCTGTTCTTCTCCTAGTTCCTGTAATGACTAATGACAATTATTGGTAATTATTTACAAAGATAGATACTGTTATTGTTGGCAATTTCTTTTTAGTCTTATTCTACATACCTTATTTCTTAATAATAAAATAAGTTTTCAATGTGGCGCTAACATTTTCACCGAATGCATTTGCACGATAACGATAGGTCTGGTCAGGTGGCCTTACCTGACCTGACCTTCACGTAAATAACTTTTGTACCCTTACACACTTGTTTAAACCTATTTATATTTTGCTTTAACTAAACATACTGAATATTATTGCACATTCACACAACGTAATATCTAGGAGGCATGTCACACGAAATTTCATTCAATATATTTGGTAATGTAAACACAGATGCAGGCCGACATTAATGTCAGCAAAGTACAATCCATACTTGCATATTTGTTATTTTCTTATATAAATAATATATTTGGTGGATTGAAAATGGTGTTAGCACAAATGCCATAATCTGTAGGATGTGTGAGTTGTATATAATAAGGTATTTATTTAATGATTTCACAAAATAGAAGCAAATTTTCAACACATATGTTACAATGCATATTTACCTTACATATTTGTTATTTTCTTAAATAAATAATGTATTTGGTGTATTAAAAATGGAATTGGGACAAATGGCATTATCAGTAGGATGTGAATTGTACATAATAATATATGTATTAAACTATTCCAAAAAATAAAACAAATATTCAACACGTATGTTACAGTGCATATTTAACTAATAATTATGGTATGGAGAATATGATTTTTTTTAAATTACCAAAAATAGTGGTATCTATTTTTGTAAATAATTACCCAATTATTAATGTAAATATGCTGGAGGGTTGACCGATTGATATAAGTGGGAAATCTCGGCAGTTTTCTCCAAAATAGCGTTTTTTACCTCTCACAATTCATTATTTACTTAACAATATTTGAAATTGACAAATTTGTAACATATTAAATCATAAAGCCATATTGAAATCACTCGTGGGGTGCATTCACACTTCATTCACTTATACAGGTTGATATTACTACGCTTCTATGATATAAGATTCATGATGACTAGGTCTCTAAAACCCAGACCTAGTAAAAGAACTATAGGTCAAGTAAGATAAATAATATATATATATATATATATATATATATATATATAATGACCTTCCTTGACCTATAGTTCTTTAACTAGCTGTGACTTATTATACGACATCATTGATACTAAATGATATCTAGTTTGACAGTTCTTAAAACAGAACTATTTGCACAGAATAAAAAAACATCCTTAAGTAAAATTGATAAAATATTAGTCAAAATAACCTCAAAATGCCTTAAAAGTCATTTTAAATTGCTGTTTTCAGACAGAAATAATGAATATCTAAAGATAAAAAGTGAAATGCGTTGAAAAGAAGTATCCAAATGATGGATAAAACACTATTTTGAAGAGGAATTGTCTACATTTTGCACTTAAATCGATCGGACAACCCTCCTGCATATTAACCATTATTATTGTATTTATTATTTAGTATGCATTTTTGTTGGTTTTCTGTTATTTGTTTCTTTGAGATAGCATTTATTATGTAATTGTTGTAACTTTTTCTTAGAACCTATGATGGTTACTTAGCATTTTTGCACAAAATTATTTTGTTTTGAAAATATTTTAGACGGCTGTACAAAATGAATATATGTTCAAATATATTATGATTTCACAACCCCTGTCATTGAAATAGCCTATTGCACTGTTACAACTGTGCTCCACAAATAAGATACGAACAATGAAGGAAGTTAGGTAGGCCTATATTAATAATAAACTTGGATAATTGTTCATTTTCTTTGCCATTGACAGAGTTCTTCGTTAGGTTCTTATTTTAAATTATGTAGGTTTTATACGTACATGTTAAAAGTATTGGATTTTTATATTTCATAAGTTAAAACTTTTAATGAAATATGAATATATTATAATACTTGTAAATATATAAATAAGTACAAGCTAGGAATTCTAACCTAACCTATCATATAGATAAAATATTTGTTTTACAGGTTTTAACCCCTTTAATTTACGTTCTAATGATTCATCAAAAGTGAACATAGCCGAGATCATGTCAACATTCTTTTCCATACTTCATTAACAATGGATGATCTACTGTTTTAAAAATTATGCACTTTCTACAAAAATAAAAATACAACTTTATAATAATTATAGCAGGGACCCAATTTATAATTCTTGTGTAGTATTCCAACAATTCTATCTTTTTTGTGTTAGTAATTATAGTAGTGAGTATAATAGGCTAACTTCCACATTTTCAGTTTAAAATATCCTACTTTGTAGCAGTATGACAACCTAAGAAGAATGTAAGATTTAGGCAGGTTTAGTTAAGGTTAAACCAGTGTCCAATAACATTTTGTTTGTAATTTTCAGGATGATGGCAAATCGTGTAACACTGGATTCTCAAGGACGTTTAGTTTTGAGAGAGAATGGCAAGATAATTCTGCCATTTGAACATTTTGCAAATGCAGTCATGTTGAAACACATGAATGGGCCTCATGGACTTCATCTTGGTATTGAGGGCACAGTGCGTGCTGTAAGTGACCGTTTATATCTTTGTATTTTTTTAGCAGTAATTTCTCCATTTCTAAAATTTTTTTTATTAGGCTTAGAGATTTAATGTTTATTTCAATACTAATTGTACTGAAAAGTTATATACCAGTCAAATTCTAACACTAATGTGGAATTGTATATTTTAATTTTGATTTTGAAAAGAGAATTATACTTAGTTTTGAAATAACATATTGAAATCTGTAGCTTAGAAGTTAGAACATCTTAAATTCTACATCTAACAATTTCGTAAGTTCTTTGATATGATATTTGAAAGAATTCAGTATCTGTAATTCTGTCTGTACTTTGATATAGTTAATATGTTTTGATGCAATCTTTTTGAGCACTGTGGCGAATTCACAATAATGGAAATGTAGATTAGGGCATTTAGAGGAATAAACTACAATTGGTACAATAATTGTGTTTTATTTATTGTTCCTAGTGATTGTGGTTAGGGGTATATTCAAACCATTATTAATATGTTTTGATCAACGAAAGAGAGAAAAGGATTTTAATAAAAAGTATTGGAAATAATATTAAATTGGTAAAAATAATCTATATATGGATACTGAAATATATATCTTATTTATTTGTTGTTTTGTTTTGTAAAATTTACTGTAAATGCAAAATTATTATAGTTATGTATGTTTGACATGGAAAATAAACAATCTATATCTATATAGAAGCATGTGACATCTAGGATAGCCCCTCAGGTTAGTTATTTTGGTTTTGATAATTTTTTATTGTTATGGTTTTGGTCTCTCAAATGTTATTTTGTTATTTAACCTCTCTGAGACGCCAAAAGGTTAATAATTTATTGTCAGCACTACAATCAAAGTCTAACTCTGACTAGATAACAATGTATAAAATATTTTGCTACTATAGAAATATAACTTGTGGGGCTATAACTATGTTTTTACTTGTTGGTGGGTTTAATATTGTTTGTAACATTTAAAAAATAAATAATATTTATTGTTTTCATTGACTACAATATAATATATCAAAGTAAACCTATAGAAAGTTGTGTATAATGAAACTATTGCTCAAAATATTTAAAATCTCTACTGTAAGAACCCATATATTATGATACTTATCTAGATTTTATCATTTCTATTGTCATATAAAAAGTTGATTTCAATAACAAACATCGCTTTCTTTAATTTTAACTTTCATGTATGTACATTTCTTATTGTTTGTCATATTGTATTAAACACTAAATGAACGTTTTTGAGGAATAACTTAGAATTTGTTGAGGGAAATATTAGATTCCCTGCTGAAATATTAGATTTGCTAAGGAAAATATATGTTTAGCTTTATATATATATATATATATTTTTATTTAGGAGAAATATTTTCACAATTCAAACATGAATTTGTATCATTTGTAGGTTATGGATTCATATACAATTGGTCGGGAAAATTTTGGAATGGAAAAGGAGTTTATTGTAGAAGTTGTACAGAATTGTCCCAATCCAGCCTGCAGGTATTACAAAACTCAGTTGGAACTTACACACAATAAACCAACATATATACCAGAGCCTCAAGGTAATTAAATGAACAAAGAAGTTATTTGTTTCTTACATAATAATATAGTGTTTATTTATATATTCTTCCTATAGATAGAGTTAATGTTTTTAGGTTGTATGGTAAGGAGTTGTTGGTACTCGATACCACAGGTTTGTATAGTGATCTGTGTGCTACTATATGCAATTCATAAAAGACAAACAAATGATATAATAAAAAACATTGTTTATATTGTTTGTGTTGTCTATTTGGACTTTAATACTGTTGTGGGGTGATGCGAAGTGTAGTGAGGGAGCGAGGAAAAGGAAGGGAAGGTAGTCCACGGTTGTCGTGGTAATATTTGTAGTAGTCACACTAAAAATATCTTGTATTTCTGAGAAATGAACGGAGCTGCTTCTGGTGGTTTATTCTTTAGTTAATGTCAGTCTAGGTCATATATGAATAGTGAAATTTGACTATTGTTTTATGTGAGAGGTATACGTTGTGTTTGTTTTATTGTGATCTGATTCTGGTTTTTATTTTATATTTAGTTTTGTTTCCGTGATTTAAATTTGGCGTCTGAAAGAAAGCAAGATAAAATTATCCACAGTGAAATGAGAGAACTAGTTAGGCAAGTTATTAAAAAATGTGACTAAAAGGCAAGAAGTGAATAAGTAATGCATCTCTTAAGTCATTCGAATTTATAGCTATAAAATTATACGGAGCTATACATAAAAACTGTATGAATCATTCGAACCGTAAGGATGCGGCTACTGAAAAATTGTTGACTCGGGTCAAAAGAGGAAAAGTCCGTATGCAAAAAATATGAACATTGATTCTTTTGATAGGCATGTAATTAGGGAATCACACAAAATTCGTTTATATTTAAAAAGCAAGTGCCTACATTCTCAAAACTAGGACATACTGTTTTGCGTCTACCGCCTGCACATGTGCAATCTCAATCTAGGCTTGGTCGAAAGCAAAACGATTGATGATAGAACAGAATATTACAAGAGACTTATCAATGGTAAAACCAACAAAGCTATACAACTTTCAATATGTGGCATATAACAAAGGATAACTGGACAAAATATTGTGAACACAGAAAAATTTGAAACAGGTTATTGGGAGAAAGATGGCGTGTAATTGAAGAATTCATTATATCACTTGAAGAGGATTCTAGTGATTCAATGGATAGTGATATTTCCGGTGAAGGATCCAATAGTTCAGACCTTGCCCAGACTTTGGCTGAGTAGTTTTAGACCAAAGTTCAACATTCAAATTTTATATGTAAATAATATTAGAATTAACTTTTTATTTCAAAGTTTTATTTTAGATTTTATTATTTAAAAAATCTGTATCACCTTAAAATGATGTGTCCTACGAGAGAAATTCTGTGTGTAAATTATCCAATCATGCCTGCTGGTAACTTTTGTGACTCCGAACTGTGTTTGACCAGCCAAGATATATCCAATATTGTTTGCGCATTCCTTTCGCTACACTTCTCATCAGCTCGCAACAATACTAAGTTTTCTAATAACTACAAAATATTTAACCTATAAAACGACTGTAAAAAATAACCACAAACAGTATATTTAGTATTTATACGTCTACACGTACATATACACTGAATAAAAGCTCATGTTTCTTGTTTTTGTTTGTTTTATTTTTTCAAAGATGTTCAGTAGAACACACATACTTTCTTTTGCAATTTTACCGTACTGGAATCCTCTTCAATTTTGATAATCATGCTTGTATCCTAGTTGAATTGAACAATAGCATAGAGATACTATATATGAATGTTTTATGCTCATGTAATAGTTGATTTATTTATATAATTTCACTTTCATTATTGACAATGTTGAAGTTTTCTTTTATTGTGAGTCATATTTTCTACAAGACAACACCGAGCAGAAAATTACCATACTCTTTTTTTTTCATTATGTAAATTAGTGTTATTTAAATTTATTTTTTAATATCAAGATTTTATAATAAAAAATTAAATAATCAATAAAGATTTTATGTGCTTAGTATGATTTTGTATAATTATTATTGTTAAATCGGACAAGGTAAAATTAAATATACAGTCATGAATACCTTACTAACTTGTCTCGTAGACATGGGCATATTTAGATGAGGTGACATTCTCAACTCTTTATCAAACATTTTTTTATTACATTTTATGTGTGAAAGCTGAAAAGTTGCATATGGTTAGGTTAGTGTTAAAATTGTATATCATTAATTTAAAAAGAACCGACAAGAATTTGTTCACGATTAATAAGTTTTCTCCTTTTAATTATTCAGAGTAAAAGCAATTATTACTATATTTTTTAGTTCTCATAACTGTTGTAGTGGTCAAAAAATTTTTGTTATACACAATTTTTGAAGATTTGTGTCACAGATTAATTGAACACTAATTTTATTTTATTTACAGAAGGAAAATTTGCTGAAGAATTAAAACTTGGGAAAATAGCTCCAGTTTTCAAGAATGGAGGTAGGTTTTGTTGCATTAGGTACGTGTTGTATTTTTAGTTTCATAAATGCAAAAGTTGGGATATTATATTTCTGTTTTTCAAAATTAATAGGTTAGTAATATACAATATAAAAAATACCTGATAATTTTTTGTTTCAGAACAAATTAGTAAAAATATCAAAGAATAATGACGCTTATCGGCTTTCTTGTTTTAGCCCTTCTAATGAAATATGTAGTCCCATGAGTATATTTTGAATTAATTACACTTATTTTTCTTAAAAATGTATACTGCACGGTTTGTTCTTCATGCTTTGATACTTCCTGTGCAATAACCTTGAATATGTAAGTCTACCTTTACTGTCATTTTTAATACACATTTAATAAATATTATCTTTAGAAGTGAACATAAGTTGGTATTACTACAACAGAGACATAATTCCTTCTTTATTACAGAATAGAAGCCTGTATTATATACTAAAAAATGGAATATGTTGTTTTTCTATAGGCTACAAATATCAAATGTATATTATTAACTTATTCTATAGATGACCTTTTCAAAAGGCATTTATTGGTAATCATGTTGTTGCCATTCAAGTAATATTTTAAACCATTTTTAATAATAATTTATAGAATGATATTGAAAAATTGTGCACATTTTATCATGTTTGGGAATATTTCTTTATATTGTTAAGTTCAGAAGACTTAACAGTCATAAAAACTTTTAAACTGAAAGCTTTTGAACAATACTTTTTCAATGTATGATAATGAAAGTTGACCAATTTAAATGTTTGTACAGATTTGTAAGTTTCTGAAATATAAATGTACATAATTGATGTAAGGCAAACTGCACATTAGACCAATGGGATTATTATCGAATGATCAATTAGATACACAATTTTTATCTTAAGATTTTGAAGATAAACATTTTATTTTTGATTTTATTTTGATTTTGAAGCTGCACACCAAATCGATATGATCTCTAAAAAAATTATATTTGGAACTCTTTCGTATTTGCTGTGCTCTACAACCCAAACGAGTAGTCTGATTTTAATAAAATTTGATGTGTGAGCATATTTTGGCCATATCTCCATGTTATTTTCATTTTTTTCAATAACTCTGAATTTAGGGGTTGCTGCCATAAGAGAAAAAATACAAAATTACTATTTTGTTAAAAGGCTGTAACAATTTTGATCAAATTTAGTCATTAACCCAATCAAAATGTATTGGTCGCCATCTCTCTAAAAAAGCCGGTTCGTGAGTTATCGATACAAAACATAAAGATCAGCCATGAGGCTGTTATAAAATACATAATTTATAAATATGGGCTTTACTGATTTTTTTGTTCAAATTTTATTGAAATGTGAAGATTAATGACCTAACCCTTATACAAAATAGCAAGTAAGAAAATATTAACATTCAGGAATAATTATTGGCAAGAAACAAAAATTAACCAAGTTTATTACTAAATTACTTACGTCTTAGCAATCTTGTGTTTAGTATTTATTTATTAATATTTCATTACAGCTGTTTCGGTATAACATATACCATCATCAGATGAAACAACACGTTTACACAACACACTGATACACATTTCACAAAAATAAATAAACATAAAATGTTTGGTACTGCAGTACAAGTCGAAAATAATATAAAATAAAGTTTAGATAGTTTAGATAATATAGCCACATCTTTATTATAAATTTATAAAAATTAACCGTTATCATTAAACATTATCAATCAAATACAATTTACCTCCGAGACTTGTTTATGGTACAAATGAAGCAAGTTTAAGCTCTATATAAAACTATTATAGTTTACAGTTCATATTTAGTTTTTTACTCCCAATTAGCAAACTGAAATATTTACAACAATTAGTTTTTTGTTGATTTAATATTTCAATTATGAATGTATACAAGAAAATGTGTGTAATGTTTTTACACCGTCTAGTATTCTAATGATTATATTCCATTTAGTTTTAAGCACAGCAATTGTAGTGATTTTTATTTGATTGTTATTATCAACAGGACCTGTTGGAGGGACATCAGAAGCTGGAGGAGGTGGTGGTGGTAGTGGTAGCAGCAGTGGTATTGGTGGAAGTAGCAGTGTACATTCTACAGATCTAGATAGCCCTCATCTCAAGATGACACCAATACCTCCTTCCAGGCAACAGCAGCATAAATTAGCCGACTTTCTGAAAGCTAATTTGGAGAATTTAGATGGTTTAACTAGCGCTAACAAGGTAACAACTGTAAATCCAATAGAGAAGGGGAGGGAGGAGTTTTCTTTGCATTATTTTGTTCTTAATTAATATTAGCTTCCTTTATTTACGACTGATAAGGCAGCATAGTAATCAAGAAATTTTGATTTTTGATGCACAGAGTATGGTATTATTTAAGACAAGACTTTGTTGCGAGGGCTTTGTTGATCATCACCAACTACCTTGATTTGATACGAGTCAGATTATACAAACTAAATATGATGATTTTCAAACCACCTATGACTTGGAAACCTTAAAAATCTACATAAATTAAAATTAATGGCTAAATGTGTTGCTAAGTGCAAAACTCGAGAACGGCTGGACCGATTGCTTTGAAATTTTGGTTAGTAATTCAGTTTAACCCCAAGGAGGTTTTAAATCATAATTGAAGTCATAATATGTTAAGGCTTTGCCCTACTGGCCTTCAAAGTTACCATGTTATTGTCATGGAAGAAAGATTTGTTTGATTTTATCAGATGACTAATTTAAAATATTGTAAACAGCTGTTTATTTATGTAAGGATTTGTAAATCAAAACCTTTAAGATATTGTTTGTATAAGAGTCAAAACAAATTTGGGATACTTAGTAGTGCGTGTTATTTTCGAATAGTCTGTGTTATTCTTCAATTTTATGAAGTTCATCGATTTATGTTTGGTTGGTTGGTTTCTTTTGTGTGTGTGTGTGTGTGTTTACTCAGTTCAATACTCATGGCGCTGATAAGATGCAGGTGGAGCAATTTGGGTAGAATAACTCGAAATGCTAGAAACCAGTCTAATCGGACTACACAACAACGTGAAGAGTGAAATGAAATTGAAAGGATTCGAGTATCACAGATCTGTTCAGAATAAGAAACATATATTATATTATACATATGGTTTTATAGTTATAGTGTTATAGTTTAATTATTGTAGTTCATGTATCACTGAAGATGGCGACTTTGTAGTTGAAACGCGTTTGATTATGTAAACATAATTTTTGTCAGATCTTGTGTTCCAGTTTTATTCTATTTAATATTATCTCAAGTCAAGCTCAATATTTATTTATAAAAATACTGTACTAATGCTACAAATACTTTTATTTTTTATCTGAAATTACTCATATTTCGCAGGTTCTCTATTAATTTATGTACAGTACAACCTTTAGCTTTTATTATAACTGCTTTAATAAAGCCTCCTCAATGTTGAGAAGATTTTAATCGGTTCATTTTCAAAGAGTTGTTTTCAAGAATAGATTTCATTTTGTCTTTGTCTTTCCAAATTGTCGATCTCTATTTTCTAATATCCATACTCTGTGAGCCTTTTCTTCAATACTAAACACTTTCCTTTTTCTTTTTGACATTTTGAAGATGTGCCAAAAATTTAATGTACTTTACTGTAGAAGACGAGTAACTGAGTTAGAAGGCAGACAAAATTACAGGTTATGTGAAGAAAGGGCTGGGATGGAGTGGAAGAAAGAAACTCATTGATAAACAAGTGTCATTTTACATCCTGTTGTTATATATGGATCAATTTTTCAACAAATCAATAAAACCGATATTTCGTTATAAATGACTTTTTAAGTAGAGATCTTATGGAATTCAATCGGGACCATTAGTGATTTTCATTGTAATTACTATTATTTATATTATTCTCTTAAATACTCTGTTGTAAATTTTGATAACATGGTTATCATAGTTGTAGTGCTAAACTAGAACCCTCTGATGAAGATAATGTATTTAAGGTTCTTTAGATGTAATTATTAGGCAGACCTAAGTGTATTTATTGTAATATTAGGAAAGATTATGTCATATTTTATTACAGCTATGTTTTCATTATTACAGGACTTGTTAGCAGCTCACAATGGATCATGGACAAGTCATCATGACACCCATGATTCCAAGAGGCATTCATCTTCCAGTTCTGAAGGTAATTATTTTCTTCTTTTGTTAATAATTTAGTATTGATAGTTTTTTTTTTTATATTTGTTCAAGTTTATAATATAATAGACTTGTGACTGCCCAGCCTGGGTTGTAGTGTAAATAATATTAATTAGGACCCACAAATTGAGTCTATAACACAGTTAATTTACAATACTTTTAGATCGTAAGGCTTTTTGAAATATACTCGAATATTCACAGTACAGTAGAACCCCTCTAATTCGCCCTCGGGTGGTCCGTTACTCCGGTTAATCCGACCGTGCTCGAGCTCGCGATTTTGTGCCGACTTGTCGATGACTCACGGCCCATCTGGTGCCATTCATCCGGTTTGCTATTGCTTTCCCGCTTCAGTGTTGTGTCATCTCGCTTCAGTGCTGTGTCATCTCTCATGTTGTTTCTATTGATTTGCTATAGTACTTGCAGAGTTTATATATAGACTTTATTATATAGACTTTTAAAAGTTTATATATCACTTATTTCACTTTAAAAAAATCTCTTTATATAATATGTAATAAATATTGACTTTTTCGGATAATCCGACCTTTTTTGCATTCCGACCATGCCCCCAGTCCCGAAGGTGACGGATTAGAGGGGTTCTACTGTACATGTTTTCTGCATAATATTTATATCCCAAGTAGTTAGAGGCGTTTGTATTTGTAATTGTTTTATTGTCAAAGATATCAATGTAACTGTGTGAGTGATACATGCAACTCTTTTCACTAGAAGGTGGTATGAACATCGAATTTCAGCATGGCTTAATCAGTTCTACTAACCATTAACATTGGAAGTGCAATTATTAGCTAATTTTAGTATTGAAAATTAAAATTAATATTTATTTTACCAACTCAAAAAACCACCAAATGAATGAAAACACAATTTACCACAAAAATGACTTTATTTGTGCATTACAAATACAAGATGACATTTCAATGACTAAGTCAACATCTTCATTTGCACTTGATAACAGGAGTTGATTTATACTCACGAAACATCATGGTATTGGTTGTTTTATACACAAATTATGGTATTTATCCGATTAAACCCTATCAATAAAAATGGTCTTAATATTAAAAAAAATCTCATTATCATGCATTGTTAATTTAGTTCTTATATTATGTTTTAGTGGGGCAAGAGAAGATAGTCCGTGCATTTTCAGAAATAATGAAAAATATGACACGAATGAAGACTTGTGTGCGCCCAGCAATGTGTAAACCTTACGGCAAGCAATCGGAAGCATTACAAAAAAGTAAGTCATTCAATATGTCGGATGTAATCTTGAAATAATTCGATTTAAAATTTATTATAATATATAGATTTCCAGAGTTATCTACCTACCAAACTGGACATTAAAGACTAGGTTCTAACTACAACACTATTAGAAATTTGTAAACAGTTTAACCAATACTTCAATGTTTAATGTTGTGTTAACACCTTTCTCTTTTTGATTTAAATAATATATATAATATTATATTTAAATATACTAATTTCTCCCACCTCCTTTATTGAAACATAGCCTATATGATTATATCATAAACAGATACCCTAAGTTATCTGACAAAATGTTTAAGCATTTTATAAGCCCTTTGAATGGATGCTGCTTTTTTTCAAATCATAAGTATCTTTCACATAAAATTACTTAAAAAAAAATATATATATATATTTAAATAGATTATTTTATAAAATTAAATTACAAAACACATCAAAGTTTTGAAATTGAAAAACTCTGTATTTACTTTAAATTTTGATAATTGTTTACTTCTATTTTGTTCTTGAAAAATTCTCATCCCTGTTTTAGAACTCTCATTCTTTCTTGTCTCGTTCCAACATTTCAACCTCTTGTTCACCATCATATTGGGGTTATTTGGAAGAGAGGCCTGGATAGTACTAACTTAACCCCAAAAATAAATAAAGCCATTATCTATCTATACTAAATTTCAAACTCGCTCTCTTCCAAAACTGGTTTAAGTAAAGAGGTTTCAATTTTTTAAAGGTTTACATATAAAACAAAAATATTGGTTGGTGTAGAGATATATTTTATCTGAAGTTTTGATCCAAGACAAAATGGTGTTGAGCAACAAAAATCAAAATATTCAAATATTTTTCCGTTCATCATCTTGGATTTGAAACCCATCAAATGAAATTTGTTTTTATCTTTTCAAAACCTTTAAAATGATGTGTTCCACTACCAGAGTTCACACCTTCCCCTTGTAAGAATGGGACATTCCCCAACCAATAAATAAAGAAAAAATAATAAATTAATTAAGGTATTAATGATAATTAGTCACATTAATAATTAATTAAAAAAGTATTAAATAAGTAGCATTCAAAATTACAAAATGTAAACACTTTGGACAAAACAAATTTAAAAAATAAAGAAATTAAAATTGAACAATTCAAAAAGAGCGCGGGTTGTGCTTACAAGAAATGCGTGATTCCCCTGAAAACGGAATCTACAGACCCAGTGACGTCATAAATGAAAAAGGCCGACCAGGCACGTAGCCAGGGGAGGGGCTTCAGCCCCCTCCGAAATTATTTTTTGTTTAAATTAAGTACTTTAGAAAATTAAAATCATATTTGTGCAAAAAATATGAATGAATCGCTCTTTTTCAAACTAGTTTTTAATATTAATAAAGTTTGCTTCTTCTCAAAATCAGTCTAAATGACCTATTCAAAAATATAATCCCATGTATGCATATAAACAAGGCAGACATTTATATGATCAAACATCAGAAAATTTGACCAAAGTTATTTTGGAAAAGTGTGAAAGTTTGTGCATCGATATGAGTAAGTGCGTTGGACAAGGATACGATGGTGCAGCCAACATGGCTGGCCACCTTGCTGGGGTTCAGAGTAGGATCAGAAACAATACCCGAATGCTAGATATGTTCACTGTGCAAGCCACCGCCTAAACCTTGCACTGTCTAATACTATGACAAATCCTACCGTACGAAACTGTCTTGGAGTTGTGAGTGAAGTTACAAACCTCTTTCGCAACAATTCAAGAGCAAATTAAATCCTGCAAAGAAACATTTCAATACATTTTCCAGAGAGCAAGAAAAGAAGACTCCTAAAACTGTGCGAAACAAGATTTGTTGAGCGTCATGACAGTCTCCTAACATTTGTTGAACTGTTTAAATGTGTCATTGTAAGTTTGGAGAGATCACAGAAAACGCATCAACAATTTCCCCCACAGTCTCAACATTTTTGGCAGCCCTGGAAAAAAGTGATTTCCTCATTAGTCTTTTTGTATGCAACAAATTATTTAGTATCACCTTACCTCTCTCAATTTCTTTGCAAGAATAAAGTCTGGATTTGGCATCAGCACTAAACCACAATAAAAATGTGTTAACAACATTGGAGCAACTGAGAAGTAATGCAGAAAAGGCGTTCAAAGAAATATTCAATTCTGCTTCTCAGCTATCTACAGACGTCTTCGAAAGTCAGCTGAAAGCTCCGAGGATTACATCGAGACAAACTCTTAGGGCAAACCCAAATACTTCATCTTTAGAACAGTATTTCAGAGTGGCAATATTCATTCCTTGCATTGATTCACTTATTCTTAATTTGACCTCCAGATTTATTTCGAATGAAGACATCATGCCAAGTTTTCAAGTAATGCTATGGAAAAATTGTCTCCATATTTCGATGACAAGGCATCATTAGAATCCGTAAAATCAGAGTATATTTTGTGGTGCAACAAGCTTTCTTCAATTCCAGTTGAGACTGAAGTCTTAAAAGTGTTAAAGTCATGCGATAAAACCTATTACCGCACTATAAATTATCTTCTAACGGTGCTAGCCACGGTGCCTGTTACAACTTGAAGTGTAGAACGGTCGTTCTCTGCAATGAAAAGAGTTAAAAGTGTGACCCGAAATTTGATGAGAGATGATAGACTGAGCGCGCTAGCCATACTCTCTATCCATTGGGACTTAGCTCCTCAACCAGATGAAGTCATTGATGTTATGGCAAGAAAGAAAATAAGAAGATTGCTGCTGTAAACTGACAGTTAACAAGTGAATGATAATTGTGAACTAACTTTTGTATTAAACATTTCAATTGACATTTCTAATATTGAAAAGGTGTTTTTACTGTCTGGTCTCAAAAATAATTTGATGTATCTATAATTTTCATGTTTGTGAAATTAGATTTATGATTTGTTAATTGTACTTATAAATGAATAAAATAATATGTCTGGTAATTAATGTGAAAAATACTTTATTCTACCTAGCCACTATATATAACATATTCTAGCTTCTATATATAAAATATATAACATTAGCCTTCTGCTTAGCTACTATATATAACATGTTATATATATATATATAAAATTATATATATAATCACTAATTTAGCCCCCTCCGAAGTTAAACCTTGGCTACGTGCCTGAGGCCGACTCTCATTGGACTACACTGCGAAACTGGTGGGAGTTGCGGTAAAGGTTCCGTTTTCTTAGTTTCGTAGCAGAGAGTAGTCGAATGGATGCCAGCGACACGAGATGTGGCGTGGGTTGAACAGTGAGAAGTTTTGTCATAAAAATGTGTTAGAAAATAGAAGATTGAAATGTTGGAGTGAGTGTAGTAAATTGTACACCATGTAAAAGTAATAAGTGGTTATTGTTTAAAAAAAAAAAGAATTTGGACAAGGAAATAGTAGGAGAAATTTGGTCATGGACATTTTTTTAAATCATTTTCAATAAAAGAACAAAATTGTTGTACAGAAATTTTTGGTTTGTAATTCAGTATAAGTTTATGTCATTGTTTAGACTAAGAAAAAAACTCTCAGAAGTAATAACTGTATGAAACTTTTAACAAGTTTGATTATAATAATTTTAAAAAATTTCAAAGCCTAAAATGTCTGACAACTTAAATTGGAAATGCATCCTTCCATTCACGTTGCACGAATCGCCGGCTTGCGAAGTACAGAAGTGGGTCAGAACCTTGTTTAAAAATAGTAAATATCAAAATTAAATAATAAAAAACAATTAGAATTAAAGATTTCGCATAAAATAAAGTTTAGCGTGTTGCAAAATAACGAATGAACATGTGTTACACCCTTTTGAAATGAATTTTAAATATTTCAGAAACAAAGATAAAGTTGTGTAACAGCTCAAACTTTTCGTCTATTAATTTGAGTACAACTGTTTTTATATAATTATTTCTGTAAGGGTATATAAGCACTTCCCTTCAGGGGGCGGGGGGTCCCTTTATTTAGTACTGGCTTAGTAATCCCGAGAGGTGGATCTACACCTTTTTTCATATCATCTTGGGTTAGATCACTCTCTTTTATTTTTCCATCATGACCATCTTTTGTACTTTTCTAATCCTGACACTATTAGAGTATTCGAGGGCTAAGGATTTTTATTTTATGCTCTTTTCTCCTTTTTATTATAAGGATGGATGACCGAGAGGTTTTTTTTGCTTTTAAGTAAAGATAAAATATTTCTAAAGGATATATACAATACGTTAAACCCTCTTATTTTAACCACCTACCTTTAACATTTACTCTAATTGAATCGGGGTTTTATTAAAAGGGCGTAAGTCAGATTTTTTTCGATTTTCAGGTTTAGTTGTTTTTTTACTCTACACAACTAGATACATTGATTTCTGTTAAAAGGGCGATCTGATCATTAGTTGTTATGGTAGAAATCAGCATTGGATTTATGTGATTCAGTTTAAACGGGCGTAAGTCAAAAACAGTATTTTTTAAATAGGCGTAAGTCAGTAACCTCTATGCAATCAGCTGTTTGATTGCTTGACTTATGCCCTTTTAAAAGAAACCGATTCAATTATGTTGCTACCTTGAAGTTTTTGCTAACAACTTTAACAATATAATTGCTTTTAGTTAGTTTATAAAAGTTCCACTTCATTAAGCTGTCGGTAATTTATAAAATAAGTTACTTACAGTCATTCTGTGTTGATAACCTGTATAATTATAAAGTTGTTTTCATAGGCAAACAGCAAGTGTTTAATCATCTGATCTCATTGGAAAAAAGTGGTTATTTTTTAAACTAATTAATCTCACAGAAAATATTAGACAATTTCTGTTTCTGTTAGAAAAAAAGAAAGTTAAATAATATATTTTAAAACTACTGTTTGCTTTTATTTTATTTTTTACTGCAAATCTTAATTTGGATTCAGTCATTTATATGTAATTTTAAGAACCAGATTACATTTATTTTAATATAAATTACAAATATATCTAAAGTACCTATAGGTGTTTACAGATGTTGAAACATATACGTGTGTTACTTTTTAATATTATAAAACCTGTACAATCATCTGTACCAGATCACCTAATTATAAAGTTTTAAAATAGTTACCATCATTGATGTTTTAACTAAATGTTGTTTAAAAAACTACAGTGCAACACTGATACATTTTGAAGTGTATTTTGAATGACAAACTTATAAACTTCAATGTTTTTACAGCACTCATGGACACAATTCAACTAGTTCAGTCCCTCAGGTCTTTCTTGCCACCTCCTCATATTGCTGTCAGTAGCTGGAAAAATGAAGACAAACACAGGTAGGATGTTGCGTTGATTAAATTAATTTTTTCTCATATAAACTTTTCCTTTTTTGAATTGAGAATGGATTCAATTTGAATGGATTCAATTCAATATCAGATTGAAGTAAATTTTAAATGATCAACTAATTAATAACATTGTATTCTTCATTCTGCTCCTGTTTGGTTTCGATCATTAGTTTGGTCTTAGCCACATAATTTTGTACATTCATTAGAAACCCACTAATCCAAACTCTAGTGATCTATAATTCGACTGTGCCAAGTCGACAAACTACAATATTTGTCATACAAAAAAAAATCAGTTTTATCTATTATTAAATACATAATTACTTTCTTAAAGAATCAAAAATTAAGAAAAAGTAAATCACAAACATTATTAAAAATTAAATTAAATAATTGTCATACATTTTCTTTTTTAATGGATTTTTTTATTATAATGGATGATACAGTAGATATAAGTTTGGTAACAATTAATTAAAAAATAACATTTTGTTGTTTTATAGTTTTAAAGACGATTATTATTTTATATGAAATGAATTGCAACTAAACTAATCTATGTTCATTTAATTTAACAATGATACTCTAAATATTCTTAATTACAGTATAATATGTTATTTTTTCCATCTAAAAATATATACACTCGTTCAATAACATGTGTGAACAATGTTATATACACTACAAGTAAATTTTTCCTCTCGTGTAAATGCGAAAAACCTCTTAGTCGTCATTGCTAAAGGAAGGGGGGAAAAACGTAAATTAAAGACTCCTAACCCTCGACTACTCTAATAGCATCAGGGTCGGAAGAGAACAAGAGCTTGTCAAAAGAGACCAGATAAGAAAGATAAGAGGGATATATCCCAAGACTACATAAAAAAAAGGTGTGAATCCAGCCAGAGTCCCTCCGGATTACCTTGCCCATATTCACTATAGCAAATCCCTGAGGTTAGGAATACCAGTAAAATATCCTATAAATGTTCTTGCAAAATTTTTTGATAATCTAATAATTTATTAATCCGAACAGGTCCAATGAATTAAAATTAAGCAGAGTTTTACTGAACTAATTTCTATGTTACTGTATATAAAACGAATAGGTTAGTCCTTAAAAAGTCTGTGTATTATTGTTTTGTTTTATAGAAAAAGCGTCGGGCTTGAGGAACTGTGCGATAGTGTATCACGTAAAGATTAGAATGGACGTAGTAAAGGAATGGTAAAATCTAGTCAGGATATTGCAAGGATAAGCAGTGAAGACTGTGATAGTTATTGATACTGCAGACAGTCGAGTTATACTTGTGTAAGCTTTACTTTTTATTTGTTATTTTATTGTTATACGAATAATCACCTATTTAAAATATAAATATTTAGTGAAAAAGTCAAACTCAAAAGATTTATTCTAATCTTAACATAGATAGTTTTTATAAAATATGAATTTATTATTTTTATTGTTTTTACATAGTTTAATTGTATTTTGTGTAGGAAATATATTATTTCCTTTTTTATTGTTAGCTTAATTATTATTTAATCAATATTATATCATATGTTTTTGTTTAATGATGAAACTTGCCAATTTTAATGTATGCTTAAATAACCTATGGATATATACTATTTTTAAAGGAGTGCAGAATTTGTAAACTGCATGTATTTTCACTTTTTAATCTACACATGTCTACTAAATTTTGTATTGAGTTTAATACAAAACATATTCTTGTTTTAATTTTAAAACAAGAATATTATTAAATAGTTATTTTAACAATAAGGACAATATGTTCAGCTTTTTGGTCTAAATGGATATATATTTGCCTAAATCCTGTTTGAATTTTGTATAAAATACTTCATTATTTTATATATTTTTTCAATATTGCTTGTATTATCCTGGATTAAATTTATCATGTATTTGAATAAATCACTCTCACATCACAAATAGGCTTTCTGTTGTCTTTGGCCTAAAGTATCAAGACTTTATATGCAAATAAGTTTTATATTACAGCGGTATAGACTTTATAAATTTTGCGAAAAAGAGAAACATTAAAATCTTTGGGAAATATTGGGTTATTTTAGCGCAATTGTAGTATATGCTTCTTATCTCGAATTATTAGGTTTTTTATAAGATGACTTTGCAATTACATTTTATAAGATGATTGCAGGTTAAAAGTTGTAAATAAATATTTATAAAACACATTTTATTTATAAATCTAAATGTCCTGAAATTTTAATTTCTCAAAATTGACCTTGGTGATTTAAATCAAATTTTGCTGAAATATAAACCCTTATGATGCAACCATACAAAGACCATTTGATAAATCAGTGAAAATTTCATTTACTTTTCTTTTCTTTTTTTTTTTTTTTTTTTTCAGTCAGGTCTTTTGTTGTAAATAAAATGTAGAAATACAATATATTTTAAAAAAACAAAAAGAAAATCTTATTTAGTCCCACCCCTTTAACTGTTATCGGTCTAAATTTTTCTCTTTTTTAAGTCATGAGTATTTGTCAACTTGCAAATTTTGTTGATACAACTATAACTACTAACAGGGTGTGGTAATTTGTAATTTTTACTCTCTCACATCTAGAGAAAGTTAACAAATGGAGCTGTTTTGAAAGACATAATTTATCAAAATCAGTAACACCAATTTCATTCAAATTTTGGTGTAATGTGAAGATTAATTACCCAAACCAGTGTGAAAAATCTTAAATAACATAAAATTATTGCTCAGAAATAAAAGTTATTGGCAGGAAAAAAAAATGAACCTTGATAGCGAAAACTGTATAATCTTATAATATTCATGCAAAAGACGAGTTTATGACACAAAGGAAGCCAGTTTAAACCTTAAGTATTGTCAAAAAATAATCTACAAATATAAGACTTGATTTTCACTTTTTTACTTAACTCTGAACTGATATTTTTGGCGACAAATAGTTTTCTTTAGTTAGTATTTGGATTGTAAATGAGCGTGCGAGAAAGGTTTTTTGGATGGTTTAGTTTTGTGTTCATGACAGTGATTTTGAAAACTACAGGAGTGTGATCACTGGTATAAGGATGCACTATAGATAATAACGAGGTTCTATTCGGTTTCCGTTACATGTTCTACATTACAACTAATTTCATCTAACTTAAACTTTTAAATTGAATAAAAGTGATATTTTTGAATCTCACTCTGGTGATTTTTTTCCCAAGAATGTGTTAAAAGACTTTTAAGAGCTTAAAATATTAAGTTATGGCTAAGTTAAGTAGTCACCTAACTAGGGTAATTCTTTCTTTTTTTTTGTTTACGGAAAAAGTCATTGTTATCGTTATTCTAAAAAAAGAAAAATACAGTTATTCCTAACCTTTGATTACTCTTGATAATATAAAGGGTTGAAAAAGTGAACAAGGAGATCTTGGGATTGTTCCACCCATGAGATCTTGAGAGAATTAATTGTAATTAATTATATTGTACTTTAAGTAAATAGTGTAAAGTACAAAACTTCTTTTAATCATTTTTTTTTTCAAAAGTTTATATAAAAAAACTGCTTTCAAATATTGTTAGCATATGTTTTATATAATGGCAGTAGTAAAATAAATGGCCTAGGCATTTAAATCATATGTTGAGAATTTACCATATAACATGATTTTTTATATTATAAAACAAATTAGAAAATAAGATAGCATTTTGTTTGATTGGTGGAATACTTTAGAGTTTTCATTATATTAATAATTTATACCTAACCTAAACTTAATCTGTATTTTGGTGTAAATCAGTTGATTTAAAAAAAATAACATGTTAAAACTACTATGGGATTTTATTAAATGTGTATATGTACTAGGGATGTTTTAAATAATATGGTGGTTTCCATTTGACCAAAAGGCTCATGGATTGGATTTATGAATACAGATATTTCTTTTTGAACCAAACCTCGACCTATAGAAATGTTTTCTTTCAATATAATTATAACAATGTTTCTGTAGCAAATTAAAAATTTTATCAGTGGCCGATTCAAACTATATGGTAACACATCAATTCTATAGAATTTATATTTTTGATGGCTGTCTGTCTTTAATTCCTCCACAATGATATTGGAAAATGGATAATTAGAAAATGTTGATAATTGTCTAGTTATTAATTACCTTTATGATTTAATTTTAGTTTGCTAAAACATTGTTTTATATAATGCAATAAAATAAAATGAAGTAATTTAAGAACAATTGGTTAAAGTGAAATAAAAAAACATCCAAGTGTAAAGAAACAAGAAAATCTTTAATTAATAATTTATAGTATTAATATTACTTGTTTTTGTTTTTAAAATTATTTTTAAAGTAGAAAACAAAATGAATTTTGCATGTTCAATTTTGTTACAATCAAAATGTTGTAAGGTGACTAAATTAAATAAAATCAAATTTGAAAGTAATATTAATGTTTTTAAATTTCATTTATATAATTAATTATTGACAAAACTTGTACACTCAACTAGACAAGCTTTATAATTCAAATACAGTAGAACCCCTCTAATCCGTAACCTTCGGGACTGAGGGCATGGTCGGAACGCAAAAAAAGTCGGATTATCTGAAAAAAGTCAATATTTATTACATATTATATAAAGAGATTTTTTCAAAGTGAAATAAGTGATATATAAACTTTTAAAAGTCTATATAATAAAGTCTATATATAAACTTTGCAAGTACTATAGCAAATCAATAGAAACAACACGAGAGATGACAAAGCACTGAAGCGGGATGACACAGCACTGAAGCGGGAAAGTGATAACAAACCGGAAAGAATGGCGCCAGACGGGCCGTGAGTCATCGGCAAGTCGGCACAATATCGCGAGCTTGAGCACGGTCGGATTAACCAGAGTAACGGACCACCCGAGGGTGGATTAGAGGGGTTCTACTGTAAATTTAATGTTGATGTATGAATTTTATTGAATATTTGGGTTATGTTATAATGGTAGTCAGTATAAGGTTATAATTTTTTGGTTGTTACTAAATGTAGAGAGCAAAATATTGTGATATTAAAAATACACAGTATTTTAAATTTCCATACAATTTTTCTTAAATGTAGCTCTTACAGACCCAAATAAAATTTATTGATATAAATTTATAAAAGGTGATTATTTTGCTGCCTTAAAGAATCAAGAAATGTTTATAAATGGAAAGATTCAAAATATAAAATTATATTTCCATATGCTAATGAAAAAAAAACAACAATATAATTCATAATTTAAACATATTTATTTTGTAAGTTACTGGAAGGTTATTATAATATGTTTCCCAATGCAGCTCTTACAATTTCTAAAGATTTCTTTTGTTATTTTGGTTTCAAATTAAATGTTCAGATTTTGTATAGTTAGGAGACATAGGCTTACCTTGGAAAGTGGTACTTGGTATTACCTCGTAGTAAACAAATAAACAACACACAATCTTGTAAACACTGTTCACTTTCTCAATCAATAGAGAGTATAAAAAGCCTTTATCTCCTATCCATACATAATCTAAACATAATAGGCTATGTGTCCTATTTAACTCTAACCTAATGTTAAAATGTTCTAAATAATCATTTACAAGTTTTGTGTAAACTGTACCACTTATATTTCCATGTTTAAACTGTTTTATAAAAAATCTTTCTAGAGATTCCAGTTTCAACTATGAATAAATAGCTGGGGTTTTTGGTTAACGTTTAGGTGTCAAATATATACTGTAGTTTAGACTAATTTTTATAAAAATGTGTTAAACATTATTATTACATCTGTAAACATTTGGGTGATTTTCCTCCGCTATTTATAGCAGATGTTATGAGAAAACATTTTAAGTTGCTTTGAAAATTTTAATATACGAGGACTGTTCAGAAGGTAAGTTTCTTTTTGTTATGTAAAAAAAGATACCAATACAATTAGAAGGTTTTTTATATTAGACAAATTAAAGTTTCAAATCTTACATATTTTTCCATAAAATTTCCTGCTAAATTTATATCGGTGAACTAGTTTTTTAATACCCTCTTTGTAGAACTCTGAGTTAAGCCATGCATAGATATTGTTAAAATCCTCAACATTTTTAAACTACTTTGACCCTAGCCATTTTTTCATGTTAAAAAAAAAAAGGTGATAATCACTAGGAGCTGTATGGAGGATGGACAAACAACTCCCATTTGAAACTAATCAGTAGACCTTGTATGCGTGAGGCAGTATGCAGTATGAACTTTTCAACAAGTTCATTTATCACAACAGATGGTCATCCACTCCTTTCTTCATCATGGACATTAGTCCGCCCATCCCAGAACAAACAGCATCATTTTCAAACAGCACTATCATAATGTTCTTTCCATATACTGTACAAAGTTCACGTTGAATGTCTATTGCTTTTTAGCCCACAGAAACTGAAACATCATGTACTTCACAATCGGTGAGATTTTCATTGGTAGAGGCCATTTTGAACAATAGTATTGGTGCGAAATAGGCTGAACAACACTTCCTGACTCATGCTAAACCAAGTTACACAGCTGTGCAAAATTCATGCCGCTTCTCTCACTCATCAGCGCACCAGACAGAAACGGAACTTACTTTCCGAACAGCCCTCATAATAATCTACTTATATTAGTTTGTGATCTTTATTTATAATATATTTCCTAAGTTCTTTAATTATTTATTTTTGTGTTATATAATTAACTTAAAAGCATATTAAAAAAAATTAAAAAATGATATTGCAAAAGTACTATATATCACATTCTTCAAACTGCATATTTATTAATTTCCACATTGATTTCTTTTATTATAAACCTGCACAATTGAAATTGTTCCTATTTGTGACTTATGTGCAATTCCAGAAGTTTGATTTTACAATGGATAGTATCTTATAAATCAAACTCAGTGACACTAAAATCATCTTGTAATAAAATTGGGATCATTGACTAATCTATTTAATTACAACAATAACCAAAATATTTCTCTTATAAAACAAGAATTGCAGTTAATTTAAGAAAAACATCACAAAGCGTATCAGCTTTTATTATAAAATAATTTATATATTGAGTTAATATAGTTGAATGTTATATTTTGTTAAGTAGTTGTGACAAAAATTTACTATGTAACAATAGTTATTTATTTCTTATTTTAACCTTTAAAAACAATGTTATTTTGTTTTGTCAATAACAATAAGTGTTATTGATATTTTCAATATGAGTTCAATATATACTCAATCTTAAGAGTTGTTTAAATCTAAGATAATAATTACATTTTTAATTGAATATAATTTATTGATATTATACTGATATTTAGTTTTGAAAACTAAGTTACTGCCAGTCTTCAATGTTTTTCAGGTTAGTTTTGTTATTTACTTTGTGTACTGAATATAAAATATTCCCAATTATAAAAAAACAACTTGGTATTAAAGAATCCCACCTGATTTTAATTTTAACTCCTAGTAAAAAATAATAAGACTTTTTTTTATTTGTACCTTCAAAATCAACTAAACTTGCGAACATCAAATGAGTATTTATTGAAATTAACATTTCAAATTAGTTGTAGTTTGTGTTCAAATTTAAGAAATGTACTTTTGGTTAAGATATTATAACTTGAACAAGATAGTAGGCCTAGAAAATAGTTTGTAAATTTAATTTGGCAGCCACAATTGTTCATCTCTAGGTCTTACAATGCCCTACTGATGTTCTAATGTGATTCTAGTATAAAAAAATATGAGATTTAAAACTGAAAAACAGATTTATAGAAAGGGCATGGGGGGGGGGTTAACCCCCGGCACTGCAACTCTGTAACAACTATTGTACAACTACTAAGCTCCTAGGTTTTAATCTAACAAGATGAGCCCCTTCGGAAGTAATAATCCACCAATTAACTTATCTTGTGAGAGTTCAGTAAGTGAGTGTGCTCTTGACAATATTTGTCTCTTATATGTAAAAGCCGCAAAATCAAAGATTATATGATCACGGTTTTATTTTGATGTTGAGAAGTTTGACTCCATCTCTAACCTTATCAATCGTGGGATGTCATGGTTCAGTTGATGTCAATAGAACCTCATGAATTGAGGATGTGATCCAATGAGGTTATAATTAGCCCCATTGCCCTCCATATACATGTTTATTTCATTCCTTGGGTCTTCTTCATTGGCTACCCCAGGTTGTTTTGGTTAGATATATTATTATTTGTTCCTACGAATGGTCAGGAAAGTATGTGGTCAACCTGAGCCGAACTTCGTATACCCAGTTAATGTTATATTAAAACTGGAGGTTACTAGGTATCCAGAGTTTGTATATTGAAAGGCTATGTACTCTCTTGGCCATGCAGTCGTAGCTATATGTTGTTTTATCCTTGAGCTTGAGATAATTACCATCACACTATTTTGCCGCACTCCTACAGCATCCCATTCCTAGTCTTCTGCAACAATGTGTTGCCCACCTGTACTAGCATGGAGACTCTCTGCACGAGACTCTGCATTCAACTCTCTGCTCTCAAAGAACAGAGGTCGTAGGGAGATTATCATATAGAATATTCACAGGGCTAAAAATTGGGAAAAAACCTGTCATAATCTCTAGTAGCTAATATTTTTGTTTAGATTACAGTTAATTTTGGCAATTGAGCTAGGTTTTACCATTTGTTGTTTAAAACTTCTTTTAAATTGGAAAACTATCTGGCAGAAATAGATTGAAGAATTAAAGAGATTTGACGTTTGTAACTCAGAACGAGACAATTTAAATGTAGCTTCATTACAGTTAAAACAGTGAACCATCAATGGTTACGTAGATTCGAACCTGATTGATGAGGTTGCATTTTACATGTGTGTACCTACGCTTCATTAGTCTAATGTTCATAAAGATGCTTAAATATGACTATCTGAACCATAGTGTACTTTTTCCTATCTAGAAATGTGTCCATTCGTATAATAAATTTTGTTATATGTATTATTCGCACAAGTTATTTTTATCAAAAACAAAAAGTTGATTTTCCGCTCCTAGTTGTTATAATTTTTACCATTTTCGACTAATTTGATTTGTACAGTAATATGTTAGATGAAAATATTTTTTTTAAATCAGAAGTAGGTTTTTAACCTTTTTAAAATACCAATTTTAATAGGATATTCAGCAGTTTAAAAGGTTTATTAAAAATCTTTTAGAATAATTATAACAAATTCCTACAATTTTTAATTTACAGAATATTTAATTTTAAAATTGAAATATGAATACAATTTGTAATTTAAAGTTATATAATGGGATATTTAGCTTCTTCTATAATAATCCTGTGAACTCAATAGTATGTATTTAGAATTGGTGTGTTATTCTTTAGAATTCACTTGTGCTAAAAGTGAAATTTAATCATTATTATTTAAGTTTATAAACTGTATTGTACTAATAAAGAAAACATTCTCACATTATATTTTAAACAGTTTGAGATTTACATAATATTGTTTTTTCATGAATTATTTCTTCAGTAACAGTGGAAGGTGATATTATTTCTTATATTATCATTGTTAGTTAGTAATTATTTACTTAACTCTATACAGGTTTTAGTGTAATTTTATTTCCACAAGTTGATATTAAATGTATAGAAAGAAGGGAATTGTTTGAGTGCCAATGCCAGTTACGTGATTCACGTGTAATAAAAGTTCATAAATATTAGTTGTTTTTTGTTGTTATTTACTTTAATATTTACCTTTATTAGTTAATTAATCTATGATGATGTAGCATAAAAATCTTGAAGAAAAGTAAACCGAGTATTTTCAACTCGTATAGTGTGCTACTGTATGGTTATGAAACTTGGAAGTTAAACAAGCCACGGATTGAGAATTTCAGGTGTTCATAAGTTTGAAAAGAATACTTAAAATAAGACACCCAAACACAATCATAACAAAGAGCGAAGCAAGAACCTATAGATGTCCAAATAAGGAGAAGGAAAGAGGTGAATATGGCATCTTGTGAAAAGAAGACATTGCCAGAATGGAATCCTTCAGGAAGCCTAGAAACACAGGAAGTGGACCCTGCGAAGGGAGTTGAGAGTGATTGGCAAGATGTGGGAGGTGATCAAGAGAGAAGTGAGTAATCAGGTGTGATGGAGAAGTACAGTGGAGGCCCTAAGTTCCAGTAGGAACGAAAGGAATTTAGTAGTAAGTCAATCTACTATAATTATCCTGTGCATACATTTTGCACCTTAATGTGTTCCCACAATAATAAGTCATAAATCTGGGTACAAATGACTTTCCAGTTAATTGTGACAAATTTTTAGGTTAACACATTTATTGCAAACTCGTCTCCGGGGAGTTTTTCAACCAGTTAGTTCCACGAGAAGGAAATTGTCAACCATATTTCTATTTTTTTCCCCCCCCATTACTGTTGAGATCGATGGTTCTTGGTGGAATTCCATGTTTAAAGATAATAAACACAATTTTTATTTTATAATATCCACTTTTTATTAGTCTAGCCGACCAATGGTTTCGCCTGCTAAGGCATTGACGAGGCTATATTACAAACTGAAGAAAAAAGAAAAAACAGAAAACCTTAGAACTAGAGGGTGGGAGTTAGGATACAATGAATGGAAGGTTGGGGAAATACCCGGCATATTTCTATTCCTCAGTTTGGCTTAGGCTGTCACTGGCATTGTTTATTCTTTTTCTCCAGTAAACATTTTTGAGTGCCTTTAAATTATAATTTTTTTCTTTGCATGTGTGTAAATGTTCTATGATAGGGAGTATCAAATGTGTGTTACGTTGTTTACTAATAAAATGGCTGTAAATAATCCTGATACTAGTGCAAATAGCTATGGATTTGAAACTAACAGTGATGACAATATTTCTGATGGTGGAACAGTTGATGAATTGTACAGTTCTGAGACCATGTTGCCAACCCACTCTCTTAAGTATGCTATGTTTACCCCCCTAATAAATAGCAGTGAATTTGTTAAAACATCCGTTTTAGGTTAGCAGTTTGCAAGTTCAAAAACATTTCATGATAAGATTGATTGAAATAATGTTGTTTGTAGTATTATTATTTTACTCTTTATTAAATACATTTAAAAATGTCCAAGAGTTTGTGGTGGTTTTAAAAACCCTTTTAAATACTTAAACAGTATTGTTTTTATTTGAGTATAGTTGTATTTTTAACTGTTTTCAATCATGAGTAACTAATGGAACTAGGAAATACTATTGTACTCTATATCTTTGATTATGAAATGCTTACCTTTCGAGATTGAGTATACACCATTGTCCTTTATTTAAAAAGACCATTAAAATGATGTAAGGTACTTTTTGTGTGTCAGATGGTCGTGTTACAAGAGCTTTGGAAAAAATATGTGATGGTAAGTTACCTAGAAAATACCTCAGAGGAATAATAGACTGTCCTTCAAGGAAAATCTCGGAGGAGAACATAGAATATGTCTGCAAACATATCGAGTCGTTTCGGATCCTACCAGAGTCACTATACCAGGAAGAAAAATGAACGCCGAAGGTACCTTTGTAACAGTCTAAATATTAGAAAAAATGTATTCGTTGTATGTGGGAAAATGTCAGGAAGAGCAGAAAAGAGCATTTTTATAGATACGTTTTCAACACAAAATTTAATCTCCACTTTTACATACCGAAAAAAGACACTTGAAAAAAATGTGACACATTCAAAATAAAAATAAGCAATCCAGAATTGAGTAGGGATGAATTATCTCAACTAAACAATGACCATAAACTACATTTACGGAAAGCTGATCTCGCAAGGGAATGCATGAAAACTGATGCGGAAAACGTTGAAAAATATCCGGACAGATATGTATGTAGTGTAGATTTACAAAAAGCATTGCCGTTTCCAGTCTTATCTATTTCAAATGCATAATATAAGCGGAATATGTATTGCTATAACCTTGAGACAGACGCTGGAGTATTTTATTTCTGGAACGAAACTATTGCCTCCAGAGGCTCTTAAGAAGTTTCATCTTGTGTCATAAAGCATCTAAAACTACATGCTCCAAACAAGAAACATGTTATAATTTACAGCGATACTTATACCGGTCAAAACCGAAATATTAAAATGGCTTTAGCACTAATAAGATTTTTACAAAACAATGAAACAGATATTGAAGTACCGTAATCGATCAAAAGTTTTTGGTTTCTGGGCATTCTTTCCTACCGAACGATTTAGATTTTGGTTTGGTATTTGCAAAGGAAAAGGCTGTTTATCTACCAAATAACTGGAAGGTAATCTTGACTAGCTGCCGGAGAAAAAAGAAATTTATTGTTTGTGACATGAGGAATGATGAATTCTTTTCAACAAGCACACTGGAAAAAAACAGTAAATGGGGGAAAAAATTCATGAAAAACGGCAGTAAATTGGCTGCAAATGCAGTGGTTATGGTATAAAAAGTCTAAACCCTATTGTATTCAGTATAAAGAGACGATTCTTGAACATGGTGCAATTTGACACTATAGACAAAACACCCCAACAGGACGAAATGGAAGGCCAGTACAAATGAAAAATATCTCCATGGAAAAACTCTACTCAAGAACAAACCAGTAAGCGAAAAAAATAAACTGGATATGATTAACCTCCTTCCATTCATTCCTCCAGTACACAACGATTTTTTTCAAAACATAGTAACTGCGGCAAATGAAGAAGAGGAGGATATTGGCCCATTACTGTAAGTTGAGCCTCAAAGCGATGAAGAAGATGAAACTGTGGACTAAAAAAGACTCAGGTATATTGAGAAATGTTTATTTTTTTAAGTAAAGCTTTTTTATAAGTATTTATAGTTTCAAAGTTAATTTTTAAAAGTAATAAAGTGAAATATGTAACAACAATGCAAGTCATTTATTTGATTCAATCCATGTTTCTGTTTACGTTGATAGTGGTATAAGTCATTTAGGACCGTTTAAAAAATGAATAGTTTGTGATAACAAAAAATGCATTTTATTTTGTGTTAATGTATAAGAGAATTTATTTATACAGCGTCTAACAAACACTTAAAAATCTCAAATTGACAAAACTTTACTTGCACCACTCTGATTCTCATCAGCTCAATTGAATCACTCTCCCGGAAGTCCCAAAATGAGTAATAAATCCGGTCTTTGCTGGAAATACTAACTTTACAGTGTTGCTTGGCTACATAGATTTGATTTGATCCTATCCCGCCAATTGGGTATGATATGAACGTTATTTCAACTAACCGTTATTTAGTACCGTTACTGAAAAATAACGTAAATTACTGTTACTCAACTTTGAAATCATGGTTATTTACCAAACTCACAAACTATTGGATTTACAATATTTATATTAGTTTCCCATGTGTCTGGCGGTAGGTAAATAATAGACGACCAGGAACAGATAAAAGAGCCACAAGAGAACTAAAAGGAGGGATAGGGTAGGCACAGGTAACAACTATCTTTGTTTTTCCAGATAATAACCTACAGGTACAGAGTAATAACTAGAATGTAAGTCGCCTAATTGTTACAAGACGTTTACTCGTGAACGACTAACGATTAAGATTTTTATTTGTATGTTTATTTGATTTGACTTTTGTATTATTTATTATTTTTTTATCAGTAATGAATTATTTTATTTTATGTATACCGTGATCATATTTTAAGGTATATTATCTTTGATTGCGGCTACTTGATCTATGACCCTAGTCCATAAAGTTCATGTTGTTAATTGATGCTGATATAAAATTATGTATTACATAAATTGTAATTTTATATTGGGAAATTTTCAATACAAAAGGGACGTTTTTATGGATTATATAATATATATTTTTTGAACCAGAGTGATTATCTCTTGGCCTTTGGCTATTGATACTTTATTTTTTAACAGAGTTGGAAGTTAGAACGTCAGGTCAAAGTCAAAGCATCCAGTTTTGGTTTTAACGCCGAGAGGAAAGCAATAATGAAGCAGTAAAAAAACAAGTTTTGCTTTTAATTATTAGAGATGGTGGAATTCATGGTTAACAAAGTTCTTAAATATATTGTTGCACTTGCATTTTGCTTCAATTTTATCAATGTAGCTAATGGAGGCAAATTTAAACCAGTGGTATTATGGCATGGAATGGGTAAGATGAAACTGTACAGTATAATATAGTGTAAAGTTATTGAGGTTAGAACTGCTCTAAATAATTTCCTTTAGGTTAAATTGTGAAAATGCAATTGAATGATAATAGAATATTGTTTAGGTTAGGTTTGTTTCACTGTTGTTGGAGACCAAAGAAGACCTATTATTATACATTATACAGTTTTATTTTTTCGGAAATTTGCCATCATTTGTGTGTTAAAAATCAAAACATGACGTTTCGGGAACAAGAATCAATTCTCGTCATCAAGTGACTAAAAATTGAACTTCCATCATTAACAAATAACTTCATACAAATTACAATACAGTGTTATGTCTATATTATATTGACAGAAAATAGCAATTAAACTTTGAAGTAGCTTACTGATACATAATAGCAATTAAACTTTGAAGTAGCTCCTAAGGAGCACTGTGTGGCGATATTCATAATTACCAGGAAAACTAGTATTCCTTGAAGCATAAAATAAAGAAATAAAACTAAAACTATAATAAATCCAGTTACAGTATATTATTATCCTTATCTAAATTTTGATGACAGAAGTTTGTCAACATCCTTAGAGGTTTACAACTAAACTGATAATATAATAAACACAATTGGATTTATTACAGTCTTAGTTTCTTGTTTTTATAGTTAGGAGAATCCTTGTTTTCGTTATTAAGTAGCTTATTAGTTTATATAGGTAATTGTTTACAAAGAAAGTTAGTTTTTTTGAGACTTTTTATTTAGCATGTTCTGTGTACCTTATTTCTTAATAATAAAATAAGTTTTCAATACGTAGTTAACTTTTTCACTGAATAAAAAACATAATTTCAACTTTTATAGGTTAAGGTCCATTACATGTTAAAATAGTTATGTATAGTACATGAATTTTTACCTTACAAGATTTTAAAGTAAGCTGGCTATATATATATAGCCACCTTACTTGACCTACACGTAAATTTGTAAAAAAAGTAAATTTTGTGTCATTACACAAGCGGTCACCCATCTAAGTACTAACCACGCTCGATGTATCTTGACTTCAATGACGTATAATTCCAGTGAATTCTGTAGTTTTGAAATTGCGATTTTTCGGTGAAAAAATTAGAACCACTTTTAAAACTTATTTCATTATTAAGAATTAAGGTATGTAAAACATGTTTAAAAAAAATCTAAAAAAAAGCAATAACTTTCTTTGTGAACAATTACCGTTTATATACTTATTCATAGTTAGGCCTATAATTTGGCATGCTTATTGATTACATTAACCTATGTTTGAGAATGAATGTTTCTTAACTTTGTTAACCTATAAATCAGTTTGAAATACCTCTATCCCCTCAACTATTTGGCATCCTATCCACTACAGGCTAGTTAGATTAATTTATATTGGATATAATTAACAGCTTATTGACGTAAGTAGGCCTAATAAAACTTAGTATTTCAATGATTATTGAGATCTTGAACAAATATATTTGTCACTAACTTTCTGAGGTTCATTTATGCTGGAAATATAGTTACATCAGTAATTGTTGAAAACACTTCTGACATGTTGAGGGTACTTTTTAATACTTTGTTTAACCTTAAGGTTTCTAGAATCATAAACTTTCATTTGGTAGACTATACACTTTTTTAGATTTCGTGAGATTTTTAGAGTTAATGTAGTGAGGCTATTTTTTCCATTGATGTATTCTTCCACCATGTTATAGGCTACCAGTACTCTTAACATTTTCATTGGCGGGAAAATTTAATCTTTTGTTTTCTAAATGACAAACAAAGGAAGCTCCATCGGCTAATAGATGAGTGTTAATTTTTATTAGTATATAAATGAAAATTTAGAAAATTGTTATTACTGTTGAAACATTACAAATAAACTTGTTTCAGGTGATTGCTGTTGTAATCCATTAAGTCTCGGTAAAATTAAGAAAAACATTGAAGAACAATTGCCAGGTATATACGTAAATTCTTTGAAAATTGGTGACAGTATTTTGGAGGTAGGTGAATTTTTAAAATAATGATACTCTATTGTTACAGCTCTTTATTGTCCTAATAATAGAAGAACTCACTAAATCTAAAATGATCCACTTTTAGTTTCATTGATGTTTGAGATTTCTAGTCATAAGTATTAAACTAAAATTCAACAATTACAGATGGTAAGAATTAATTAGAAAGAAGTGTAGGCTGGATAGTGTGAGAGAGATAAACACACTATCTTCCCTATTTCTCCACCTTTTCTGTACTACAACCTTTATCTGAATGATACTTGTGAAGTACGTACGGGACATAATTAAATTTGTTTAGTTGAGTTTGTCCCAACAGTAAATGTACTGATGTTCCATTTAAATGTATATTTAGACTCACCTGAACATACAAGTTATCTCCTTCAAAGTACGACCCTTTGGAATTTACACAATGGTTCATTCCATTAATTGTAGTACTACTGGAAATCATTTTTCGTGAGTGTTCTTAGTTCAATGGTTAATATTTTTTGTATGTTTTTCACAATCCTAAAATGATGACCCTTCAACTTAGGGTAGAGATAGAAATTGCAATTGCATGTAGCTAGATCTGGGCTTTAAGGAGGATGTGATAATGTGGCAATATTTTTCTTTGCCAGAAATTCTCTAATTGAAAGCCCTGAATGAGCTGGCCGATTATCGTGGACCAAGATCCAATCACCTACTTGTCCTTTCAGACTCTCTGGACCCATTTTTGAAGTTGTTACAAGACATCTTTGGTAAGGCGCGATAATCATTGTTTTCCTCTTAGATATGCTTATATGTGTTTCCTTGAGATAAGGAAAATTTGCCTAGTGCTATCTTTTACTTTGTAATTTTTCCTCTACATCGTACAATAAATAACATCGTATTATGAATGGGCAGTGGTTTTTCTTTTTCTTTTGTCTATTACGTATAGTCTACGTTATTGTTATATTTTCAGATTTTAGTCATACAATTTTAGTATTGTTATATGTAATAACCTAACCGAACCAATTTGTGGTGATTCTTGCTACCACTACTAATCTCATCTACATTTTTGGTTTTACAAAAAATCTGTGAATAGGTTAGGCCAGGTAATGTTATATATTCAAATAGATTCATGAAATTATTCAGTTTGAAACAAATATAAGTTAATAAATTTTGGTTCTCATTTTATTTGTATCTAGATTTTTAGTCAACTGATACATAAAACATAAATTCATTTTAAATTAAATTGGTAAATATAGGTTGTAATTTAAGTGACATCAGATTTTTCCAATCAGTAGATGAAATTAAAAGATAAACACATTTCAAACTAATTTGATCTATCTTGGTTTTAAATTTGTTACCGTAATTTTACAGTTAGTTGTTGCACCAAAAGATAAACTCGTTTGTATTAGTTTGGTAAATATTGATTTTAATTTAATTTCCAACATAATAAATTACTAATGTTACATAATTAATTATTATAATTTAATTACCTTATTTTTGCAGTCTAAACAATCCTATTTATTATACAGATTACCGGTTTTGGTGATATTAAACCACTATCATAAGATCATCACAAAAATTTCCTGTAATTCTTTTTCACATTCCAAGCATAAAAATGTTTTACTTGTCACGACATAAAACAACAAACAGTACACACTATTAAAACTTTAGACTTCACACACACGGGCATGTGTAAAACGTTGAAACACATAAATTAAAATATCAAAATTGGTTTATTAAAAAATTTTCCTTGGTCTTCATCCCCACAATCTGAATCATAACTGAATTTGATTGTTCAATGTTTGTTTAGGTTTGTCTGGATTTGTTTGCTGGTAAAGGGGGATCATTGTGTTAAATATTCCATTTGATGAATAGTTCAATTTGTCATTTAAAACGTTTTATGTTTGTAATTTATAACATATCTGTATGTTTGGTATTCTTCTAAAGTGTTTAAAAGGTGTCCCTTCTTGGACTTATATAATATCTCCATGTTTAGATCGATAGACTTAAATGTATGGTCGCTATCTATAAGACGTTTTGCGAAGCTTTATTTCTGTTCAACAATGGTCCTCTTAGGCATATATTCCTTGAACCTTTAAAAATGTTTGATTCGTCTGTCCGTTATAATATTTTGGACCATCAGAACATCTTATCTTATAAACTCCTAATTGTTTGTATATGTCCTTATTTTGTTTCGGTTGAGGGTGCAATAAGTTTTCTATCTTATTGGTTGTTTTAAAACTTAATACAATACCATATCTTTTTAATTCGTTTCTTAATTTCTGTTCCAACCTGCTACCACACTCAATTGATATATACTTAGGCTTTTCTATTTTCTACTTATTAGGATTTATTTGAATTTTTTTGCGTTTTTAAATCAATTTGTCTACCATAGATGGTTGGTATCCTTTGGAAGTGGCTATATATTTTATTGTGTCAAGTTCCTTTTTGGAATTAAAATGGTTTAAAGGTAGTTTTAATAGACAAGTGATGAAACTATGCTCCAAGTTTTTGAGAAAAAAGGGTGATATGAAGATGCGTATAACATTAAATCTGTCGTTGTAGGTTTTCTGTGTAAGTCAATAATTACATAACTTTAGCTAAATCAGCAATCCTGGAGGTTACACGCATAATGTTTCCAATAAACTATCTCTTTACAACAAATACAATTTGCTAAATGTTTTAAATGTGGGAGTACTCAACATTTTAAAGCCCGCAAATGTCCTAAAAAGACCAACAGAAAAATTAACTTAATTTTTGATAGTAACTCAAAACACTAGTTATTATCATGTTGTTAGTGTAAATTTGTTGTAAAAATAACACATTGTTTTCTCGTTAAAGGATATTGAGCACAGTTATTTCATGAATATCAACACTCAAGTGAAACTTGCATGTAAACAAATAGCAGCTGACCCAGAGTTGGCTGATGGCTACAATGCCATTGGCTTTTCTCAAGGAGCACAATTTTTGTAAGTTTTCATTAAATATATTTTGTTTAAACAATGACTGTTTTAATTCTGGTTATGAAAAGACAAATTTGGCTTGAGAGGAAAACCACAGATATATTCTCCTACCAATGTATAGTTTTAACGTGTGCCACTATAATTTGGATATAGCCTAGTAGCCTAAGAGCTAAGGTGGAAACTAAAATTAAAACTAATAACATACAAGGGAATTCTGTTATAAAGGTGGACCTGAGCAATCAAAATAACTAAGTATAAATAAAAACATCATCTGACTGAACAATAATCAGAAAAATGACACTTCGGTCGCTACATAAAATATTTTTTCTAACCATTCTCTACTATCAAAGAAGGAATTCAATCCTCAATATTTACATCCTCAATCTATAATCTCTAAATGTAAAATAAAATATTGTATTAAAAAAAAAGATAAACCTTTATTGTTCATGATGATCATTTATATGTTGGGGTTATCAGGAAAAGTTATGTGGGTTGCTAGAAAATATCAAATATGTACTGCTTTCAATAATCAAAACTCTGTTAGACAACACTATAATTCAGGACATTAAACTTTGTGTTCCAATACTAAATATAAAAATTACTGAACACAAAAAGAACATGCGATTAGGTCTAATAAATAAATAAAAAATAACTGAACGTATTTAGTCCAAAAGTCATAAATTCAATTAGGAAGCTGCAACGATAATATACCGAGAAAGAACTTCTATAAACTAAATAAAAAGTTGAAGCTATCGACCAGTCTTACCAGCCAAACCCGTATAGATATAAACCTTTTATGGTTTCCGTTAATAAAATTTGAATTAAAAATTTCTCTATTTTAAATAAAATTGAAATGTTTTCATTTAAATTACATACTAAATTTTATAAAGAGAGGAGACCCCCTGATGAACCGTAACCATAATTAAGAACACTTTACAGAAATAATATTGTATAATTTATGAATGTTATAGACGTGCAGTAGCACAGAGATGTCCAAAACCACAGATGAACAACTTAATATCAATAGGAGGACAACATCAAGGAGTGTATGGGCTTCCTCATTGTGCTTTTCCACAGCATAAGTGGTGTGACTATTTACGAGGTTTACTCAACTATGGAGCATATTGGGGGTGAGTAAAGAATATAAACTAACTTATTACTCAATTGTCCAATGAGCACTGTGACAATATTCATAATAAGGAAAACAAGGATTCCCTGCATCACAAAAACAAGAAACAAAACTAAAATTATAATGAATCTAGTATGTTTATTATAATACCCTTATGTAGATTTCGATGATATATAGTCATCATCCTCAGAAGTTTACAGTATATTATAAGGTTTACAAATATAAACTTAAAATTAGTAAACAAAAATTAAGGGTGTATATCAACAATCTCCGATATTAGCCAGTACTTTGTTAACTATCATTGTATTGTGATCTAAGGTCTACTAGAGTAAATATTCATACTATGTTTGGTATCATTTTTCGTGAAATGTTATGTAGAATCTGTATACATAATTAATTTTTAAATAAAATTAAGTATAACAGAATTAATGTTCGATAGACTGAAGTACACTAGGTGACTCATAGGGTTGGAAGGAAGGAAGGATGGTCCAAATCCCTTGCGCGCAGAATGTGAAGGGTGCGTGCGTGCGAGGGGACTTGACCTGGCCTCCATCAATGCTCCCGCTTTGCTTAATATAGTAACCTATAGTAGATATTAACCTATAGTAATACTATAGGTTTGTTTTGTTTCTTGTTTTTGTGGTTTAGGGAATTCTTCTTTTCTTTTACTTATTATGTACATTTTTAATTTAAGTGATATTAAAATTATAATGTGTATATCTACTAGTGTACATTTTTCATTTGAGAACATTTTTCTGTGATTACTAGCATTATCTTGACTTCTGTAGGCGCGCATTTCAGATAAAATCCATTAAAAAAAAAAAAAACTATTTACATATTCTTTTAAATAGCTTTTGAAAAGGGAGTTCATCCGAAATGTGTTAGCAGAAGTTAACACTATACCACAAATACCAGCAGGATGTACTCAAATCAATGAAATGATATTACTATATACAGCCGGTACACAAAACTTGTTTACTACTGTATCTAATTGCGGCTCATAAACAAAGGCTCAGAAGTAGAACAGCCCTTTCAAATATTGTAATTACTATTTTATTTGGTTCCATAACATTTTTATAAGGAAAGTTTGGGTTGATGTCAATATGTTTGGAATTATTGATAGAAAATAATATTTTTTGAATGGACACTGAATAAGCGTTAGACAAAGAGTGATTTGGTAGAAAAGATAAAGGGTAGAAATGCTATTTTAGTGTATGTTAAGGCTCTGTGTTTGTCGCCTTAGGCTTAACTGAATAATTAAATAATTGTTGTGTTGTCTTGTCCAGTCAGAGTAGTTATGAATATAAAGGCTATTATTTCTTTATTTATAACCTAATTACAGTAAAAAATGAATTCTGTCCAAAATATATGTAAGAGAACACATGATTTTCAAACAAAGTTGAAATTAAAAGATCTTGATACTCCAAGACCAGAACTTAAAATCACAGAAATGCAGAAAGGTTGTAAGAATAAAAGAAATTTTAATTGAAATTGAAAATCATGCAATGTTTAATGAAATCAATTGGTTATGTAGGTGTGAAGTCAAAAATATTTTCTTTGCTTTTACATGTCTAATTATGAACATATATGATGCAGCTGGACCGTTAAAATTTTTCAAATGTTGGAATTAAAAGTGGGTTCCTGGAGTTGGTTTCTAATGAAATGATTTAGTCAAACAATGGTTCGGTTCTTAAAATGCTTGTTTTGACAATATAGGTTTCTCTCTAGTAAATTATTAATATGAATTAGAAATGTTTTCTAAATTGCTTTACACATGCAGCTTACTCACCTCTTTAGTGCTGAACTTCTGTAATTCCATGCTGTGATCCCTTGTAGCAAATATCTTCAGCATACAATCTAATCCAGTGACGGCAGCACCCTGGTCATGTTCTCCCGTCTGCAAAAGTCTCCCCCTGGTCCAGTCTCTGCGTTAATCAACTAACCCCCTTTCCACTAGGAGTTTATATACTCCTCAGTTGTTTGTGATGTATTGAATGGTTGCAAGCCAACTAGTTACCTAACTTTTTGTATTCCGTCGCAATGATTGTTTATGTTCTGGTGTCTATCAAATGGACTTAGGATATTTATCTATTTCATTCTAACTTAACTTTAAATTTTAAATACTAACAAACAATTTTCTATACCAAACTAAAAACACAAAATTAGCAAAACACATAGTGGTATTGAATTTCTTTGTTAAGGGAGGTAGATATTAGATTAAGGTATGGTAGGTAGTAGTAACTGTCCAATTGACATCGCCTTCAATCTACCATAGAGTTGACTTTGATTACAAACAGATAATTTTAACGTATGCATGTCCTATACACATTTTTTAATTATGTCATTATAGTTATTAACTATTTTTAAAAACTAAATTATTACACTAATTAATTAACCACTTTCAAATCAATGCAAACTGTTGCATTGGTATGCCATGCTAATTCTTCCCTAGTTTGTTGTATTTTGTGTTTTAAATTTTTTTTTTTTTTTTTTAATTTTTGGTTTGCCCTTGTGGTGGCAGTGAGTTTTCTGACAACTTTTTCTTAATAATAAATTACTTTATTTTTTTTACTTGCTCTGATAATTTTTTATCTACTAATTTCTCTAAGCTATTTGTACATTATTGATATGTTACATTTTTGCTGAGAATATTTTCATTGTCGTTTTATTTTGTAGGTGGGTCCAAGATCAGTTTGTGCAAGCAGAATATTGGCATGACCCTATCAAAGAAAATAAATATATTAATGGCAGTGTGTTCCTCTCAGATATAAACAATGAAAAACAAATTAACCAATACTATAAAGAAAACTTGAAGAAATTGGTTAACTTTGTTTTAGTAAAGTTTGATAACGATACAATGGTTGAACCTAAAGATACAGAATGGTTTGGGTTTTACACACCTGGTCAAGGAACTAATATCACCCAGCTTCAGGATTCCAAACTATATATTGAAGTAAGTTAAACTTACTGGTGTTATTGTTTAACCTTTACTTTATTCAAACCGTAAAGTGTTATATATCATCACTTTTTGGATAAGATGTGTAAAATTCAATTGTGAAATGATAAGTTCTTTAGTTATGAGACACATGCTTATCTTGAAACATGGTCTTTGGTATTACCTAGTAGTACTCATAGAAAACACTAAAATTCTGAAATATTTTGCAAACACTTCACTTCCTCAATCAATAGAGAGTATAAAAAGTAGAATAAATTGTTGTAAACTGGTTGCAAAGGATGGATCTGTGATGAACCACAGATAATGTTTTATTATTGTTATTCCATTTTCAAATTTTATTAATTTTAAGTAAGCTTGTTGGAAGAATAAATAGAGTAGATTTATCTAAGATTAAGGTTTAGGGGGTTCTCTGCTAACTTTGTGGGTTGTTGCATGTTGTGCAGTTGGTTTCTTTCAAGGACCACTTTCCAAGGTAAGCCTGTATCACCTATCCATACAAAATCTAAACATAATATACCCTTTTAAACTCTAACCAGTTTACCCAGTTAAACTATAAATTTTACCCAGTTATTTTGTAGTCATTATGTGAAAAATAAAATTAAAAAATGTTAAATGTGTTATCTAAAAGTTACCAAAAAGCATATATTTAAAAGATTTTATTTTTATTCAAGCTATACAAAAGTTTTAGAATCAAGTCATGAAGAAAATGATGCCACAAAAAATAATATTTAGAACTTTTTACTAGAAAAGCTGATTTTTATGAATTTAGTACACATTTAGCAAAGTAGGCCTAGTTTTAAAAGAAAATAACACTATCTAAACTCAAATAATTGTTATATATCTTTTTTTTAGAGGGTGGTGCATATTATATTGATGAATAAACATTTCAGGCTTAAAGTATCAAAATAAACAATACCGGTACAAAATGTAGACCTAGTTTTAACAAAATTCAATTAACAGTTAACAAAAAATATTTTGAAATAATTTTAGTTTTTTCAGAGCTTTAATTAAAACACTTTTTAATTAATAACTTAGCATCATTTAAAATAGACTGAGAGCAAATAAACATATCGCTATATCATTTTGGTGAAAAATGTAACAAATATCAATTTATTGTAATTTTAATGACAATCAAGAAAAGGCAAGTCATTTTCCTGACTATTATTTAGTGGATTTTAACCAGGTGATGCTGGTTCAATCTTACTGAGAAAAAATGGGCTGAGGGAATGAATCCATTATAATTGATATTTATTTTACAAATAGTTTACTTCACAAAGTATACAAAATTAACATAGACATAATATATGAACTGATGAAGAGGTATGACAATGAGTTAACATAAGAAAATTTTGGTTGGAAATAAATAATACTTTTACAGCTAATTTTAATTGTTCTGATCATTTTTGGACATAGTTTTTGAATGACATTAGCTCATAGCTGATGATTTGAATAGACCAAGAGTGTGAGGGACAAGTTAAATACATTAAATTCATAGGTTAGGTAAATAATCCCGTAACTCATTTTTATGGTGTTGATCGGATATTATGCACAAGTAACACTGGCAGATAATTTTCAGAGAATTGAGGGGTGAAAACGGTAGTGGATAAAAAGTGTAAATTTTATTAGTCAGGTTATTATATCATTCCATTGTACAGCAGATTTACTTTAATCTTTCAATTGTATTGACGTTGAAAGAAAAACGCAACTGACAAATTGTAGAACTTATTGTCGCAACCCGAAGTCCATAGTATGCTTCTGCTGCTATTTACTACTTGTCGTGATTACTTTATTTTTCACTCTTGTTGACTGCTTAGGCATCCAAGAAAACAAAGAATCCATATTAACTGACTCAAGAGTGCCTTTAAGAAAACCAGATCCATGCAGCTATGATTTTCGAGTAGTGGAACTTAGATCATTGCTACATACCTTGTCCAACTTTGAAATAGCTGATAAAATTATGAAGTCTGCATTTAACATGACAACAAACACTAAGACCTTTGCATTCTGTAACTAAACACTTCTTTCTTAAACAAATGGATGCAGCTGTGGAGGATGGGATTGACAGCCAGGTGGCTGTATCACATCCAAGAGAGCCCTATGAAGCTATAACTTTACCATGGTACATCATCACTGGCCAATACCCACATCATTTCAATCTAAAATACTCCCTCCGTTGCGAGGCATGTGGTGCGGAAGAAGAGATGATAATGCACAGTATCCTGAAATGTTACATTAATGATTTGATTATAATAATTATACATTGTAATAAAATTTAAACACCTCTACTCACTTTCAATATCATATTCCCAGTTACTTTACTTACTGATAGTATAGACATTGATTGTAATGTGTTTGCTACAGGATAGACTAGGGTTGAAAGCTATGAATGAACAAGGCCAACTAAAGTTCCTGTCAGTACCGGGTGATCATCTGGAGTTCACTGAGAATTGGTTTCAAGAATCAATAATTAATCAATATTTGAAATAATGTTGTAAATGGACAACAAATCATTTTAGTTTAGTTTTGTATTCTTATATCATAATTGTGTACTCATAATAAAAGATTTTTCAGGAACACCCCTTGTGATAATATTATTTTAAAACCCTTTGATTTAAATAAGGTCATATAGTAGGCTCACGATTGGCGATTGGGTGTGCCGGATGTTGACGGTAAGTTACTTCCTGTGCAATCACCACCCAAAATTGTGATAACTAAACATCTCGTGTTTTATAGCATATTTGAATTTATAGACTTTAATAAAAGAATAATGTTAATTTGCCCTAATAATTATGAAAGTTAAATAAAAAGACGTAACTATTTCTAAAATCTGAAATATAGGAAAGATATTGGCCAAGATAATTCTTGCATTTTGTTACTCATATTAACTAACTGTTATAAAATTATACAACTAAATAAAAATTAAAATGGTTCTATAAATACTTAATTGAGCATAACAGCCGATATGTGTTCACTGGGTACTGTAAAATAACAGAACTGCAATTTTCTTGTACAAATTTGAAAAAAAATAATTAGGTAGGGTTAGGTCTTATACAGCTACAGTTTTTAGTTAATAATGCGATTCCAAATGCTTGCGAATAAATTACTTGGGATATAAAAACTATGCCGAAAATGTTTACTCTGAATATAGGTGGATATTTCATAAGGTGTTTAAGATGGAAAAATATTGTAACTTCATTGTTTTATAGACTAAATTTGTGGATCGAAATTGATATTATTTACACCACAGTCCAGAGCGGAGTTGTGATTCTACTGTACTTGATTTTATTTCTTAAAACTACAGTACAACCTCGTTTATCCGGACTAATTGGGACCGGAAGTGATCTGGTTAATCAAAAATCCGGATAATCCAAAATTATAGAAAGATAAATAAAACAAAATATAAAATGATAACTTACCATTTATAAGTCATGAAAAAACACAATATTTACACAGTTATTCAATTTACACAATACACGAAATTACACAATGTACTGTAAATGATGAAAAACATTTATTTACACACCTGAAATATTTACACATGCTTTTAATTTACACAGGGTTTAGTTGTTATTTACAAAAAAAGTCATTTATCTTCCTCTGTTTTAATTTGGTGTTACGTTTCAATGCGGCCCTGTCTATACGATTCAATGCGTCTAACTTTTGGGCCATTGTAAGCACATTACGTTTTCGTTTCGTCGCCATTTCCACGCACAAACGCTAACACGAATATAAATAAATAGCAGTAACACTAACAACGCCCACCTCTAAATACTATGCCGATTCTCATTCACGTCCTCGATACTCCCGACTGGGGATGTGATGTGCCAACTGCCAAAAAAAAAAGAACGGGGGTTCCCAAAGCTGGCGGCACCGCTTTAAGATGTGAAAAAATGTTCACATTTACTGATTTACACCCTTGAGTCTTAGCAACCCGACAACAATAAAGTTGTAAAAATGACATGATGGTTTATGATGCGTTGTAAACATGCACCTGGTTTGTATTTATTTCACACTGTCATGCCGCATTGGGGTAGGGGGATGGTGACGCAGAGGTCATTGCTCCTCCACTTTCTCTTCCCAGTGCATCATCAACCCGACCTAATACCTCGAGGCGACACTGTAGTGTTGAGGAAATCATGTTTTTATCAACATTAATGTAATAGCAGATATTTCTTGTTGAAACTCCATATTCAAGGATAAAATAAAGCAAAAGCTTAAAGTTTCAAAATAGGCCTATTATAAATATTATTTAAAATATTATTCAAAATACAGTAATTATTAAAATATTTTGAAACTTTAAGCTTTTGCTTTATTTTATCCTTGATTAAATTTTTTATTTTTTGTTCCGGATAATCCAGACATCCGGTTGAATGAGGTCTGGATAAACGAGGTAGTACTGTACGTATTTTATTTATTTTCAACATGTTAGCCCACTACCGCGGTTTCGGGTAACCTATGTACCCATCTAATCCCATCGATATGTGGTCGTCAAATATGTTATAACCGATACAAAATAAAAAATCACAAAAAACACTCATCACGATCACACTAAAAACACTTAAAACACTTTTTTTTAAAAACTTTTTAGAAATGTTTGAAATTTGATTAGGCCTAATCACGCTAACTAGTCACGGGTAAACGTTCAATGCGACTGCGGTGTGAGGTTAAGAGTCTATTCGTTCTTCTTGATTAAACCTTATCATTTTTGGGTTGGATTACAATCTTGCCATCTGATCAGTGTATCGAACACAATATTCGCGGGGAAGGAAACCTTGTCATTTAATAAATGTTTATTTTCTATTTTTGCTGCTTTATAAATAGCAAACTCTTCCCATAAGTCCATATATAATGACCCTTCCGTAGAAAAAGACAAAAAGCAGTTTTATAATTGATAATATTTTATTTAGTGTATTCATGAAGTAATGTCTACTACAGTTGTGCCTATAAGGGTGGGATTATGGTAATTCTTCTTCCTAAGTCTTAAAAAATTATGAAGCAATATTATGTCTTCCAATATTTTGATTAAATTATTGAATTTAAAAATACTATAATCTCTTTCTTTGAAATACAAGGGTACCAATATTATGAAATGTCCACCTATAGAAGTATTTTGGCATTATTTTTGGCTTCCTACAAATTGGCTGTTGATGCAATAGTTATCCAACCACCAATACCCAGAAATTGAAATTGTACTAGTAATACCTGCACTTAGGTATATTTTAATAAAAAAAAAAAAAAAATATCCAAGCAACAGCTCCACTATTATGCTGATATGTAGAGGCAGATAAACCATGTTTTCATTTCAGCAAAAATAATACAGCCTATATTTTAGGCAACTTTCACAACAATAAAATTTCAGAACCTCTCACTAAAATTTACAGTTTGCACGAGTTTTGTAAGCATAGATTTGGTACTGGCTATGGCGGTCAAGAATGCTTGTGGAGAGGAGGAAATCCGCTATGTGAAGGAGAAGTGATAAATTTTGTAAACTGCCATTTCTGTCTTTCATATAAACCTGTAGATTCCTATTAAATAATGTTTAAACTACAGTAATATAATTTATAGACTATAAATGTGTTTGATATTTATATAAACATTATATTTATTTAGTTTTAAGTGTATATAATGTTTTTCCATTAAAATTTTCTTATAATTAATTACCTTAGAGGTTGTCCTCAGTCCGTATTATAGTTAGGGCTACAGCGCTGTTTCGCTGAACACTGTCGGCTTCATCAGGCCTACACTAACACATAAACACGTAACACAACACAACACTAACACATATAAAATCAAAATAAATGTACATAAATGACGTACATAAATAATAAAATTGTTTGTGGCCACATTATAAGGTCTTACTTGTCCAGCTGCAGTTATGGTACTGGATCTATACAGCAGTTATCAGTATGAAACTGATAATTAAGTTTAGTTGAAATGAAATGTAGACATTTTTGCTATGTTTATTTAATTTTAATTTTTGTTATATCATATATATAGGGTTGGAAGAAAAGTTCAGTTTGTCATTTAACATGTTGTCTGGGTTGTTCTTATATTCTGTATTTATTTGGAATTCCAAATATATACAGAATATAAGAATAACATAAGCATATAAATATAAGAATAATCGAACACAACAAATGTTTTAAATTGATATTTAATCAGAGCAATATGCTCAGTCAAAATACAACCAGCAAATTGAACCACGTCTCCCCTCTATCGAATCCAATTGACTTGGTTCTTATACTCAACGATGGGTCATAATTCACGTACTGTATAAGTAGATTATTATAAATTGAAATATTATTATATTATTTCATTTATATCAATATTAAGTTAATCTTAAATAGAGAATTTGGAAGATCATTTTATAATATTAATAGTAGTTACATGTATATATTAATTTTATAATTGAATTTCTTAATAAGTAAAGTAAGAAAATGATATTAAATCAACTTTAATATTGTCTTAACACATTCTATTTAAATTTAATACGCATACATACAGTACATAGATCATAAAATATTATGTAAGTAGCTTTTCTAGCAGTCATAATTTTACACATTTCCACTTGGATTTTAAAAATTGCTAAGGCAAGCTCTTCAGAAAAAAAAAAAATCTTAAGTTAATATTTGAGCCAAATTTTACCAATGTTTGACTATAATTGTCATAATTTTTTCCACTTTCACCGCATTTGACTATCAAAACATTTCTAGGGATTATTTTCAAGAATGGTTTCAACAGCTAACCAATTTTCAGTATTGAAGTTTGTAAAGAACCAAACCAGGCACAGTAAGTAGTTCATTACAATTGGTAGACATAATCCATCTTTCATTACAATGGCAGCAATACTATAAGACCTATAATTATAAAAACACAAAAGTTTGATTTTGTAATTGAAATTCCTCGTACATTTAAATTTAAATTGACATTCATTAAGTCTATAGTAGTGAATTACTTCTTCTTTTTTTCTAAAAGAGTCATCTGGTATCAAAATAAATCCTAAAATTGTTTCCTGAAACCACTCAATTTAAAAAAAATTTGAAACTATTTATTATTATTATTATTATTGGCGTTCATTCTGGGAGCTATTTCAATGAAGAACTTATTTCTAATACCAAATGCTCTACCTGGTATTAAATTTTTAATTTAGAAATAATTTCACAACTAAACGTAAAATGTTAGGAATATAATACGTGAAATATATAAACAATTTTAGTATTTGGTTAGAGTTTAATGGGCACATACCCTATTAGATTAGATTTTGTATGGACAGGACACTGAGACACAGACTTAACTTGGAAAGTGGTCCTTGCTATTACCTAATAGTATACAAGTAACAAAACACACAAACACTAAAGTTCTGAAATATTTCATAAACACTGTTCACTTTCTCAATTAGTAGAGTATAAAATGAAAACTTGGTATGTTTTCTTACTTGTATACTATTAGGTAATACCAAGATAACCCTGTGTCTCCTGTCCATACAATTTTAGTATTTGTTGCTCTGAAAACCATTTATATAATTTTAATAACAGCTGATTCACTTTAAAAAAAACTCTAACGTTAGATTGACATTGTAACAAATAATAATAAAAAATTAAACAAATTATAAGAATGAGTAACAATTGTTCAGTTCATATTGTTTAGTATAGATTCATTTCAAGGTAATTAGCTATTTTCTCTCTTTTTTGCTGTTAAAGTCATCATTCAAAAATCACATAGACAGTTAATTGTAATCACTCCATGAACACTTTCTACTCTTCCTTACCCTTTTTAAGTGACATTTCATTGGTTCATGACAGGGGATGCTACATTTAATGGATGTTCCAGAAACTTATGGAAACCCAAGCTAACTTGGGTAGATTCGCTTCATCCAAGAAGCAGTACTAAATAACTCATTTATCAACGGTACTTAGGTACCAGGCCCATTTAATTAATGACTTATCATGAGTTATTTCTCGTTATCGTAAACGCTATTTCACAACTTGTCCAATTCTATGTACCAAGGTATGGAGACACTACAATTTTAAGAATTCGCTCTCACAAAATATATATGTACAAACACTATCTCCATTTTTTTATGATTTGGTAACATTAATCTGTATGCTATAATGATATACTGAATTCAATTCAATAGAAGTGTAAATTTGTCATGTCATCCATGTGTAATTTTTAAAACAACTACTATGTCTAAGTGTTTAAAATGAACTGTGTAAATATTTCAGCTAGCTTACGCAAATGATTTATTGGAACTTGATTTTCATGGTCAAATAAGTGCTTTTGCCGGATGATATTGTGTTTTTAATTCCCACAATGATTTGGACAAATTGTGGAATTTAATTATGTAATAATGGTTTTTTAATCACTTTGAGAGACTGGTGTTCAGCAAACAAAATTCAGGTCAGTGTAAAGAAAACTAAGTATATTTTAAATTTTGATTTCAAGGGTTTCGATTTTCCATATCCTATTCTCTACCATGAAATGAGCTGTTTGAGAAATAATTGTAATTGTCAACCTGTTGAATGATTAAATTATTTTTAATATTTAGGCATCATTCATGCACGGAAAAATAAAATGGAATAAACATATAATAATTATATATATATATATATATATATATATAATATAAGATTATATATATATATATATATATATATATATATATATATATATATAATATAAGATTATATATATATATATATATATATATATATATATATATATAATCTTCAAAAGAAAATTAAATTTTCTATCAGAAAATTGTATTATTTACGGAATATCTGCGATACAAGTTTGTTAGGAATATTGTACTTTGCCTTAATTCAATCTAGACTGCAATATGGTATCATATGTTGGAGGGGGGTACCGATAAAACGCTACTCGATAAGTTAAGGACATCCAAAAATTATACGGATTATTTTTTTTTAAATAGAATATTATTTTCCCCTGTATCTTGAGTTAAATATATTACCAATGCAGCATCTTTTTGTATTTAAAGTCCTATGATTATTTTATATACGGAGTTGGAAAGCTATTTTTAGATAGTCCTTTGGTTATTTGGGTTTAAAATATTATGAATAAATTGCCTGATAACTTTAGAGACTTGAAGATCTTTCTGTGCCAATCTAAAGTGTTGATTGTTTTCCATAAAGGATACAAATTAATTAAATATTGTTACGTGTTAGGTTGGGGGCCATTGTTTTATTTTTGTTATTATTATTTTTAATTGTTCTTACACTTTTGAAATTTGTTCATTTTTCTTTCTTTTTTTTTTTTTTTTTAACGGGTAGTAGGTAGGTTGTGACTGTAGGGTAGGAGCTTTAATTTGTTATTGTTGTTCTTTTAATTATTTTGTTTAAATGTTAATCAGTATGAAGAGCTATGCTGGGAAAGTTATATTTTTTAATGAACTATAGTATAATTTCTATAGTTTTATTTTGTTTATTTTACATACTGATCACGTTACTGAATAAATCATCAGTAAATATTCCTAAGTCAGTAAAATATATAAGAAAAATAATTTGTCTTTCAAGAATGGGAATAAAATTTATTATTATTATTATTATTCGTGCAATTATATAAAATGCAACAATTTGTCTTCTACTAGAGATAGTCTTCTATATAATGTAATAAAACAGCATTTACTATCTTAAACATAGATATCATATTTTTATTTTCAAATTTAACATTGTAGCCAACAGATTAGTAAATTTATGAATAAGTAAATGAATTACCTTATCGGTACGTCAACTAATCCTTCCGTTGATGCCTTGGAGGAGTTCGAAATCTACAAAGTGTTCAAACAACAACCTAGTAATATATTAAATGGACAACTCTCGTTCTCATCCAATATTCTATTCGACAGCGTCATCAAGATGCAACAACAAGAACTGCTTATTCAAAATCAGATAACGAAATAAGATTAAATATCCAGTCACGATCGATTCGCCAGGGAATACATACCGACCGATATATAATTATTTTCATTTTGTGATCGTATGAACATTAAATGTTCGTAATAGTGTCATGTCATGTTTTGTGTTATTATGTATGTACTTTGTAACGATTTAATATAAACTAGATACTTTATACGATCTGAAAATGGACTCACGAAGCCCGAAACTGCAGTAATCTGTAAATCAACGGAAGGATTAGTTGACGTACCGATAAGGTAATTCATTTACTTATTCATATTTTTATGTTTCATTTTTAGATATTTCATAATTGACTCTGTTGTTAATTATTGTTCTAATTAATTGTTCGTCAAAAATAACGCAATCTTTAAAACTGATGAACAATGAGGCTTGCTACGACCAAGGCACATCAACACAAGCATATCAAATGCTGAATCATTCATGTTAGCAAATTGTGTGGGAGTAAATGCTTAAATATAACAAACTACAAGACCTAACAACATGATGGGCAAGTGTAGCCCATTTTAAAAGAAGCCAATTTATTACTTCTATCAGGGCTTATTTCAATAGTTATTTTAAAACACAGAATTATTAAACATTTTTTTGTGCAAACATGCTACTAATCTTATTAATTACAAACTTCGTCTAATTTGTTTTACTTTATGATTGAATAAACATTAAAAAAAATATTAATCTGATTATATTTTATACAAACACATAAACAAACAGTATAGAGTTTCCAAATGATATTAAAGCCTGATCTGCTATCCTGCCTCCATTTCTCCAGAGGCAAATCGTTTGAAATATAGAAAACTGATTTCATAACATTCTGGATTGGATCTTGTATACTTTGCTACAATATTGTAGTACCATAAACAAAGACTTTCCAACTCGTTGCTCATAACTTGAGCCATGACAGCTCCATGAGGTGGATGCAGATGGGAATCTACAAGTGTTACCTGTACAATAAGATATTTATTAAAATATATAGTGTTAGATTATTCAATTATTTATTTATATTTATTTTGGGGCAAATGATTTTATGATACACTTTGGTCACTTAAGTTTTCAGCTACAACACTGCTAGCAAGCAAATAGCAACCTACTGATGCTAATGAAAATTCTATTTTAAAATATTTTTCAGAAAACTTTATGTCCAGAAAATCTTTTATATTTCTTTTAGGTGAGAAAACAAAATTATTACTGAATTTTCCTTACATATTTCTTAGGAGAAATAAGTTGTTATAAAAGAATCTCACCTTATACATTTTAAATTTTTTTGAAAGATGGATATATATTTAAATAGAGCATACACTTTCTTTTTCTGTGCAATAAATTCATCCAGAGTGTATATCGTATTTCATCCAGTAAATGTTTATTTTCGTTTCCCTCACTCCCTTTTATTTCTTGATTATAATTTTCTAAACTTGTAATTTGGAGCTACAACTGATTAGGCTTATTAATATTCACATTCCACAAATATTTGAATGAAAAATTGATTTTAAAAAATTGGGTCTTTAATTACAGCAATTGGATGTTTTTAAAATGTATACCGATAACTCCTGAAATGTAATTTTTGGAAAGATTGCAACAAATATTCTCAAAATACATTTATGAAAATTTTATCGAAATCATTAGTGATGGTTTTGAGAAAATCTAATGTTTGAGTTTTGGTTTTATGGCAGCTAACCCCAAATTTTGAGTTGCAGAACAAATAATGACAATGTCTCGAGATATGGCGAAAATATGCCCGCATACCAAATTTGATTAAAATTGATCTACTCGTTTGGGCTGTAGAGTTAAACACAGATGATAGATTTACAGATATTATCTAGTAGGAGTTTTTGGAAGGCTGGTATGAGAAAATTGTGAGTGCTGTGGGGAGATGATATAAATGTGAGCAAGTGATGAAGTAAAATGTGTGGAAGACTTGCCGCCAATAGTGATATCACCCCGTGTCAGAATAACATGTATTCTCTCGGAGAAGTAAAGAACATAATAATAATAAAATCCATTAATATATTTTTTTAAAATTATTAAAATTTAATATAAAAACTTAAATATACATTAATAACAAAACATTAAACAAGGGAGGGGGAATTAATTGAAACACTCTATTGTCCACAGCTCCACACAACACTCAGTTTGAGAAATGAGCTATTCCAGAAGTTAACCAGTATTGGAAGGGTATCCAGGAGTAAATTTCCATTTGACTCAGGGGGTGGGGGAGGTTAACCTACCACCGATAGATCACACATTCCTTATGCTCGGATTCAAGCCAATTCCCCCCGGTATTATGTTTTTGCTGATTTAAATTTAATTATAAAGTAGTTAAGCTGCTTTGATGTTAGTTATAGGCTTCGTCTGAGACTTCCCGTCTACAGCACACACATTACCATTTCAATCACCATAATGGCTTGGAGGAGTTTTCAAATACAGACTGAGAAGCCTGAATGAGTTGAAAATTCGAATTTGTTGTGCAGTTGCAGATATTACGAAATGACCAGAGCCATACAAAACTTTATAGTCAGTGAGAATGAAGGTATGCTTTTATTAGTTTTGAAAATTACATCAATATTGTTAAAAAATGGATAAAGTGTACTTTTAGATAGTAAAACATCTTTTGTATTAACCTTTAAAAATAAGGAGGCATTGATTTGGCAATCCATAACAGAAACTACTTTAAAAGTTGTAATTTTCACAGAATTTTACACAATTTTTTTTTTTTTTTTTTCCAATTGTGCATTTGTGCTCTCTTTCATAGTTTGTGTCCTATAAAACAACTAGAATCATACCTAATGTAATTTTATTTACCTTATCCTTCTGTTCATAATTTTAATTTCATGTTCAGATATTGATGTTATGAAGATTTAAACTTCTAATTAATATCTTAATGTACCTATCTCTAGAACTAATGACTATTTACAAAGTAAAATAAATGATTTACAAAAGCACAGAAAGTTAACAAATAATTCTTACTGTGTCCAACTCTTTCTGGAAAATTATTAGGACTGTTCTGTGTTCACAAATCAATATGACAAACAAATCAGAACCACAACGAGCAGGGATGTTGCTTTGCCAATCTCTAAATATGTCACATAACTCTTTGTACAGAGATTCACGCAAGTCCATCAGGAAAGTGAAACTTTTCTGAAAACATTGACTTTTATTAACATTTTAGTTCTTGAATTAAAAATTACTTTTCAATTATATAGTGAATTTGTAGTATAGCGACCAAATTTTGATATTGTGATATCAATGGTTCTGAATATTTTAGCTTTTATAGGAACACAGTCAATTTTACCACGTTTTTATTAGTTCGGTTTCCGTCATTTCTGTCTGTCTGTCTGTCTGTCCGGGTGGAATTTTACAATCGAGTTTAAACTAACTTCCCGATAAGCTAGAGACCTGAAATTTTGAACATAGGTCAGAATTGGATGACAATACAATATTCAGTTGGTTTCTTGTTTCTACATTTGTTTAAACAACAGGTAATAAGAGGTAATATTTTGAATTTCAGACATTTGTAGCTAAACAGGATGTGAAATGCATTGGGAATTTCTTCCTGTCAGTGTCTCATCAATATATACAAATCTTTCACCCTGACATAAGACTAAAAAATAGAAAATAATAAATCAAATAATTTTTTTTTTTTAACATACCCGGTACCACGTTTTTAAAACGGGCTAAAAAGTATAAAATAAATTTTCATGACCCTTCTACAATTTTGAGGGAGGATTGTTAGTGGCTATGGATATATTTGGAATACTTGGAGAGAAAAAAGTGAGGCGCAGCCAGTAAATAATACAAGTAGACAATCCGGATGAATTCACAGCTAATTTCAGTGAATCGGAAATGAGATTCACTGTAATTTAATTAATTTACTCCTCCTTAACTTTCATAGATTGCCTGTGCCCCACGTTTACTTTTATGAGGGAAAAAATGCTTAAAAATCAGAACAGCAGTTCTTGAGTTATGATGACCTCACAAATAGATATGTTTTATATACAGCAAAGTATTTGGAAATGACTGGACATCAACCTAAAGTGGAAAGAACATGTAAAGGGAAAAAAAAGGAAGAAATGAATATTAGTACCGTATTGGAAACTGTATTGCATTCTGGGTTGTACCATTAAGGTATTCAAATTGTTCATACATAAATTAATATATTTTGTAGACTGCAGGAGAACTTATTCAACTCACAGGAGAAATATAGTTTAGAAAGAAAAATTTTTTTTTTAAATGATGTTTAAAATAAAAGCTCTTGCTTTTTAAGAAATATCTATTTTCAACTACATATTTATAGTGGTGTCAGACAATCCTTTACTTCTTTGTTTCATTTCTTACATGTATTTGTGTTCTATTGTGTTTTGTGTTTTAATTTAACTGTAACAGCAGTAACTACTTGTTGAAACTCCATAATAAGGATAAAATAAGCACTAAGCTACAGTTTCAAATGTATTTGTTAATAAATACATTTGAAACTGTAGCGTAGTGCTTATTTTATCCTTTTGTGTTTTATTTATTGACATTGTGTTATTTAAAGTACTGTATTTCAAAATGACTGAAGTGAAATAAGTCGAATCACATCATGTATTTAAATAAGAAAAGAAACCAGGAAGATAAAGGATTGTCCTACAGGACCATAAACAGGTAATTAAAAACAATTCAGTAAGGTGACAGTCATAAATTATGTAATATCTATTAATGAGATCTGACATGGACAATGAAATCTAACATTGTTACAATATACACAGCAACAAAATTCATCAAACATGTACCGGTATTTGCTTTGTTTGACAAAGTTGAGTAAATCCCAAGATGGGTTCATAAGCATGTTTATGTTTAAAAACTTACCCATTCAGTTATAAATCGTATTTTGTGCCCGATTGCAGATATGGCTTCAGGTACAGTCATATTTACATGTATCAAGGCTCCAGTCCTCATTAGTTTTGAATGTATCTCATTTCCTGCCACAAATTCGTAGAAATTAAATATGTTTTGTTAGATTTACATTAGATAAAACATTAATTCACATTATTTTTTTAAAAAAGAATAATCTTTAAATCTACTTTTAACATACTTTTTTTATTTAAATGTATTACAATTCCAACGCTTGTCCCCAGTTGCACTTAGACCCCGATAGAGTCTTGTTTTCCACTGGTTGAAGGTGTGGAGTAGATCATTTTCTGTCAGCTGTTTTAAAACACCTGTTGTTTTATTCTTTACTAGAAGGATACTCTAATATAGCAATGTAAAATCTGCTTCACAGAAAGTGATGTATGAGCAAGTACATCGTCCTGATGAAGAATGAAATCATTTTTTCCATTTTGGAAAATTTTCTTTTTTTCCGTTTCTTTCTTCCAGATTTGTCAAAACTTCTTTATATTAATCCTGGTTCACTTATATGTCTTCCGGAACTGCTTTCTTTAAGAAGTGGAAACACAGTCTCGTTATTTAATAGACACACCTTATATGACTATAAAATTAATTTTCCACAACATTTGGCGATGATGTAACTTTTTTGAGAAGTTGGAGTAGGGACTAAGATCTCATAAAAAAATTGATGTTGTGTACAATTATATTCAAATATAATTTTATATGTTTATGAAATTATTTTTAGTTGATGTAAAAACAATTTTTAAAATATTAAAAACAACTAAAATTAAACTGTTACTATTTTGAAAGTTGTAAGAAGAATTTGGTGGTTAACTAGTTATATGTACTTGACTAGCTATAAATTATAATTATAAGTTCTAAGATTGGCATACTTATTTTTGTAAGATAACAAATTTACATACGTTTGAAGATAGTCTATACATGAGCCAATTTGTCTTTAGACCTGAATAGTCCTAGGGATATATAAAATATACACCTGTCCTTAAAAAGGTTAATCCTAGAATATTTTCTTTGATATTATGATAAATAAACATTACACAATAAATAATATAAAATAAACCATACCTTCTACAATACTTTCAGCTAATATCTTAACAAACTGTTCATTGACAGGAGTCTTGAACAAGTCATCGATTTGTAGCTCTTCATTGTAGCATTTGAATGCTACTAGTAGTGCAATAAGAGTGCATGCATTACTTCCTGTAACAGAATAATTATGCTAAAATTAACTTTTGTTTGTCCTGTCAAAATGATTAATGATATAAATAGACCCTATTAAAACTGAGGGCCTGTGTTTTGCAATTATACTATAACATTTACTAGTTTGTCTTTCTAGCTAAATTTTTAAGGTGTGCACAGCAATACTAAAATTAAAAACAAAGCTTTTTTTCATGAAAAATATTAACTTTTATAAGTAAGTTGTTGCCCTTAAATTAAACTATAATTAATTTCCCCCTGTTTTGTTTTGAGTTCTGTACAGCCTGTTGGAGAAATTTTACCCAAGATATAGTACATCTACAACGAAACCAAAGTATTGCCCGTTGTAGTTCTTATTGTAAAAGCTAAAATGATTTAGGGTTTTTAGATGTAAGATGTTTCTACTAATTTGACAAAATCTGATTAATTACCAGCAAATTTATATTTGACATGTCCAACTTTTAATAAACGGCTAATTGAAATTGAATCACTCTATCACTAGTGCTTTCTACCAACCATTGGCCGACAGTGTTCTTAAAATTATGTTGGAAAATTGGTGTTGTTTACAGGCAAGAAAAAAAAACAACATAGAGACCCTTAGCTTTCTAATAGCAAGAAAACAAGGGTAGGAAGAAAACAAGAGTTGATTAAGAGAGACCAGACGTAATCAAAGACTATACGAAGAAAAGTGTATCTTAATTTAGTAATAGTTTTAAGAAAGTTAACTGTGACTGAGCGTTACAAATAATACTTCACCAAAATACTGTTTCTCCCAGCCCATTAGATATTTAAGTAGAGTAATTTCCTTTTAAATTGGAAAACTTACCACTAACTTAGGTGAAGAAAATTTAATATTTATATCAGTTATGAGATAGAGGTACAATGTATTGTCGGCCTTACATAAGCTGGCACTTGGCTGCTAGGTAGAAAACCTGTATTCGTCTTTCTGCAAACATCAGCTAATGTCAACAACTGGTTTCACGGGGCGAGAGCTGGGCTGAAGCGTACACACTGTAATTTTCTGGCTCCCCTAATTGAAATTTGTATATTTAATGTGTGCAGCTTATGTATTGCTTAAAAGATCTGACATAGATTACAAACCAATTTCGGCATTATACAAAGCGGCGAGAGTCAATGTATTCCGAAAGTATTTATACCTGCACTTCCACCCTCCCCTCGCCCCAAGTCCGTCGTCTCAGCTCGCCAAGCCCAAGTGCCAGCTAACGTTTGGCCAACTGTACAAACATTCTCAAACACCCATTCATAATTGAAATACTAACTAAACAAAATTATTTATATAAGAAAATATGAGTTTGGTTGTTGTTAGTAAAAAGAAAATTAACCATGAATGTCACCTTAGATTTTGTAGATTGATTTTAAAAATATTTAGGCTTCCATATATTTAAATAAACTACCTTCACTTGTATCATAAGTATGTCTAATGTCTGGAATAACACATTAATATTATCATATTATTAGTAGACTAGAATATAGTAATAATTATAGAAATATTAATAAGTCAATGCAAACCATTGAGGGAATATGAAGCAACACCTCAAAAAGTGATGCAATGCTTAGACAAGCACGAGCACACAACAAGTAAGCCAAACAATAACATAAAGGGAGGTGACTCCTACAACATGAGGTCTTTTTGTGTGAAGCCGCTGCCCATGAAGGAGCAGGAAAGTTCATTGCCAGGGACGATCGTTACTGGACAACATTAAGCTGGGCACTTACTGCAAAGAACAAGGTGAACAAATAAGAGATCATGTGTGGAATAGAGCATTTTTCAAAGTAAATTGTTAAGGGATAATTTTGGAAAGACATTCTTGATTTGGGGGGGGGGGGGGAGGTCAATGTCAAAGCTTCGGTTCACTCAGGTTTGCGTTGACTTAGGTTGAAGGGCTTGTAATAAATGTAAAGGTTAAATAATTTAATCAATAATACTAGCTTGGTAAAATAATGTATAAGTGTACAAATTAATAAATTAATGTAAATGTAAAAGGTTAGAATATATTTATGTAGATATTGGTTGTTCTTGGGTTAAATGATTGTTAGAGTCAATTAAGCTAAATATATAAACATTAATAAAGAAGGAAAGTTATATATAAGAGAGAGCTGCTTTCTTTGTGAGCAAAACCCTTAAAACAGAGTCTCCCACAAGTTAGAACCCAGGGTCCAAAGATTTACTCATAACATTGCATACATATTATAAGACGAAATGAAGTCTAAATGATGATGGTCAATGTTTGTTTCACTTTTTGAAAATTATTACCTAACAATCATTTTCTATTGTTTACATTTTCCACATTGGTTTAGATCATTAATCTTCATATTGCATTGAAACTTAAACAAAATTGGTATAACTGATTTTGAAAAATTATGTCTTTTATAAAGCTCCATATTAGAGTTGTAACGGATATCCGGTTAATATCCGGTATCCGGCCCTTTTTTTAGTATCCGGTATCCGGCCGGGTACCGGATACTTAATTATGTAAATGAAATTACATAAATAGGTGATCTATACTTCCAAATAGGTGATCTTTTCGTAGCGGTCGCCATTAAACTACAAAAAACTTCAACCACAAAAAACAAATACCGAAAAACTTACTGACAGACCGTTGAATACTAGTGTTTGACGCATGAACGATACAAGCTTGTAATACCAAAAATGGTAATTTTAACCTAAATAACCAAAAAATGGTTATATTGAGATTTGAATATTTAAAGTAACCCGGGAAACGTTAAAGTTGAATAAGGGAGGGGGTTTTAGAAGTCAAAAAGATGACTCAAAAATATAGATTATTAAAACTAGGGTAATAAAAGAATTAAATATAGGTTTCCAAAATAATAATGTCATGTATAAAAAATTAGTTATAAGTTGTAATAAATATTTAGGTAATATTTATATTGTTAGGTAAAATAATTTGAACCGTGTCAGTGTTGCTAGGTGTGAGAATAATTCTCGCATACGTTGCAGATTAAATAGGACGCTTGGTTGGGAAGCTGGACAAAGGGACATGTGGTTTAGAGTCTTAAGGGGACAGTTGAGTAAGTCAGACGTGTTTTCAATTCAAAGAAACTTTTTCAAAAAGTAGTGAATATGTGATAAAAGAGTCTTAAGAGGGAGTCTGGCGTGATCAGATGTATTTTTATATATATAAACTTTTGTAATATGTAGTGAAAACGTTTAGCAGTCTAGTGAAACGTTCAAGTTAGTCAGACGTTGTCTTGTGTAGAGAATTTTTATAAAATGTGGTAAATACGTTAAAAGTAGCCTTAAGATCAATCTAAAATTGATCTAAGTGACACTCGTTCGAACTTTAATCATGATACTAACAGACATTGAGTTATTTGAACAATAAAATAATGAATTCCGTACAGCAAAATGAATCGACCATGTCAGCGACTCGACACGAGACGAGATGTATTGTCTACAAGACGGAAACAAGGAATTGTGATTTTAACTAAAAAAAACGTGCCTGGTATACACGTTAAGACTTTATTTCTAAAATCATTTTTGTCTATAATAGGATAATAATTTTTTAATGTTTAGTTATAAGTTTAATTGAAAATCTGGAGTTTAATATTGAGACAATGTCTTATATTGTAAAACATGAAATTACTAAAGTAGAATCCTCTTTTTAAAATAGATAAATTAATGAAACTTTATCTAATTTGCAGAACTAAATTACTAATTACACTAATTCAATTAAATGAACAAAAAATCTTTTTACTTTTTCTTTTGAGTTGCAACTAAAAAATAAATTTCATGAATAAAATTCAATTTGATTTTTTTATAAAGAAATATGAGGATGTATTAAGCTATGATTTCTGAATATGAATGTTTAATAATATTTGATGATAACCTTGTATAAATGTTTTAATATTTGCATTTCAATAAAACATGTTAAGTTTCAGCACAACACTTAAGATTTCTTTATTTCATCAAGAACCACTGAAGTACACTTTTAAAAGGACTTGCGACCCTGAGAGATTTTAATCATAATAACAATTAACTTCTTTCTTTTCTAAATTGGTAAGCTAACGCTTCCTGGCGCCCATAAAAAGCTTGGCAAAAGTTTATAAATAATAATAAAAATAAAATCATTTTTTTATATTTTTTTAATAAAAATAAGTACTCTTCAAGTACGACAAAGGCTCATTTTTATAACTATTACAAGTGGCGCCCAACGTGGGGCATTTTTGATGAACAAAAGTAACTATCATATTAATAGTAAATTCTTCATCTCTTTTTTGAACTATTACAAATGGCGCCCAACGTGGGGCTGTATTCTTATATTGAAAAATATAAGAATATAAGTCGAAAAAACAGTGGTTTCTTGGTGGATTAGAAATTCTTATCGAAAAGGTAAGAATATTCATAATTAACATAAAAATAAGAATGTTCTCTCTAAAATTTTTTTTATAATAAGTAGATAAGTAATTTTAAAATAACTAATTCTAAATTTAAAGTTTAAATAATAATAATAATTAAAAATGGAGGGAGATGATAATAATAAGTTAATAACTGATTTAGATAGGCTTAAGATGGAATTAGAAGCAATAAAACAAGGAGTTAAAAAGTATTTTAGAAATGTAAATAAAAAAATAACATGTCAAGAGGATAATAGGTTTTTTGGGCAACAATGGTATATAGAATATAAACAAATAACATGTCAAGAGATAATAGAGAATAATAAGATAGTTGGGGAACATTGGTACATAGAATTAGACAGGGAAGCATTAAATAAACAATGGCATGTAAAGTTAGGACAAAATTTAATAGAAAGGGAATTTGAATTAAAAGAAGAAATGAAAAACATGATAATAGCTGGATCTGTAGCAAGAAATGAAATTTATAAAAAATTGAAAGATAGACTATTAGAAAAAGCACCTCCCGTAACTGTAGTAACTGGAATAGTAACAAGTAATGAGACAGAAGAAGTAGATTATGGGCGTTGTCGATTTGATAATATAAAGAATGAGGTCATTTATAAGGTTAATAAAGTAAATAATCAGGTGAATAGTACTGAAAATTTAAAAGTTAAGAAAAATGGTGGGGTTAATGATTTTGATGGAATAAATAAAGTTTTAAGTGATTCAGTAAATAATAATAGCAAATTGGTAAAAGAAGATCAAAATTTAAATAAAATGGAGGGTACTAATAATAATAATAATCTAAGGGCTGAACAGGTTAGGGTAATTGAGCAAGATAGAGTAAATAGAGATGATAAAATAATGAGAATGTTGGAAGTAATGATGAAGCAGATGAATGATGGATTTGAACAAATGAAGTTAGATAGAGAACAATGTTTTAAAGAGTCAATACTAGAATGGGAACAAAAAAGATTAAAAAATGAGACAATTGTTAAGACTAATGTATGTCAAAATGAGTTTTTTGAAAACAATAATTTAGAACAGTTAACAGGTAATGTTGAAATTAAGAAAAATGATGGGGTTACCAATTTTGATGGGGTTAGAGAGATTGTAAGTGATTTAAATAACAAGGGTAAAATTAAAGTAAATGAATGTGTGAGTAAGATAAATGATGTAATAATAAAAGAGTCAGCTGTTTGTGTAAAAAGGCAAAACTTTTGTAGCACTGTAAGCTTTGAGAACTACGTAATGTTGAAATTTACAAGTATTTTTAAAATTCAAGAGAAAAAAATTAAAAGTTTTAGTGAACAGTATAATGTTGAATGTGAATATAAAAATGGGTGTGTGAAAGAGATTTTTGTAAAAGCAAAGGAGTATGATAAGGTTAGGAATGCTAAGCTGACAGATGACAGAAATAGGTCAGTAGATTCTAAGATGTTTGAGAGAAGGAGGGGTGAAGGTATGCCTGAGAAAGAGAAAGATAAAAGGTTTTCGTCAACACAAAAGTGTAATGTCAACAAAGGGGAATCTTTTGTTAGGAATGGGTCTGTTGTAAAGGCTAGCCTAAAAAAACTATCTAAGCTAGAAGCGGTATTTAACATTAAAAGTGTGTTAAAAAATTCAATCATGTACTTTAAAATTTTTCACCAATCGGGGAACCATCGAAAGAAATAGATAATTTATAATTGTTGTAATCAATTGAAATTTGGAACGACGGATATAAATGTAAAGACATTTTTATAAACACACGGACTTGATTTTGAAGAATAATTAATAAAAAGTAGTTAAGATTCTGTTAATAAGTAGTTTTAAAATTGAATAATGTATAGTCTATAGTTTGAAATAACAATAGTATGAGTATTAATAAATAATAATATAAGCCAAGCTAGTATGATTAAGAGTTTAGTTTTAGAAAACGTTTAGGTATTTGCTAAGTGAAAGACGCTAGGTTTATATCAGTAGATAACTCTGAATGTTGTTTATTCCAATATAAATAATTATGAAACGTGACATAGATAAGATAGTTAGTTCGAAGCAAGGATTTAGTGTAGCGTTGAAGAAATAATATTCAATATTAAGTAGGTGGATTCAATAAAATATTCAATAATGACGAGAGAAATAGAATCTAGTTGGAGCTAAAAGGTTCACTTCTTATCAGTAGACAGATATATTGCTTCATACAGCTAGGGGAGATTGTTTATTCCTTAGTCAGGTATAAATTCCTATGCATGACATTGAGACGAAATATAGGGTGTTACCAAAATGCTGTCTAGGAAAATAAAAAACCTTTGACGTATAATTCTAATTTAACTTGCGTTTTCGAATAAAATTTACTTAAATAAAGGATAATTGGCTTTAAATAAAGTAAACAAGAACAAAAGTAGATTACTTAAATAACTTTAATAGTATTGAAGGTAAAATTTCTAAGGAAAGAACTTAGAATAAATTTTAAAAATAAAATTTCTTTTTGAATTTGAATAATAACATCTAGAAAGGATTACATAAACAGAAAATCGACGATGCTAGTAATAAACTTGGTAAAAATAAACATTATTTCAACTTCGGATGAAACGATTTTAATGAAATTTTTTATGAATTTTTAAATTTTCTTAGTATAAGTGCATTTAGGTAATTTAATAAAAAAAAATTGGGAGGAAGGCAGGGTAACGGTAGTCGAAAACATGTCTTATTCTTAGAAATAAGGCATGTAGACAGCATTAAAGGTGTATTGTGGTTGTAAGGTTGTGAGGGGGGCTTTATTCTGAACTGAGTAGGAATTTTGCATTTCAACCTTCTCACATCTGAAGATCATAATGCAGACTTCAATGTAAGTGTCTAAAGTTGTAATCAGAAGGATACAAAGTGTAATTAAGTCGACAAGAAGTGTCGTGGAAATTGGAGATAATAGGAGAATATACAAGGGACTACTAAATAATTGAAATTTGGATAAAAAAGTAAATTTTGGAAAATGATGAGTTAAAATTTGTAAAAGTTTTAAAATTAAAATGTTTTAAGTAAAATTGAAAGTATTTTTGATAAGATGATGGAGATTTTGTAACAACGGTTAAGACAATAATAATTTGATATAATATTACATAGAATTTCCATGTAATGATACTTTAGACAGATGATAGAAGAAAGATAAAGTGTAGTGTATACAGAACTGATCAATCTGTATATATACAAAATAAAACCGGACGTGACATTATTAGGGAGTAATTTAGTAAGAAAGATAGTAATTTTTAAATATATATAATAGATTAAGAGTAATAATGCTTGGCTTATATGTAAAAAAGTATTTGATATTTGTTTACAAAAGTAAAGAATAATAAAATAAGTAATTATATGCAAAATATTGTTAGATTTAAATAATTTGAGATTTGAAAGGTGACTTGTAAAGGAATTGAGTGGTTTTCAAGAGGCATTGCTAAGATGATAATAATATTGAAGTTTTTTGTTTTTTAATAATGAAATGGTAATAAAATGAATAATGGAGTTAAAGATGATAAAGTTTTTGTTTTTTAAAGAAGGAGATATAATTAATAAATAATAATAAGAGAGATTTTGATGAAATGTATAAATAAAATAAATAATTAACGATTTTTTAATAAATAATGTTTGAATTTAAAACAATAGATGATGTTAAGCAGTTATTTGATAAAGGTGTCTAAAGATTTTGATGAAATAAGGTGTTAGCTGGGAAAGCAATGATAATTTTTTTTATTTTTTTATTTTTGAAGTTTTTGTATACAAGTAATAGATGATTAAGAAGATTTTAATAAGAAGTAGTTTAAATGAGAGATTTTTGAGTTTTATATGAAGATGATGACTTTACAGAATTGTTGAGTAAAGTAGTACTTAAAAAGAAGTTGTTCTGTTAATAAACTTTTATAAAAAAGATAGTTAGGTTGCATTAATGGTAATTTTTTAGTTTTTAAGAGGTTTTTTGAATACTGCGATGAAATGAAGGAAATATGCGACGATTTTAATGAAATAAAGGAAATATACGGCGATTTTAATGAAACAAGAGGAGATTTAAGGAATTCTACGAAATACGGCGATTATTATGATTTTAAAAGGAAGCTACGTTGAAGTAAGGAGATTATTTATGAAATAATATATAGGTAAATAATAAGGAGTTTTTTTATTATGAAGAGTTTTTTGGGGATTAATGCAACTTGAATTATTAAAATATGAAAGATAAGATGGAAATAATTTTAAGATAAGGTACTAAAAGATGATACAATTGTAAAGAGGTAATTTTGAAATAGATAAGATGAGTTTATAAGTGATTTTTTTTGGTAATAATGATGTTATATTTTTTTGAGTACTAAGTAGAAGAGAGGAGTTTTTTGGTAATTGTAAAATCAGTAGTTAACATGTTGTCCCAGCGAGACAAAGAGTAATTAAGAATTTAAGTAAGAATAAATAATTATTGGATTTAAACTAAAATAATATAAGATTAAAATTGAAGAGTTTAAAGTAAATTAAAATGATTTTGAGTAATAAGTAAATAATTTTGTAATGATATTAAATAAAAATGAGAAGTTTTAATTTTGGATTGTATTAAAGTGAAAGAAATATTCAGATGAATAGTTAGGATCTTGGCAAAGAGATAGAGATATTTTTTTCTTTTTAGCAATCAGGAGTAGACACTCTGACGCAAGATAAAAGTTGAGTGATGGACAGCTTAATGATAAGAAGTTGATGAAGGTTTTTTGATGATGGATAAGACTTGGGTATAAGTGGTTTGATTGATTAGAATATGCAACTAGGTAGATTTAGTGAATCAATAGATTATAAGATGTTTAATGTAATTAAAGAGAGAAGATTTCTTATTTTAAAGTTTTGTTTTTTTTAAAAAAGGAATATGAATATTCTTAGTTTGCTGAAACTTTTTTAATTTTGGAAATCTATAGGGACCGAATTTGAAAGTTTTTTTTTGAAGTTAAAATTTTTTTTGTTAAATAAAAGAGAAATCTGTGTTTCAATATTATATATTGAATCACAGCTTTGATGGGGTATTTGTAATACCAAAAATGGTAATTTTAACCTAAATAACCAAAAAATGGTTATATTGAGATTTGAATATTTAAAGTAACCCGGGAAACGTTAAAGTTGAATAAGGGAGGGGGTTTTAGAAGTCAAAAAGATGACTCAAAAATATAGATTATTAAAACTAGGGTAATAAAAGAATTAAATATAGGTTTCCAAAATAATAATGTCATGTATAAAAAATTAGTTATAAGTTGTAATAAATATTTAGGTAATATTTATATTGTTAGGTAAAATAATTTGAACCGTGTCAGTGTTGCTAGGTGTGAGAATAATTCTCGCATACGTTGCAGATTAAATAGGACGCTTGGTTGGGAAGCTGGACAAAGGGACATGTGGTTTAGAGTCTTAAGGGGACAGTTGAGTAAGTCAGACGTGTTTTCAATTCAAAGAAACTTTTTCAAAAAGTAGTGAATATGTGATAAAAGAGTCTTAAGAGGGAGTCTGGCGTGATCAGATGTATTTTTATATATATAAACTTTTGTAATATGTAGTGAAAACGTTTAGCAGTCTAGTGAAACGTTCAAGTTAGTCAGACGTTGTCTTGTGTAGAGAATTTTTATAAAATGTGGTAAATACGTTAAAAGTAGCCTTAAGATCAATCTAAAATTGATCTAAGTGACACTCGTTCGAACTTTAATCATGATACTAACAGACATTGAGTTATTTGAACAATAAAATAATGAATTCCGTACAGCAAAATGAATCGACCATGTCAGCGACTCGACACGAGACGAGATGTATTGTCTACAAGACGGAAACAAGGAATTGTGATTTTAACTAAAAAAAACGTGCCTGGTATACACGTTAAGACTTTATTTCTAAAATCATTTTTGTCTATAATAGGATAATAATTTTTTAATGTTTAGTTATAAGTTTAATTGAAAATCTGGAGTTTAATATTGAGACAATGTCTTATATTGTAAAACATGAAATTACTAAAGTAGAATCCTCTTTTTAAAATAGATAAATTAATGAAACTTTATCTAATTTGCAGAACTAAATTACTAATTACACTAATTCAATTAAATGAACAAAAAATCTTTTTACTTTTTCTTTTGAGTTGCAACTAAAAAATAAATTTCATGAATAAAATTCAATTTGATTTTTTTATAAAGAAATATGAGGATGTATTAAGCTATGATTTCTGAATATGAATGTTTAATAATATTTGATGATAACCTTGTATAAATGTTTTAATATTTGCATTTCAATAAAACATGTTAAGTTTCAGCACAACACTTAAGATTTCTTTATTTCATCAAGAACCACTGAAGTACACTTTTAAAAGGACTTGCGACCCTGAGAGATTTTAATCATAATAACAATTAACTTCTTTCTTTTCTAAATTGGTAAGCTAACGCTTCCTGGCGCCCATAAAAAGCTTGGCAAAAGTTTATAAATAATAATAAAAATAAAATCATTTTTTTATATTTTTTTAATAAAAATAAGTACTCTTCAAGTACGACAAAGGCTCATTTTTATAACTATTACAAGCTGCCCACTCCCCCACTCCTACGGTCCAAGAGACAGGTTTGTACTTGTCTTTCCGTGAATCATCGCTAGAACTACACACACTACCTGAGTCGGATATCCGGCGCTCCGGCCTAGAACCTCACCGAATATCCGGTATCCGGTATCCGGCCAAAACGACTATCCGTTACATCTCTACTCCATATAGCTGATTTTTTGGTTTTATATAAATAACCCACAAAAGTTTGATAAGATGGTGACCAAGAGATTTTGTTTGCATCCTTAAAGTATAGACTTGATCAAATCCATTAAACTGATTTTTAGAAAATCGGAATTTTTTTTTTTTCTTTATGACAGCTACCAGCAAATTTTGAGTTATAAAAAAATGAAGTAAAATCATGAGATATGACTAAAATATGCCCCCATTGGAAATTTTATTAAAATTAGTCCTTGTGTTTGCGTCAAATTGTAGAGCATTGATTGTATAGGGGACAGACTGACAAATTAAAAAATATATAAAAAAAACTCAACATCATTTTTTGGCCGATGACATAACTTTATACTGTATATAATATGTAAGAAAGTGAAAATGAATATGTAAGAAAATTATTTCAAACTCTGAAATCTGCCACAGCTGCCTAATCTAACTATCCAAGAATACAGTTCTGTATGTCCAGACTAATTCTGTCATGATATTCAGGAACCCTGTGTATTGATTTTGGCAGTGGCATTGTCAAGAAGTGAACATTTATCTGTATTATAAAAAATGATCTTAATATATACGAGTATATGGATTTAATACCACAGTAACTTCGCCAGATATCTCCAAAAGGAGAGGTTTAGCTAAGGTGTTTTTTTTTAAATTTTAAAACTGTAATTATTCTTAAGAAATAGTAAAATGAATATAGTATGTATTTTTTTATTAAATATATGTTTTAAAACTGTCATTAATGATTTCATTTTTTAAATAAGATTATAATAAGATAACAAGAAACATAGCTCCTAAGATTTTATTACAGTCAACTCTCGATTAACCGTAATCGGATCAACTGCGTTGCGGCTTAACCGCGATACCAATATATACCAATATTGACCAATATTCCAATATTTATTATGTACAATGTGCAGCTGTGTTGCGATAATATTCGTAGTTGGGTCGGAACAGTAGCAGGTGCGTGTCGACGCCGCACACGCACAGCAGTCAGTTTCGCATGGGATGGCCTTGGCAAACGTTGAGTCACTGCTCGAGTACATTGAGAGCCAGGACGATGCTCTCATCACTGATAAAATTGTTTTGAGAAACCTAAGAAGTAAAATAAAGAAAAAGTGTTTCTCAGCACAAAAACAGAAAACCATGACTGATTATTTTCAGAAACAGTAAATTTAGACTAAGCCTATTCGAAATATGTTTTTTTTACTTTTGCAGTACAGTAATTTAAATATTTTCCCGTGAAGTAGTTTTAAAAAAAGTGTGTTTATTTTGTGTGTGTAAATAATTTTTTTAATTTTTGTGTATGATAATAATAATAATGCTCTTTTTACTGCAGTTTATGAGGTATGTATGTTAATAAAACTCATTTAACCTGTTTATTTTAAAATTTACTATTGTTTTTACCGTTTTGCGGGTTAACCGCGATTTTACTTATCCGGGAAGCCTTAACCCTATATTATCCCGGATAATCGAGAGTTGAGTGTATTATACATTTTTTCGGACATTTGCCATCATTTGTGTGTTAAAAATCAAAACACGACGTTTCGGGAATAAGAATCAATTCCCGTTATCAAGTGACTAAAAACTAAAGAAACTAAAGATCTTTTATCCTAAGATTTGATAAAATTATTTTTTTATTTTTTATTAAATGTTATTACGACTTGAGTAAATGTCTTTTCTCAAAACTCAAGTGGTTAAGCGAATCTCTGTTGTGATACATTTTGCATTGTTATCCAACTTTGACAATCCATTAATTTACCTCCCCCCAACCCTTAGTCAAAAATATGTCGGTTAAGTTTCAGAGCTTTGGCTGGTTACATTTAAGTTTTTAAAATTATTACTTTCACTTTGATCACAGTTGTTGATCTGTGTAGCAATTCCCATACTTTTTACCTGCTCCAATTTAAAATAAATTTTTGACTTTTTTGTTTTCAATTAAGAGTTTTAAAGAAAAATTTCATTATCTGATAGGTATATTCCTACTGAAAATCGAGGAAAAATATGCACCTTTGAACACTGAAAAATGAATGAATGGGTCTATGTTTTATATGCTTCAAGGGAAAAAACAAAATATACTTGTTGTATTGGGTATCCACAGATCAACAAAAAATTGTATTCAAACAAGATTTTGAGTAAAATAATAGGACATGTTTATATTACAAATGATTGTATATCAGATTTTTAATACAATATAGGAATTCCCTTACCTAATGCAATAAGATTTTTATTTCACACATTTCTTTCTTTTTTATGTATTTATTGTACATTTAAAGAATATTTGGTTGTAAGTTTTTATCATTTTTATTATTTGTTTTTTTTCTAAATTAATATTTTATGTGAAAAACTATAGTTTTTAAGGGTAGGTCAAATTTATTTTAAATGATTATTTTAATGTATATATGAACACTCAAAAAAAGTTTAAAAAGCAATGGAACTTATTTTAATGTACTGCTCATGTCAGTTTAAAAAGTGTTAACAGTGAGAGACGAGTAGCCCTATATATCAACTTCATTTCAGAAAATACAATAGTAAAAACATCACTTACCTGTATATCTGTCACCCAATCGGGATTGGGAAAAGTCCTTAGGCATCCACCATATTTTAACATTGCCATCATTACATAATGTTATATTATTTATAAATCGCTTCCTAAACGTGTCAGTTAATCTAGTAATGTTCTCGTCTGTCATAATCACATTCAATTTGCTATGTCAATACAATAAGATTTAAATCAATAATCATAGCAAAATTTAGAACAAAAAATTAAGACATTTTGTATTTGCCTATATAATTTGGAAAAGTCTAAAATTTCAATTACCATGGTAATGTAGCCACATTTATTAAAGCATTGTTTGGTATGTTATCAATATAAAGGTTAAGATTTTATTTATATATAAAATGACAATATATTCAATAAGTCTCTTTCAAAAGGCTCAGATTTCTTAAGTACAAATAATCAAATATTTTCAAAATGTTCATGTTGGGAAAAAGATTGCATTCAGTAAAATTGTATTATGAATAATTAAACATTTAGTATGATATTTATATTAACCAAAGAATTTCAATAAGCAAAGAAGAAAGGGTGAAGAGAGTATTGTGGGCAACTAAAAATTGTGGCCCAGCCAGCTAAGGAGCTCATTATCAATAACAAATGCAAGGGATTTATAAATTATATTGTTTTGTAATAAATAGCGCATAATAATTAAGAAGACAGATTTTGTCATATCAGAAAAGATCACTAGTGGGGGGGGGGGAGATTTGTGTGGAACGGTTTGAGTTAGTCAGTCCACTTCTAGAGCAAAAACGGGTACTTCTCGGCACACCCACGTCAGAAAATTATAATCAATCATGTCTTTTCGAAAAGGGGAGGAAGGTACATTTAAATTATAGTTGTAAAGAAAATTATGAAAGCTTTTTAGAATTAATAAATATAATCATTTTTAACCAAATTGCGTGTAATTTCATTATACTGCCTGAGATCGCATCACTCGGTTCATCCTGACATTTTCTGCCAACGTGAATGCGATCTCCAGCCAGCGGAGAATTCTTCCAGATCCAAAACCAGGGTTTTCCGCTGTTAAAAAAGTAGGCGATGATGACAAAATCTTAATCAAATATTATTTGTTTAGACATTTACTGTGTTGGAGGTGAGTTACATGGGCTTCTAAGGTTAGTGTAGTTTTTGTATTGAAAAAGTTGACTGATTTAGGTGTAGATTTTACATAAATGTGCAGTTTTAAAGGAGCAACAACATAATGAATATCATGTTCTTCTGTCAAATATCATGTATGTGTTTCAATAGATTATAAATTTCTGTGTTTAAGACAATAAGTAAGAAATTAAAAACATGCATGTTTTGACAGTGTTGCATTTAGGACCAACCACAACAAGATAAGGAACTGTCGTATACTCGTTTTATTTATTTAAATATTAAATACTATTATATATTATTTCAACATTTTGTTTAGTAAAACAAATATTTACGTTTTCAGTGTGCTGTGGACTTTAAAGTTTTTTCAATTTAAAATGAAATGACAGTCTTCCAAATTTTGATTAATCTCTAAAACATTGGAGATTTAATAACATATTGATTAAAAATAAAAATTATTAACATTGTTAAAGTTCCGTTCTTATTGAAAAGTAACAGCTCTTCTAAGACTTTAGTATATAGTTGAAATAACATGCCAAATATGTCATACAAAATATTTTATATAGAGCTATAGGTGTTGTAAACTTCTAGTAGTGATATTGACCTCCATAACAAGTTTGAGATAATCTCAGAATATAATTCCTACCAAGAGTATCTGATCTTGAAATCTGCATTGGCTTCTGTTGGTAACCACTATCAGTTAAATACCACAATCAACGTAATGCATTTTCAAGAAAAGACTGTTAATCCAGCCAGGTGGAAAATTACTAAAGTTACTAGGATAATTTATACAAATTATGATAAAGACTAATAGTTAGTAACAGAACCGTTATAATTCCCTGAAAAAATCAAAGAATTTGTTATTGTAAGAGATAACCACATCTGTAATGTTGCTAAAAACTTAAATGGTAGTTTTGTTAATTGTAGTGTAACTTTTGATGTTGAACCTAGCGATTCTATTAAGACTCTAGTTTCAAGAATGTAAGAGCTGTCAGAAAAGGTGACTGAGTTATTATGCTGCTGTCTTTGGAGATTAGTCGCTGGCACATTGTTGCTGTTGTCGCGTCATCATCCAATGATTCAACATGCTGATTGCATCATTAGTATTGTTTAGTGTATGCAAACACACAACAATTCGAAAATTTATGTGTGTTTTGTTTGCTTTCATTAATGTCACGGTGTCGACGTCAAAATCAGCTTGTACTTTGGGTCATCCATTACGTGGCAAGGCTGGTGAATTAGTGTTTAATGTGTACACTCATCTAAAGGATCAAAAGGAACAATTCAAATTAAATTACAATGTTATTGAAGCTACAAGTAATGCTAATGGTGTTTCGGAATCACTGGTCAACAAAATTGCGGCTGAAGGAAAACAATCTCTCATAAAAGGCAGTTTGACCTTCTCTACTCCTCAAGGAAAAAAGTCCTCGAAATAAAAAATAGTTGTCAACGATTTCACGCAATGTGTTATTAGAAGAAAGATACACGATTTCTATGCAGTGGAAAAAACACCTCCTACATTGGCCAAATTACAAAGTGTGTTAGAAGAAGAAAATGTTTTTAAATGTAGGAGAGAGTATTTAAGAAAACTTTTAATTAACATGGAGATTAAATGGATGAAAACTCAGACAAGAAGGAAATTACTAATAGAACAACCTCATATAGCAAGCTGGTGGATAAACTATTTACTTAACATTCGAAAATTAAGAAATGAACAGAAAAATATAGTATATGTTAATGAGACATACATAAATACAAGCCACACAACACCAATGTGCTGGTAATCAAAGGAGACGAGGTCGTCTTTAATAAAGAAATTGGTAAGGTCCTAGATTGATAATTATTCATGCTGGTGGTGAAGCAGGATTATTTCCGAATGCCTTACGAATATGAGACAGTAGAAATAAATCTACGAAAAAAACACATAAATGCGACTGAATATTATTACAACTTTTCCAAATATGTAATTCAGTGCTTACTTCCAAACATGCCTAATAACACCATAGTTGTTTTGGATAACGCGAATTACCATAACAAACAAGATGAAAAGAAGTCAAACAGTTGATGTTTTTTTGGCCGATATACAGCAGTGGCTTTCCCAACATAACATTAAATTCACCTTTCAATGACGAAACCTGAACTTTTAATGTTTGTTAAATTAGCTGATGTGCCAAATACATACTCAAGTGACCAAATAATTACTGGTGTTGGTCACATGGTAATTCGTCTTCCACTCTATAATAGGGATATAAATACCATTGAGTTAATATGGGGAAATGTGAAGATAAGAGTCCCTGAAAATAATTCTGAATCATTGGGAAAAAACAGGAGCTATGTTGTAAGTTATTAAGTGAATTTACAGTTGACAAATGGCGAAAATGTATTGAACATGTTTATAACATTGAGGACGAATATTGGAAGAAGGAATATTATTATTGACCAAACAATATAAATATCGCCTTATTATTTCTCTTAACAACAAATCATCTGACTCCAAGGAGTTTAGCGGTAGTGAAAAAAATGAAAATGATTGTGTCAACAGTGAACTTGGAGGCATTTCAATTTTACCAATTGAGCAGTACTGAAAAATTGGGTGAGTTTTTATACTGTAAAGTTGATAAATTATTACATTTTTGCCATAATATAAAGGAATTTATAACCCATAATTTAATGGCTTTTTACGTCTTTTACTTTGTATAATATTTAAATTTACTAATTGCAGTTGTCAGGAATATAAACAATACACATTCACAGTTTTTTATCACTGTAGTAGGTTTGAAAAGGAAAATAATAAGCCCTATGCAATGAAGCAGCGAACGGGTATGTCTGACCTAACTCTGGCTCTCCCTCTCCCACCACAGTTCTACCTGAGCGAATCACAACCGGCGCGGTTCTTTTCTAAGCAGTACCCCTATAATGACATCTTGTTTCAAGACTTTTCTTATGACAAATCTTGTTCCGAGGATATGGTAATCTATAGGATGAAAACTACTCAAAAATTATGTATTGTATAATTATATTTAAAATTTAGTTTTAATATATTGTGCACACAAATTTTGAAATTTGTTATTAAAAAAATATATTATTAATAATTCTTTAAAGCTACCTACATTATATTATGAATCGTGAGTACATTCATAAAAAAGATTCTGACGTTGGGGGGTATATGCACAAAACAAGAACAAATTAAATATTGGCATAGTTTTAACATTTCACCTCAGTATAATATAATTTAATCAACTTGGTATAAAAATTACTTGGTAAATCATGGTTGTAATTTATAAATCAACTAGAAGAAACCTGTAGAGAGTAATTAGAATTTGTAAGATCAATTGAACTTTATAAATAACTGTTTATATACGTTTTAATTTAAATGTACAGTACTAAAAATGTAAAGCCTACTTGTCCACAAAATTGCAATATTCTAAAAAATAATATTTGGTTTAAAAATATCTTAACTAAGTCAATAACAGCTTAATATAAACCGAATTTCAATTTATTAAACTATCCTCATATTCGAATATGTACTTATATTTTTCCAAATAAATAAAACTACGATCGGTAAAAAACTTAGCAAAAATTTAAATTTCGCTTTAGGTCAATCACGAAAAAATTTTTTTTTTGTAATAGAACCGCTCTGAAAAGAGAAAGTTGATTTATATAATATATCACGTGATAAATCAGATGTTCAGCTGTCGGCTATCGATACTTTGGCTGTTTGGCATCAACGCATCATATGTTGGTATTTTCGATAGGTAAAAGGTAGTTTATTTGTTTATCATAGGTAATCTAATAGGTTGAAACATTTATTAAAATTTATTGTAAAATTCATAAGGGTAGAAATAAGATTTAAATTCCAATGACGTTCAACGAAACTGCTCATTATATATTCTTTGGAAATCCAGTTACGAGTGGAGCCTTTGATCTACTTAATTATGGGGTATGATAAATATTACATAATTATTGTGGTTGTATAATGTTTAACATCTCGTTTTGCCCTTATAATTTGCTATAGCGCATGAGCTTATTATTATTTTTATTGTAAAATACTGGCTCAGTTTCTAACCGATGAGTGATAAAATATCTGTTTCTTTATCTTTATATCTTTTACGTAACTTTTAATATTTTTATAGGTTAGACCCGTTTGTTAGGCTTGTACAATGAATAAATTGGTGTCGTCCCTTTCCAGATTTCGATTAAATGTAAGTAATAATTTCGAATTTGTTTGCATTCAAATGTAAATTAACCTCAAATTTTATGTAGATAATACTTTTCTTTTTTAGTTTGTAGGTTCTGGAGTATTATCAGTATTATATAATCCCTATTAGGCTGATATGTATACTAATAATACTTTACAAGTTGCACAAGAATTTATAAAACTTGGCATGAAATAAGCTAGAGTTAGATCATCTGTTTTCCACTCTAAAAATAACTTTCTCTATTAGCACTTCAATAAAGACTTTGTTTTTATGATTACAAGCCATTATTTATCAGGCAAATTTTCTGCAATAAAGGTATTTTAATATGTCTGCGATTGATCTTCAACAGGTTTACGATACAATATATACAAATGTAAGTTATAAAAATACATATTCTTGAAATTTTTAAATACCACTGTTGGCTGAATTCTAGTTTTGAGCATAGTCAAATTTTAAAATATTCTCTTACTAGGCAGTTAATGTTTAACATACTAGATTTTAAAATTAATGTTATCATGGTAAATATGGATTGTACATGGTAATCAGATTTTGTTATTACAAATTATGAAATTGTTAACTATTTACCATCTATTCAAACAATTAGATAATATTTTTTGTCGGAAGACACTTTTCAAGTCTCAAAATATATTATAGTGTATATGTATAACATGTATAGTTAAATACGAACAAACAAACCAAATGGAACTACCAACATACAAGGCCTATTTTCAGAATTGACTTCTTGTTAGATAACATTTTTGTACAAAAAGAGCCAAAGTGAAAAAACTCACACCGTAACAGTAAATATTGATTTTAAATGGTAGTTGGATTTTGTTATTACAAATTAAGAAATCGTTTAATATTTACCTTTTATTCAATAAATCAGATCATATTTGTTGTCGGAAGAAACTTTTGAAGTACCAAAATACATTAGTTTACTAGAAAATAAAAAATATAAAAGTACAAAATCAAACTCAGTTTACGCTGGGTATGGTTTTCGTAGATTACACGATGAGACGAATATTGCGTATCTCATGATACTTGCGCATAACATCTCATCTGCCACCAGTTCATTTTACTACATTTTTTGATTGAAGGATCATGAGAAATACGTTTGGGCAGGTAAGCCAGACCTAGTAGCAATTATTGGTTAACATGTACAATATAATTTGTAAAAAAGACATTCACTAATTTGACTAATGTAGTCATAACATTAACATTGAGCGATGAGACATATTCACTAACTTGACTAACGTAGTTATACGGATGAATGTACACACATGTAGTAACCTAAACACACCTGGAATTTTTGTTTTCAGAATTGCCATAATCTACTAAACTAATGTATTTTGGTATTTCAAATGTGTCTCTCGACATCAAATATGATATAATTCTTTCAAATTAAGGCAGGTAATAAACAATTTCATGATTTTTCATCACTAAATTCCACTGGCGTGTACACTCCACAATTACCATACAAATTTGGTACTTTTCATTTTCAATTTTTACAGTCAAAAGGTGAATTTAGTTCAAAAATATTATTTTTATTCAAAGTAACTTGTACTAAATGAATTTGATGAAAATGGTTATCTAATCTATAGATCGATATATAGTAAACTGGTACTATGGTAACATATAGGTTTACATAAATAATGTACAAATTAAAAAACAGAGAGAGACTGTGGTGACAATATATACACTTTCAAAAGTCCCTTATCACACTTGGGAATAAACAAATGAACAAAAAACAAACTTTTTGTCGAAAGTAAAATGTTTATTCTTATTAGACCCTTATAGCTATTACAACAACAAAGTTGTCATCTTCAGAGGGAATCTTAACAAAGTCCTTAACATTGACCTTTGTCAAATTTGAACCTAATTTGAGACTGAAACGGTTACCTGTTGATACCAAAACTGGTTACAATTTAAGCTAGGCTGAGCTGTACATTTTTGGAAAGCGATAAGCCTACTGGATTTAGCGCTTATTCCAAATGAGGTCTAAATCCCTATTACTACATCTGCCCATACTTTGTAGGGTACCCAGCTTTGAAGAGCTAAATCTAATTAATAGTTATTAGCTGTGATTTAGTACCATAATAGTAGGCCCCCTACCATAACCATAGGTTAAGTACCATAACCTGTCATTTGTGCACTCAAATACAAAATACTTATATTAAGATGATTTGTATTATCTTTATGTAAATTTAATAATAGGTATATTAATTCCATTGGAATAAGTTATTATTGTTTTCAGGTGAAACAAATTGGAAAAGCAGCCGCTTTCGTAGTACCTAAGTCACTACCTCCTCCCCCTCCAATAATCATGGAACAAGCACCATTATGGAAACTAGCATGTGACAGAGGTTATTTTGTCAGATTAGCAGGACTAATGGGAGCTTCAGCAGTTGCGCTGGGTGCATACGGGGCTCATGGTAACTATTAAACGCTTAGGGTATTTTAATAGTATTTGAGTTTTTTTTTTTTTAATTATAATAATTTTTAAAATTACAACAATAGTTCTATGATATTATTTTAAATAATATATATTTCATGTCATACTTTTATTTGGTACTTGGTTAATTTTGCGATAGGCTTATTTTTTTAGAAGACATTCTGTAAAACATTACGCTTTACATTTAACCATAGCGTTATACATAAGTTGATTTTTAATTTAGTGTCCAAAATGTTACAGACTTGGCAGCTAGGCAGGGACATAATTCCCAATAGGCGGACTATGCACCTTTGTAGGGTGATAAATTGTAGGGGTGCCATAGTGTGAAAAATCACAACTTAGAACTTAGAAAATGATTAATATTTGTTTTAACACAGATATTTTACCTAGTTTAAGTAATAAAATATAAAGCAGAAAAAAATGTGATTGCCGTAAGCATTACACCCATTCATTAATGTTTATTTTTCATCTCAATCTGAATGCGATGTGTGGGTGTTGTATGTTACTGTGAATAGTTTTGGGGTGTACTGTACTTGTGCAAAGTTTGCGACTCTGCCTACAATTTCATCTGTCGGTGTGTGTTAATTTTTCAATTTTTGTTGATTTTTCTTGTTTATAAGGGAAAAAACCTCATGTAATCATCTGTCTTATAAAAAAATATTATAAAATAAAGACCCTAGCCCTCTAACACCAAAAAGAACAAAAGTTGATTAATAGAGACCTGATAGGAAAGATGAAAGAGAGGGATCTAACACAAGATTACATGAAAAAAAGGTGTAGATCCAGTCAGGATCCTTGGAATAACTACGTCTGTACTCACGAAAGTTAGCCCCTGAGGGTTTTAAAGTTTTTAAAACAGTCACATTTTTTATTGAAATGATTATAAGTTACATGAGTGATTGAGATGACTGTTGATTATTTGGTTGTTAAAACCGTATAGGCTTAAGGCTTTATTTTATTGCAGACATGTACATATTATGATGACAGAGGTTTTTTGCCTATAACAAGGGGGGAAATATGTATTATTGTTGGGATACCAGGAGAATGGGGGGGGGGAGAGAGGAGGAGAAGACTAGGAGTGAGTGTACTAGAGAGCGGCAAAATAATATTTATCTAGAGCTACAAAAGTCTAAATCCATCCTTGGCTATAAGGGTAAACAATTTGACAAGATTAATATGCATTTCACAGCATTTCATTGGTTAACTTTTGTGCGATTATGTCTTATGCATCTGCTTGTATATTATTTGTTGTTACTTATTGTAACTTGTCGACGAATGTAAAATAATTATTTACTGTTAACATTATAAATTTATCAATCAATATTGGTTAAAACAAAATTATCAACTAATAGCCACGTTAGTTTTATTTAAACTCGTCATAATTAAAAACATCCTCTTCTCACTCATCACCACCTTCAGTGGCGGCTTACTCATAAGGACTCTCGGACACCGCCCCCCCCCCAATGATAATATTATTTTAATAATGTAAATACCTATATGTATTTAATTCTTTGGAGATAAATGAATTATGAATTGCCGCTATGGATTTCACCATCATTTGTAGCGGAAGTTTTACAATATAAAATATTTGACGAATGTATTCTGGAGTTCGGACGGTGGCCAGAGCGTCCCAGTTTCATTGCATTTAGTCATATGGGGCAAGCAGCAAACAGAGCTGAGGGTGCCGTGACGTCATTTACACAGCGTGTAATGGGCTTCTAGGGCAGAGTCCGAAGCTGCGCGCGCAGACATCAGTCAGTGCAGCCACCATAAATTAGATGTTCCGCATTACTAAAAACTTTGTTTTCGATGGGCAAAATAAGTTGGCGCAACTGTTCTAAATAGTGTCTCGCCACTCACACGAGTTGTTTGTTTATGTTTTTAAGTTTAACCCTTTGTGATTGTGAATGTTAAGTGAATGATAACATGTATAAAATAAAACAGAGCCTTACGTGTATAAAATAAAACAGAGCCCTCCCATTGCCCTTAACCATCGGCCGCTACTGACCACCTTATGTATAAAAAGAAAAATAAGTACATAAAATCAAGACCTCCTTAGTCCTCGGAATACTCTAATAGCATCAGGGTTGGAAAAGAATAAGATTAGTCAAGAGAAACCTGATAGGAAAGATGAACAAAAGGAGTCTAGGCCAAGACTACACGAAGAAGATATAGATCCAAACAAGGATTGTTAAGTCTGTACTCACTATAGTGACCCTCGGAGGGTTTTTCCCTCTGATTATTTATTATAGATATTAGATGAAACTTAATTTATACAAGTCACTATTGTGACGAGGGTTCAATGAATATTCACCACTATTTGTTAAGTTGTGACGTCTAAAAAGTATGTTCTCCCATGTGCTTTCTGGAGATTACACATTAAAAAATTCCTAAATAATCTTGACACGGTGATGACAGATAACATGATCATCATAGATTTGAAGTTCCGTACACAGTTTTCACATATGAATAGAGTGGGTGTAAGGCCTTTCTTTCTTTTTTTGCTATAAGATGAAAAACCATCACAGTTATTCCATCATGGTTAAACCACCTTAAAAAAAAAATAGAGCATAAAATACTCTTTAAAACATAAAACCGAAAATTGCAGCAAAAATAACAATAAACACAAAATATTTAGCTTCATTGACCGGTTCTGGGCATTGACCCCTCTGCATTGTAGTCAAATTAACCTTTTTTACTGTTCATTTCACAAATTTGGAAAATAAAGTATAAGAAAAGAGCTCTCGAATACTTTAATAGCGTCAGGGTCAGAAGGGAACAAGTGTTAGTTAAGAGAGATTTGATAGGACAAATGAAAGAGACAAATCTCAACCAAAGATACTATTAGATTCAGTAAAGGTAATTCCCATAGTCATTATAAGTGAGCTGTTTAGACGTGGCAAAAATTAACGCAAAATAGGATGCTAAAGCTAAGCAGTGGAAACAATAGAATTTTATTGTTTTTTTAATCTTAACTAGTGAACTTAGCACCCTAACCGCGTCACTAGGAATAATGGAAGGAATTAATTAACTTTGATTCAGCAATGTATTCCCAAATGTATAATTCATAGATATTTGGTTATAAAAGATCCAACCTTATTAAAATAAAATAAAACAAAACATGAAATTAATAGGAGCTCCTTTACATAAATGATTCAACTGAACTTTACTTTCCTCTAATTTAAACAGAAATAAAATGAATTCACAATGTTATAAGAAGTCAAACAAAACAAAACGTTTACAATTTAACAGAGATAACATAAATAATTTAGTACTGTTTATGATATAATGTTTTAAAGAGAAATACCAATGTTCTCCGAGGATGAGCCACAAACATAAGAAAATACCGTCTGACCTTTTGTTGTCATCGTAACCTCACGAGTTAGTTATGATGCCGTTATGCGTGAACAGCAGGAGTACACTATTTACACTCATTAGAAAATAGTAGGTTTAACTGATACTGACGACAGTTAATAACTTGAGTTATAATATAAAAAACATTACACTTGCTTGATAATGCGCAATATATATTTATGAATATATAGTTAGAACGCGCACAATTATTTTCACAATGAATGTCCTTTTTATAGAAAAAACAAAATCCATCTGACCAGTCCATACAACCACTTGGAAGCCAACAAAACTACCGGATTTATCTGTTTGTCTTGTTAAACAAACAAAGTACTTGGATTAGGCCTTCTTGAATCCAAGCTAGATGTTGACCTTTATGCATTGAACTGTAAAGTTTGTTTTAAGATAAGAAATATCCTGCTTGTTTATGCTTACATAAACATACCGCCCACCAAATTTGTGAAACAAATTTTGCGGTTTTTGTAGGTTTAAGTCAGTGGCAGTTTAACCAGCCTTGTCACCGGTCTCCTATAAATAGACGTAGATGTTTTGACAGTTGCTACTCTGACTACTTCATCATTACCAGGGCGAGTTTCAATGACTCGGCCTATTGGCCAATCCAGTATTTGTGCATTGCTGTCCTTAATGATGTCCACATTTAGATTTGGGATAGCCTTGGTCCACTTGTTCTTTTGCTGAAGTGTTGAAAGATATTCTAGTCTCCAGCGTTTCCAAAAATGCTCTGACATCTTTTTTATCAATTGCCATCTAGTGATAAGATGATCTTTGCAATTTAACAGAGAAAGGTTCTGGCGATGAAAGTACAGGAACACCAATCAAGAATTGTCCTGGAGATAAGTATTCACACTCTGATGGATTATTAGACATCGCACACAGAGGTCGCGAGTTAAGTATTGCTTCAATATTTGTAAAGTATGTCGCAATTTCCTCGTAAGTCAGAGGTGTTTCACCTGTAATTATTCGTAATAGTCCTTTGACTGACTTAACGCCTGCTTCCCAGATTCCTCCAAAGTGTGGCGAGTGAGGTGGATTGAAATTCCACTCAATCCCCCATTTGACTGAATGTTTTATTATTAGATCTTGTGTCGCAGGATCATTATACCAACGCCAAAGTTCCTTCAGATGATTTGCTGCTCCAACAAAGTTTGTGCCGCAGTCTGAATACATATTGGTAGGGAGTCCTCTTCTTGAAGTAAATCTGTCAAAGGTTGACAAGAAGGCTTCAGTCGTTAGATTTGTCACAGCTTCTAAGTGTAGTGCCTTAGTTGACATACAAACGAAGAGACACAAATAACCTTTAAATGTATGTGCCTTTCGTCTGAGAGATTCTCTTAATATAAATGGTCCTGCAAAGTCAACACCAACGTGCAGGAAGGCGCGTTCACCAATCAATCTGTAGCTTGGTAGATTTCCCATTACAGGAGTAATTGTTTTAGCTTTTAACTTATAACATTTTATACACTTGTATATGCGTTGCTGAATTAGGCGACGAATTGATGGAATCCAGAATTTGGTTCTAATAATAGCTTGAAGAAATGTAGAGCCAGAATGGAAGTACATCTGATGATAATAATCAACAAGAATATTACTGAAATGTGTTTTTGTTGGGATTAGCATAGGATGCTTATGAGTGAAAGGTAAATTTGAATTTTTTAATCTACCGCCCACCCTCAACACACCTGCTCCATCCAAAAATGGGCTCAACTTTTTGTATTTGGTTTGAACACCTTGAATATTGTCAATATCTCCTTCAAACAAATATAGGAGTTGGATAGCTTTGACACCCTCTGTTAATGCCTGCTCTATTTCTTTTGATTGCAAAGGTCCCGAGCTTCGAGATCCAGTAGTTTTTAGATTGCGAATGAATCTAAGAATCCATGCTATTGTCCTCAGAAGTTTGAAATATGACAAAAATCTTGTTATCAAAGGTATTAAGATTGATTCTTTCCTTATGGAGATTAGAGATGAATGGTTTAGCTTAAGTTCTGGCAATCCTTCGTTACCACTTATCGAGGACGCTGGCCAGTGGTCCTCATCGTGTTTTAACCAATATGGTCCAGACCACCACAGCTGATGATTGATCAATTGTTTTGGGAACAAGCCACGTGATCCACAATCTGCAGGATTTTGTTCTGATGCAATGTGTCGCCAAGATACCGTGGCTGACAGATCTACAATTTCTACTACTTGATTCGCCACACATGTTTTTAATTTATACGGGGAGTGTTTAACCAACCAAGGACAATCGATGAGTCTGTAAACATATATGTTTTTAGGTCACTTGGAGGTAACAAAGTTAAAAACTTGGTGATTGACTTGTATAATCTTGCCAAAAGATGTGCACCAGAGAGTTCAAGACGAGGTATTCATATGGTCTTGAGAGGAGCCAATTTGGTCTTAGCAGTTAACAGATGTACTTGAATCGATTTCCCTTTGATCACTCGTAGATAGAGTGTTGCGCAATAGCCTTTTACTGAAGCATCCGAGAATCCTATTACTTGATATGTATATAATTCAGACGCACACACGAAACGTGGGATTTTTAATGTTGTTAGAATGTTAAAATGTTTAACTATAGCTTCCCATGATGTGCTCAATTTCTCAGAAATTCGTTCATCCCAATCTAGATTAGCCTTCCAAAGTTCTTGCATGATACACTTCATCAAAAATATAGTAGGGCATAGAAATCCGAGAGGATCATAGATTTTCGCAATAGCTGACAGAATGGTCCTTTTGGTATACACTGAGCCCGAAAGGTTAATTTTGTATGAGAAGCAGTCATTCAGGGGATCCCACTGAAGTCCTAAGATTTTTACTTTGACGTGATCTTGTGAAGAAAATGTAACAGGATTACTATTTGTATGCTGTGATGCTGATATTACGTCAGTACAATTGCTTGCCCACTTACTCAATGTAAATCCTCCTTTTCTCATTATCTGTATTACCTGTTGTTGTAATTCAAGAATGGCTTCAACAGAATTGCTGCCAGTTAGTAGGTCGTCTACATAAATGTCTCTTTGAAGAGCGGCAGCTGCTTGAGGAAAGGCATCACCTTCATCAAGACATAATTGGCGAATGACTTGAAGTGCCAAGAATGGAGCTGATTGGATTCCATAGGTAACTGTGTTCAGTTCGAAGGTTTGAACAGGCCCGGAGTCAAATCTCCAAAAAATATGTTGATATGGATGATCTTCAGGATGTAATAGGATATTTCGGTACATCTTAACAATATCCGTCACAAATACAAATACATGTGAACGAAAATTTAGTAAAATTTCTCTAATATCAATTTGTAATTTTGGGCCTACCATTAGATAGTCATTAAGTGTCCTTGAGGAGTGTTTGCAGAAGCATCGTAAACGACTCTCAATTTCGACTCATTTCGGTCTTCCTTCGACACGCTGTGATGAGGTATTAAATATTTGGACGTTGAAATTGTCGGGTTCATATGGGCTAGATCAATATATTCTCTCATAAAATCGTGATATTTGGCCTTTAACTCCAAATTCTTTTCCAGTTTTCCTTCCAAGTTGTAGAACCTTCTTAGAGCAGCAGTGGATGAAGATTCAAGAGATGGACAATCTTCCTTAAACAGCAACCGTACCACATACTTCCCACTAGATTGGCGATAATGTGTTTCTTTAAAACGAGTCTCGCATAATTCGTCATCAGGGTTTTTTATTGAATTATAAACGCATGGCTCTTCTAATTCCCAAAATTTAAGCAGCTCATCGCCCAGATCATTTGCAACAAATAGAGAAGTTTTGTAGTTAGAATCTAACACTGAATCACTACAACGACCAATTACTATGTGCCCAAGTATAGAAGGATATAATTTAGGAAAATGTTCATCCACGGTGATTGGAGAACCTGTACTGATCTCGCCATACAAGTCAGCTCCGAGTAAGAAGTCCATAGACTGAGGATGCCAAAATTGAGGATCGGCAAGATCATATTGCTGGAATGTCTTTTGAATGCACAATGGTAAAGAAACATTAGGTAACAAAGATGTAATATCGTTGACCACAATTGCATCAGTGTTCAGGTGAGGTGTCATCATGTCTAGGGTGAATAGTACAAAAAATTAAACCTTTGGCTCCACTAAAATTGGTCTGACCTATCCCACATATTCGATTTTCCATTCGAGTCATAGTGAGACCTAAATTGTTACACAGCCTTTGTGTAATAAAAGAGTATTGGCTACCTGAGTCGATTACCATACGTATTTTGTGAGACTCTCCTCTTGAATCTAAAATCTCAGCCAAAACAGTGCCCAAAATAACTTGAACATTTGAATTAGTAATAGAATTTAGTACTGTGTTTGAGTCCTTTGTACACGCTGTAATTTCCTTATCGAGTAATGAGTGGGATCCAGTCGTATTAGCTAATGTCGAAGTTGGTAATTCAGGCTGTTTGTGTAACATGGAATGATGACGGTATTTGCAAAATCGACAATGCCATTTAGAACTACAACTTGCAGTTTTGTGTTTGGCAGATAAAAAATTCCTACAACCATTCCAATCCTTTAACCATTTCAACCGCTGATCAACTGTTGCAGAATGAAATTTGGCACAATTAAGTAGAGGATGCCACTTTTCATTACAAATTACACAACCAGAAGACGTTGAAGCTTTCTTATTATTGTCAAAATTTGTAAAAAGCGAAGTTTTTGATCGTAGAAAATTCTGTGGTCTAACTTTAGACGTACTGCTAGAAAGTGATGAGAAATGCATGTTGGTAGTAGTTTCTACAAGTTGTAACGCTAGACAACGTTCCCGAACAAATTTTGATAAGGATTCAAACGATGGAAATTCAACATGCTTGTGTGCGAATTCAAACTGTTCTCGGGTGTTGACATCTAAACATTTATTGGCGAGATAGAATAAAATAAAATCAGATTCGTTTTCAATTCTAAGTAACTTAAATGCTGCGATATTATCTGTTACCTTTGACAAAAATGATTTGAGAGACTCAATAGACGTCCTCCCTTGTAAAGACTTGAAATTAATTAATTCATTTAAGTAACTTTAATGTAATAGCAGATATTTCTTGTTGAAACTCCATATTCAAGGATAAAATAAAGCAAAAGCTTAAAGTTTCAAATATATTTTAATAGTATAAATGAGCTACAATTGTTTCGCCTTGCGGCATCATCGGGCAACAAGATGTTTTTGCCCGATGATGCCGCAAGGCGAAAAAATTGTAGCTCATTTATATTATTAAAATATTTGAAACTTTAAGCTTTTGCTTTATTTTATCCTTGGATTTCAGGATACTGTGCATTATCATCTCTTCTTCCGCACCACATGCCTCGCAACGGAGGGAGTATTTTAGATTGAAATGATGTGGGTATTGGCCAGTGATGATGTAGTTATCCCAAGGCGAAACAATTGTAGCTCATTTATACTATTAAATTATATTTGAAACTTTAAGCTTTTGCTTTATTTTATCCTTCATTTAAGTAAGCTGTTGCTAACATCCTTTTGTTATTGAAAGCATCGCATAATGTCTTCCAAGCAAGCGCATAATTATCCTCATGGAGGGGTAAGTGTATTATCGTTGTAGAAGCTGCACCGCTAAATGAAGATACTAAATAGTGGTATTTTTGCATTGGACTAATTGAAAGTTCATTATGAACTAAAGAACAATAAGTATCTCTAAATTTTGGCCAGTTAGTTATTTGACCGTCAAATCTAGGTAGAGATATTTTAGGAAGATTTTGTGTAGTATGAGATTCAGATACAGAAATATTTGGTTTTGGCGAGGGCGTAGAAGATTGAGATAAAATAATATAATTAGAATTAACTTCATAATAATAATCTCTTACTGTATTCTTTAACCTTTTATCATTATCAGTTAAATATTCAGCTATTTTCTCAGACTCTTCACACAGATCGCAAAGTTCTTCCCAAGTTGACTCAAATTTAGAATAATATTTTTCTAAAGACATATACATGCCTTTGAAAAGATTAATATGATGTTCATCTGCAACCGCTAACCTACTCTTGTCACAAATATGTATAATTTCTTTAGCTGTTGCAGATAACTTTTGTTTTAAAGAAGCTATACGTTGGTCTAATTCTGACATTATTTAAATTATTTTATAAAATTGCACAAGATAATTGAATATACAAAACTAATAAAATTATTTAAAATAATTCTTATAAATATTTAATAGATAATAACTAGCATAAGATTAATGAAAAGAAATCAAATAATAAATCCGTTAAAAATCAATTAACACAAACAATTGTGTAGGTTATTTTCACTTACAAATAAACATAATATGGTATTTCTATTAAAGTTGTTGAAAGAACTTGTTTCAACCATATAAACTGAATAAATTGGCAGAATTATTCAATTTGATTGTTAACTCTTTCATAAGTGATGTATAATTTTGTATTAAATAATAATAAATTTAATAATTTTTTTTTTTGTGTCAAATAATTTTATGTCAATTGCTAAGTTAAATCAATGACAAAGAAGTTTTATCTCTGTAATAAACTTTCTCATGAATAATATTTCGTTTAGTTTATTTTGTAAACACATTTCCGATTTCAAAGCTAAATTTCCTCCATTCAAACTTTAGAAACCACGCTCTGCTACCAAATGTTTAGGCGTAGCAAAAATTAACGCAAAATAGGATGCTAAAGCGAAGCAGTGGAAGCAATAGATTTTTTTTTTTTTTAAATCTTAACTAGTGAACTTAGCACCCTAGCCGCGTCACTAGGAATAATGGAAGGAATTAATTAACTTTGATTCAGCAATGTATTCCCAAATGTATAATTCATAGATATTTGGTTATAAAAGATACAACCTTATTAAAATAAAATAAAACAAAACATAAATTAATAGGAGCTCCTTTACATAAATGATTCAACTGAACTTTACTTTCCTCTAATTAAACAGAAATAAAATGAATTCACAATGTTATAAGAAGTCAAACAAAACAAACGTTTACAATTTAACAGAGATAACATAAATTATTTAGTACTGTTTATGATATAATGTTTTAAAGAGAAATACCAATGTTCTCCGGGGATGAGCCTCAAACATAAGAAAATACCGTCTGACCTTTTGTTGTCATCGTAACCTCACGAGTTAGTTATGATGCCGTTATGCGTGAACAGGAGGAGTACACTATTTACACTTATTAGAAAATAGAAAGTTTAACTGATACTGACGACAGTTAATAACTTGAGTTATAATATAAAAAACATTACACTTGCTTGATAATGCGCAATATATATTTATGAATATATAGTTAGAACGTGCACAATTATTTTCACAATGAATGTCCTTTTTATAGAAAAAAACAAAATCCATCTGACCAGTCCATACAACCACTTGGAAGCCAACAAAACTACCGGATTTATCTGTTTGTCTTGTTAAACAAACAAAGTACTTGGATTAGGCCTTCTTGAATCCAAGCTAGAAGAATAGAACCTTCTATTCTTCTAGAATCCAATTCAACCTTTATGCATTGAACTGTAAAGTTTGTTTTAAGATAAGAAATAACCTGCTTGTTTATGCTTACATAAACATGAGCTCTAGAGGAATTTAAAAGCACCACACGTTAATTTCTTTACTTAACTAAATACTTTAAAAGTTGTTTCTATTATCCTTAGGAGCTCACTTTAGGAGTACTGGCTTGGTAATCCCGAGGGAACCTTGAGTTAGATCCCTCTCAGGTCCTTCTTGACCAACTCTTTTTCTTTTCCGACCCTTACGTTATTAAAGTATTCAAGGGCTAGGGGTCTTCATTCTACGTTCTTATTTCCTTATTTTTATAAGGCGATTATGGCAGAAAGGTTTTTGCCTTTAAACAGGAAAAAAGTCATATTTCTATTGATTTTTTACTGCAAGTAATTACCATTTACAAATCTCACTGTAACTTCATACATTGTTTATTGTTAAATGTTGAAAAGAGTAAAACAAATTTCTCAATATTGTATGTTCTAAATTCTATTGTTTTGTAGTAATAGTTTACTTATTGTACTTAATGAACTATTTTATTTACAGCACAGTTGCCCCATGATGATAAAATAGATTTACAAGAAGTATTTAATAGAGCTAACAAGTACCATTTCATCCATTCCTTGGCTCTATTAGGCGTACCTCTATGTCGTTATCCTAAAATGGTAAGTAAACTTAAAATATCATAAACTTGGTATACTCATTTATTTATTTAGTTTTGTAATAAAACTGATAAGTAAGAGCTTTGAAATTGGACATTATTATTAATGACCCAATCTTTATAACATTATGAAATGGAAAGTAAGGAGTTACAAATAACAGACAGAAAGTAGCCTTTTCTTCTATCATTGTAAAGAATGTATTTTTGTTTTTAATAAATAATTTCCTGTAAATAATAGCAATGACTACATAAATACTATAAGACACGACATGGCCATGTTAAATATTCTACGCTTATTCTTGAGTTGTCCAATACCCGCTAGGTCGCTCTGCTAGAGAATCTGAAGTTGATGTGACTGGCGCTAGGTGGCTCTACGGTCAAACAATGTTTCAGGCGGGTAAGAGAAAACGCACTGATGCCACATATGGGACCAGAGATGCGAGGGAAGGTCGAGAATCGCTTATCTCAGCGCACGAACTGACAACACTGACTATGCTGACGGAAGTAAGTGAGAAGGTTTGTGAGAGAGAGGTCAACAGTTGTACAGTCTCAACCAAGTGGGATGCGTACAGTCAAGCACCTGCTGCTAGCGCTTTCTGATAGCTGTGTGTCAAACTTGTGACGAACAGCACCCGTAAAGCGTAGACTATTTCCCTATCCTATGTTGTGTCTTATAGTATTTATGTAGTCATTGATAATAGTAATAATTAATTTCATAACTTATTTGATCAATTAATCTTTAATCCTTAAGAGACAGAACTATATTAAGAGACACTCATTTTGTGGTTTTGTTATAAATATATTTACTTTAATTCTCATAGCTCCAAAACCACAATGACATTTATTTTACTAATGAACTTTTAAATATATTCAAAATAAAAATTTTAAACAAATTGTTTTTTTCTATCTTCAATTGTAAAAATATAATTTAAAAAATATGTTTACCTTTTAAACTATTTATGCTAAAGACCGTAGGTGTTTGGTGGTATTCCATTTTAATAATTAAAAGAGTATAACAAAGTTGTGGTTTATACTAAACAGTGTTTCTTTTAATTATTAATATGTTTATCATTTATTTTGTATAAATTTGTATTATTTGGCTACTTTTGTATAAAAAATATAAATTTCAACTATTTCAGAGAAAAATTTAGTATAATGTATATTAGTTTTAAAATTATAAGGCAGAATTAAAAATTCAGTACATTCATTATATTAAGTTTACTTTTTCTTATCATCTTCAAAATGTTGCTTATTCACGTTTACAAATTTAGATACTTAAAACTCACTTCTAAACAAAGCATAAATACAAAATAACAATGAACAACCTCACAAATATAAAACTATATGTTAACTAAGCAGGTTATAAATAGAGTCAAGCCATTCGACTCAGTCAGCCGATCATTGTTGTGTATTAACGTAATGAGTTGTTTATTTACATCATTCGCATACACAAGTTATAAAGTTCATGATATTATTTGAAACAAATGTTCATCTTTGGTCAGAAATATAAAAATCAGATAGATATTAAAGCAGTACCAAACATTCATTATTTTAACCAGATTATTATTAACAGACATTATTAAACCAGACTTCTAATATATATATCAGAAGTTCATATGTCTCGCATAAATGTGAACTTTCGATATATCAGAAGTTCATCTCCAAAAGGTTAAGATTATACATTTTTTGTTTAGTCTGCCTATTCATGCTCTATTAAATATTAGATTTACTTTTCAGAGTGGAACATTCTTTGTACTTGGACTGGCCATGTTCTCGGGAACATGTTATTACCTTGCTCTGACTGGGGATCGTAGTTACAGTAAATTTACTCCAGCAGGAGGTATCTGTTTCATAATTGGTTGGCTTGTAATGGTTCTATAAGCATAAAAATAAAGAACTGTCTACACCATGACCTTGAATTCTCATATTCAGATATTTCCCCCATATTTTATAGCATATAGATTTATTTAAGTCGTGTGATTTAAAATCACCTGTAAGGCTAAGAAGTTAAACACATCTTATTTGAAATTAAAATGCACAAAATTAAAAGTAATATCAAAATTTAACCAGTGTGCTTTATAAAATTTAGCACTCTTGATAATTTTCTGTAATATAGAGCATAAAAAAACATTACTAGTCATTACAATCATCTTCTTGTTTAACTTCTTAGCCTGTATATTAATATTGTATATTTTGTACTAAGTTAATGTATGTAAATATCATAATAAATGTAACTTTTTGTTAATACCTATTTCCAGTCTTTTCTTTTCCTTAAATCATGTTTTATTTTGGAGAAAGGCCAAAAATTGCCAACTAAAGAAACACTTTAGAACAATTTTTCAAACCTGAATATGGAATTTTGAACTTTCAACGCAATTTTATTGAGTTATTGTAAGTTATTTTATATAAAGTAAATATAACTTATTTGTAAACAAACCATAAAAGTGGTAAAAGGTCATCGTTGATGATAAAAGTTAATTGTGAAGAACAAACTCGTAGAGGATACCTACACATTGTAAATGAGCTGGTTGCAGGCCTGTCTTGCTGGTTACCTGCTTAGTAGCCGAGCTTGTGGCTATGTTCACATTGGAGATGATTAAGTACTTTGTAATTTTACAATTATATGATGGGAAGAGATAGTTGGACACAGGCTTACAGCTATGTAGCCTAGGCTCGTCGAATGATTATAATTAACGACATTAGATCTGTTTTTTTTAAATTTAATTTTTTTTATTTTTAATAAGATATAATACTTTTAGAATCACATTTTAATGTATAAATTGTTGACTTTGTTATAAGTATATTTAGAGGAAGTAAAGAAAGAAAAATTTGTATAAAAGTATATCAAATTTTTTTTATTATTATTTTTTTTTTTTAGCGACTGGAATAGTAATTGAAAATAGGTGTTTGGAAATCATGTGAGGTTATTTGAAACAAAAATTTTAAATCTTAAAAGTATAATTAAAAAGAAAGAAAAGTTAACACTTATTTGAGTAAATTGTTGTAAGATTAATCTAAAAGTTATAAATAAGGACTTAAAAATGTAAATGTATTATAGAAATGCAATGTATACCTATATTGTATAAAAGGTGTATATTGTTTTTGCTTTTTAAAAGGAAGAAAGGCTGATGTGATGTCTTAACACGTTAAGTGCCATGGGGGGTCGATCGGTACGACAGCAAGCTCATAGTTAAAGTGGCGTGTCGGCTCATCGGCACGACACTGCCTTCAATGCAAGATTTTATTGTAGAGTGTTTTACCAGTAAGTGTTGCAACCTAGCGGAAAACACATACACTAAGTGAAATGTAGAAGATTTTAGCTAATAGCCGTAGATATTTCATTTTATTATCGTTAAATAGTGTTGCGTAACAACCAAATAAAATACCTCAACAATATGTTAATTTCGTCGTACCGATCGGTATGGCAGCAAAATTTTCAGTTGAAATTATGGATTAATGCATTAAAACAAGAAATATACAGTTTGAACATTCTACAGTTGTTATATTTTTTAAAAATAAACGTATAAAATTTAACTATTACGGTAAGCAAACAATAAATTTAGCATATTTTTGTATAAAACATTCAACTTTTACAAAATTGGAATGCATTTTTTTAAAACTGTTTAACAATGATATTTATTTACAATTAGGTTTTTAAAAATCATTTATTTATATTATTACCATCTAAACTGTAAGATGAAAACATTTTAATATACAGTATACAAAATTATTTAAAAAAATTTACTTATGGATGGTCTCGAAGCACTTTCTGCAGAGGTACGGCTGCTCTGAACAACTAGCACAAAATGTAGTCACTCTTGTCATGTTTTTAGCTTTTTTTTCGGTTCTGTTGCAAAGCGATTTCTTTGTAGCAAACTTTACATGCTTTTCTCAATTGTCGTTTGTTTTTTCCTTGTCCCACAAAGAAGTCTGACTCTTTTAGATAGTAGTGGCCTGTCTGTTTTACTGCAGGAACTGGTTCCTCGTCTGACACTTCCATTAGATCCATACACAATTTTTCTTTAAAATCTGTTATTGACAAGTATTGGTGTTGCGGTCGTGGTCCTACATTGCTTTTGTAAGCGAGCCAAGCATTTACAATGCAGGTGCCAAATAGTAAATGTTCTGCAACTTTATGGTACCATCTTAGTGTCTTTCGTACTGCTGAGTTGTACGACGACATTTGATCAGCAACATCGATGCCTGATTTTTGCTCATTATATTCTGTTATTGCAAGAGGCTTGAAAATGACATTTCCTCTTCGATCCCGCTTTCCAGTTTGAACCATGTCGACTTGATGTTTTGTTGAAATGGTTATCACTGGACGCTTATCTTGCCACTTTGTTATGACTATGCCGTCTTTATTTTCAGCAACAACCATCTCACCTCGCTTCAGTTTCACAGGCAAAAGTAAGTCTTTTGGAATCCCTACACGATCTTGTCTCATTGTACCTACCAAATGAGTATTACGTTTCAAGAGTTGCTCGGCTAATTCAATAGAAGAATAAAAATTGTCAACGTAGATTGTGGTTCCCGAATTCAGATATGGTTGTACGATTTCTAAAACTACTGATGTGCCCATGAAAAGTTCGGGAGTCACATTTGAACCTTTGCCTGAGTAAACTTTCACATTATAAGTGTAAGCACTCTTGTCACATACTTTAAATAACTTTACACCATATTTGTGAGATTTTTTGGGCAAATATTGCCTAAAAATGAGTCTCCCTCTGAATGGGACCATCGACTCATCTACTACAAGGTCTGCTAACGCTACTTTATGATGTTTAAACAAATCATTGAGTAAATTAAGTAAAGGTGTAATCTTTGCAAGCCTTCCATAATCCCCTGGGTTATTGTTATCGTTAAAGTGCTAAAATCGTAGCAACAATTGAAATCTGTTGCGGATCATTACCTTACTCGCAACATCATTTTTATATAAGACTTTCGTGGACTAATAATCTTGTATTATAGGAAAGTTTGCTAGACCCATCCAAATTAAGAGTCCCAGGAATTTTTTCATTTCAATTGGGTTAGTTGGCATCCAATTTCGCAGCCTACTACTGCGACTAAGTCGTCTTGTGGTTAATGTTTGGTCTGTGTTTCTATTGGTTTCTAGAACCATTAGATCAATTATTTTGTCTGAAACAAAAAGCTTGTAATACTCAATTGGAGGACTATCTCCCGTTAAACTAAACAAATACTTCGGAGTTCTTGTGAACAAAAACTCTTTTTGTAAGCCTTGGAAAGCACCCCAACTTGTATCAATATTTTTATTTTTTACCCTTTAATTAGCCCTCTGAGTCATTGGGGTTTGGTTACCGCATTGTTGGACAATTTGATCAATTATTTCGTTCTGCTCATTGCTACTAGATATATTTATATTAGTTTCTGTAACGTGTTCAGATGTACAAGGAACGTTATCTTGAGGCGGTATAGTGACATATGGGACAATAAATAAAGTTTTGTTAACTTCATCGCATTCGTCGGTCCTATACTGCATTGGTATATTAGCTATGTCTAAACCTAAATTTGATGGTGAGTGCTCTAAATCTAACTGCATGAGGTCTAATGATTCATTAATTAACATACTTGATTTTGAGTATGAATCTAAAGTTGTTTGGTCCAGTTCGGTATCGGATTCGTCACCTGAATTTGGGCAGTCTGAATCACTAACGGGAGGTGTAAAATAGCTTCCTCTTGACTCACAATCTTCATTATCACTAAATTCATCATCCAATTCTCTGTCAATTTCCGATGAATGTATAAAGTCACTCATTTAAAAAAAAAAAAATCTAACAATAACACTTTGTCACAGAGAAAATATATATTCTGAAACGATAAATAAACACTGCAAACGCACACATCAGCTAGTAACAAGAAAGACACACTGCATATTTACTGCAGACTGCAGACTCAACAGTGTTGAGTCAACACGTTTTCCACCACTGAATCATGTGTTATCAACAGCATAGACCAAAAGTGCAATCACAGACCAACATTATCCTAGGAAATCAATCAAAAGTGCGGTCGGCCAATCGGCCGACACGTCAAATTACAAACAAAATATTGTATTCAAAATGACATGCCGGGCCGATCGGCCGATAATTATTTTGAATTTTTTATAAAAAAATTTCTCAAAAAATCAGTTCTCCATATAACCATAAGACCACATATATACAGGTTATGTCATTAAAATTGTTTATTTAAGTTGGCACTGTGTGATAAAAGTGGTATAACTGGCCAGGCACTTAACGTGTTAAGTGATATAAAAGTAAAAATCAGAGTAGCAAAAGTTCAGTGACCATTATGAGGAAATAAGATCTAGTTCAGCATCAATTAGCTCCTGAAGATTTTAAACAAATTTATGAGCATTAGGGGAAAGTTGCCTTGATCGTACCGCCTCCTTGATCGTAAAACCACTGAATTTCCTATTTGCAATGTTGCCAGAGCGCTTCAAGTGGCGACAGTTGGTACTTCCCATCGTCTAGACTAACCTTCGGAAAGTGAACGCTGTCAGTGTTTTATTGATGTATTTTTGTTGTTGAGTGTTTTCATGTAAAATTTGACCATCTTCTCTAAGCTAACGGACTCTTTCAAGGTACGTGTATCATCATTTACTGTATTTTAACAGTTACTACACTTAGTTTAGCAGTGAAAAACCAACCGGTTTCAACTAAAGCGATGTTTATGGGTTAGGAATCGGGAAATATTGTCGAGTTGTCTTAGTCGTACCACTTTGAGTTTCCTTGATCGTACCGCTCAATGCTGTATTAGGTATGTTGCGAAAACTGTTTGCCAAACCCAACTCTAATGCCCACTGGTTTTGTGTGTTTTAGATGGCAAAAAGGAAATATGGTGCATGGAGCGAAGATGATATGCATCGGGCTCTTAGTGCATTCCGAAGCGGCGACATGGGGTTCAACGAATGCTGTCGCCAGTACAATATCCCAAAACCAACCTTTAATCGCCATTTAAAGGGGCTTAATGTTTCAGCAAACGAAGAGACTAGGATCATCGGGAAAAAATGCACGTTACCACCAGACGTGGAAGAAGCATTAGTCAACCGTATACTGTTATTCGAAAGCTTGATGTTTGGTCTAACGATAACGGATGTAAGGAAGTTAGCGTTTGATATTGCTGAAAAAAACCAAATTCCCCACAACTTCGACAAAGAAACCCAGTTAGCTGGAAAGAAATGGTTTTACGCATTTAATGTTCGTCACCAGGAAATTAGTTTGAGAGCCCCAGCCCACATCCATACAGCGAGTAAAGGGGTTTAACAGAGAAAATGTGTATGACTTTTTTTTATATCCTAGAGAAAATAGTAGATGAGAATAAAATTGACGCTACGCGAATATTTAACGTCGACGAAACAGGACTCAGTACTGTGCAGAATAAAAGCCAAAAAGTGCTTGGTAGAAAGGGTAAGAAACAAATAGGCTCTGTTTCAAGTGGCGAGCGTGGTGTGAACACAACTTTTGTGGCTTGCACGAGTGCTTCGGGAAGTTACATATCACCAATGCTCATCTTCAAAAGAATGAGAATGAACGATGATCTGAAAGTAGGTGCCCCACCTGGAAGCTTAGTAGAAATTTCTGAATCAGGTTACATTACTAGTGATCTGTTCTTTAAATGGCTTCAGCATTTCATTGATGTAGTAAAGCCAACGACTGATAAGAAGGTTATCTTGGTTCTCGATGGACACACTACACTATCTAAAAATCTTGCGGCGATTGATTTAGCCAGGAATCATGGTGCAGCTTCCTGGGCACACCACTCACCGAGTTCAACCACTGGATAGAACATTCTTCAAACCCCTGAAAGGTAATTTCAATTAGGCTTTAGAAAAATGGTTAAGATCAAACCCTGGGCTGTGTGTTTTGCAGTACCAAATTGCTGGGTTATTTGCAGAAGCTTATGGAAAAACAGTAACTATAGAGAATGCTATCAATGGCTTTCGAGTGAGTGGTATTTGGCCAGTTGACCGTAGAGTATTTCAAGATTCTGAATTTGTAGCAGCTGAAAATCTAAACCAAAAAGTCTCCACTGATCCTATCAATGACAGCGAAGATGTTGTTGAGGATCAGCTGGAAATCAGTTGGCCAGACATTCCAAACAATGATCAGTCATCAAAGAAAACTGTGAAAAAGAAGCTATTTGTTTCAGTTGAAGAACTTTCTCCAATTCCAAGACCTAAATCAAAATCCAAGAAGGCCGGAGGAAATCAAAAAGCGGCCATTTTGACTAGTAGTCCATACAAAAACCAACTAGAGCTGTCAAAAGAGCTGCAGTTAACTCGAGAGAAGCTTAAGGAATTAAAACAGAAAATGGGAAAATCGAAGCCAAAAGTGTCGACCAAGAAAGAAAGAAAATCTCCAAAAAAAAAAAGGAAAAAAACGTTAAGAAAACTGTTGGTTTACAAGGAACCCAATCCAACGCTCCTTCCCACGCCTTACTAAACAAAGCATCCTCTTCAAAAGTGTCTGACGTTGTTATAGAAGTGCAATCACAAGAATGGTATTGCTTTTTGTGTGAAGTTAACACAGTGGAGGATATGATTCAGTGCCAAAACTGTAAGTTATGGGTACACGAAACCTGTGTCGGCATTAAAAATGGACCCCAAAACTTTCTATGTGTATATTGTAAATAGGTGAAATGTCAAATTTGTCTAGTAATCATTTAATTTTCATTGTAGGGAATCATTAAGATATTTCAAACAACCTTTAAGTACTGTATACACATGTTAATGTAAACAATTGTCTTTTAATATTTAAAAAGTTGTTTCATAATTGATTTTGTTGTTTTTGTTATTATGTTGCAATCCTGTTTAGAAAAGTTCCACCAGAACTGTATAGGGTACGATCAAGGAAACCCCCGGTACGATGAAGGCAACTAGTTTCCTTGATCGTACCACTTGCAGAGTCTCAGAAATTTGTAATTTTCCAACACAAATTAAGTTTAAATCGAACTAAAAAAATTAAATTAGATTAGTAAGTGTTTTAAGCTTTACAATAGTTTTTAATAAGAGATATAACTGTGTAAGGGCTTAAAAAATTTAAATGTAAAAAGTGGTATGATCAAGGCAACTTTCCCCTACAATAATTAATAAAAATATGCCGGGTCTTTCAAAATTTAGTTAAAACTTTAATTGACTATAATTTACTTGTTTTTTAACATAAAACAAAGTACATAAATTCCTTTGGAATTTAATACTGTATATATATTTTAATTAAGCCCAATTCTTACTTGTTAGGGTTATTAAGATATGTGTTCAAAGCGGCCGCCATTCTATTCTTGAAGAAGCACTAGTCTTTCCTCTATGTTATGTGTGGCATTTCTTAATGTATTGACATTATTATCTCTGCTACATTTTGAATAATTGCTCCTCTTAGTTCTTACGATTTCATCTCTTACGAATTGAAGGTCTTCCTGGCTTAATGATGTCTCCAACGGATCCGGTGATTTTAAACTTTTTAACAAGCTTTTTATACGTGACTACACTGCACAGTCTGTCCGACAAACCGTTGCGAGTACGAAATTTTTTTAACCTGGCTGACGGTACTCTGTTCACATTTCATAATAATACTGAATCAATGCAATGCGTGTTTGTAAAAGTAAAGTCATTATGGTATAAAAAAAAACAACTATTAATTAATAAAATTGTTAACTACTACAAGTTTACAACCTACTAGATCTCCATGTTTGAAATTAGTCAACAATGAAAAAACTCGTTGTTATGGCAAAAATAAATAGAAATGAAAATAACAGCTGATGTTTTAATAAATCCCAATTATATCTACTTCAATAAATAGTTTTTCACGGGGATTGGACAACAAACAAAAAGACCAGAACCATTTAAAGTTTTTAAAATTCCTATTAATGAATAATATGTTAGAAGGAGGAGTAAGAAAATAAGATTTCTTCAAGAGTTATAAAAAAAACTTGGGTGCAAATGTGATAATAGCTTGATATTTATGTATTTGTAAAATAAAGCTTTAAGGGGAATGGTTGTTTGGAATGTACATAGATACCATTTTTCGTGTACAAATACCAACACGCAGATAGTAGAAATTGTAAAAAAAAGAATCATAGCAATTTAAATAAATTAGAAATCAGTGTTGAAACTTTTGATGCATATTTGCAGTATAAGAAAGTAAATTAATTAAATAATACTAATGACATAATGAAACTCTTACAAAATGATTTAAGCAAAATTCATTCAATGTTAACAACTGACTCCAACCTATCTAATGAAGATATACAGCACTCGATAGGAAACAATTTTCACATTCTTACTGATAAAAAGAAGGTCTGTAAAAATATAACAAAAAAAACATTCAACTAAAATAGAAAAACATATTACTGTTATTGTAAACAATTTCCCAACACCAAAAGAATATCCAGTGCAGTAATCTGGTAGTGGTTCACATTAGTGGAAATGTGAAAACTAATAAAAAGAAGCAGCTTTCGAAGAACAATAATGATTCAAATTTACCCCTAACCACAATCACTGGAACTTTAAAATAAAACACTATTATTCAAATCATTATATAGATATGATTTAATAAAATTTTCCTGTGTGAATAGTAAAGTAAAACAAACAGGAAAATAAAAAAATCTTTAAAATATAAAAACAATATAGAGTAGTTAGTTATGTTTAATGTCATAATTGTGTTATCCCAAAATGTCTTATTCTCCAAGCAATGTGGCGTAGATTGGTAAATATTCTGAATCTATAATTTAGACCCTACACTTGCAAATTATGTTAGTTTAAATTATGATTTTTGTTTTCAGTTCGTTCATTTCATATTTTATTAAATAGTACAATTTTTTTTAGAATTATTTCTATATATCTACATTTTCTAAAGATATTACAAAATTTTGAAATGATATTGAAATAATTAAAAAATGTTTTTAGTCAGTATGCAAAAAAAAGTAAAAATGAAGAAGAACAAAGTAAATAAAAACTTTGCAACTTCTTGTTTTGAGATCATTTAACAAAAAGTAACTTCAAATAATCAATATGAATAGAGTGTGCTACACTTGAGGACAAGATTGGAGTGGGGGTGGTGGGGGAGTGGGAGGTATGGTGGGAGGTGTGGTGTGGTATGGTGGGAGGTGTGGTGGGAGTTGTTGGGCATGGTGGAAGGTGTGGTGGGGATGGAAGAAGATGTAGTGAGAGTGGTTGGGCGTAGTTAAACCTCTCCCTGCCGCTATTTTTGTTGTCCTGATGTCAAATTTATACCTTGACGTCAGACCCAAAGTCTGGGTCAAAGTTACCCGAAGGCAGACACACTACCGACTGAGCTATCGGTGCATAGGATTACTCTTTGAGTAGTCACCGCCGAACATAACCAGAGTGCACCACCATAGGTTTGAGTCTGTGTGATATATACAGAGGGCGGGCAATATGTTTGTACATTTCGTTGAAGAACGAGGCTGAACACGTACCCTTTACTATAAGACGTACCAAGTTTTTAGCGTGGGGAGTGTGTGTGTGTGTGAGAGAGATAAAGAGTGTGTTAAAGCCTCCACCATTACGTTAGAGCGGTAGTACCGAGAATAGTTTCTCCACTCCCATTTGTCGCTTCAACAAAATACTTTAGTATAATATTAGAGTGATTAAACATTAGGAATATCTGATTAAATTTAGGTTAAAACTTGAATATAGTATATACAGCTCGGGTATCTCTGAATTATCTGATTATGGTTAAAACTTATGATTAAATTTTGGTTAAAACTTAAATATAATCACGGTAATCACCCAACTAGGTCAGAAAAAAATCTTATCACTAACCATTATAGTACTTACCCAATCCTAAAAAGTGTAATCCAGCTATGATATCTTGACATTTCCAAGTACTTACCCAACCTAAGGTAAATCCGCCATCAGACGCATCATTATAGTACTTACCCAACCCAAAAAAGTGTAAGTACAGCTATCTCACGATTGTCGATTACTTACCCAACCCAAAATCAAGGTAAATCTGTTGATCAAGGTACTCACCCAACTTGGTCAGAAGAGATCCGACGTAACCATTATAGCACTTACCCAACCCAAAAAGTGTATATCCAGCTATGCTATTTCAGGATTGCCAAATACTTTACCCAAACCTTTGTGGATCCGCCAACAACCTAAGCATTATAATACATACCCAACCCAAAAAAGTGTATATCTAGTTATGCTATCTCGGGATTGCTAAGTACTTACCGAACCTAAAATCAAGGTAGATCTGTCATCATGGTACTCACCCAACTTGGTCAGAAGGGATCTGAAGGCCCATTATAGTACTTAGCCAATCCAAAAAAGTGTACATCCAGCTAACTTGCGATTGCTGTATGGACATAGTTCTTACCCAACCCACTAGCTCAGGGTTGATTCAGGGTGTGTTAAGTATAGTTAAACACACAAATTTGTTTCAGACAAATTTTGACTATTTTTCCAAAATTTACCCTCAACCAAGATTGCTGTTGACTTCATTTGGTGGTAGTAGAAATAGCAATTATAGTGTTTGTACCAAGAGAGAAGCAATAGTATTACTATGTCAGTGGCAGTGGTAGTGGTAATAGCAGTTGTAGTGGTAGTAGTAACACGAGTAGCAAAAGCATTACATTGGCAGTGGTATTAACAGATTGCAATGGCATTGGTATGGGCTGTGGCAGTGATAGTAGTAATTTCTGTGGTAGTAGCAATATTAATGGATGTATAAATAAGAGTAGTATAAATATTACAAAGGTATAAGAGATGGCAGTGTCAGTGGTAATATCTGTGGAAATAGCAGTGGAAGTACTTGTACCAATAGAGAAGCAATAGTATTAGAATGACAGTGGCAGTGGTAGTGTTTGAACCAATAGAGAAACAATAGTATTAAAATGTCAGCGGAAGTGGCAATATAGTGGAAATAGCAGTGGTAGTGTTTGTACCAATAGAGAAGCTATAGTATTACAATGACAGTGGTTGAGGAAATAGCAGTGGTAGTGTTTGTACCAATAGAGAAGATATAGTATTACAATGACAGTGGTTGAGGAAATAGCAGTGGTAGTGTTTGAACCAATAGAGAAACAATAGTATTAAAATGTCAGCGGAAGTGGCAATATAGTGGAAATAGCAGTGGTAGTGTTTGTACCAATAGAGAAGCTATAGTATTACAATGTCAGTGGTTGAGGAAATAGCAGTGGTAGTGTTTGTACCAATAGAGAAGCTATAGTATTACAATGTCAGTGGTTGAGGAAATAGCAGTGGTAGTGTTTGTACCAATAGAGAAGCTATAGTATTAAAATGTCAGCGGAAGTGGCAATATAGTGGAAATAGCAGTGGTAGTGTTTGTACCAATAGAGAAGCTATAGTATTACAATGTCAGTGGTTGAGGAAATAGCAGTGGTAGTGTTTGTACCAATAGAGAAACAATAGTATTAAAATGTCAGCGGAAGTGGCAATATAGTGGAAATAGCAGTGGTAGTGTTTGTACCAATAGAGAAGCTATAGTATTACAATGACAGTGGTTGAGGAAATAGCAGTGGTAGTGTTTGTACCAATAGAGAAGCTATAGTATTACAATGTCAGTGGTTGAGGAAATAGCAGTGGTAGTGTTTGTACCAATAGAGAAGCTATAGTATTAAAATGTCAGTGGAAGTGGCAATATAGTGGAAATAGCAGTGGTAGTGTTTGTACCAATAGAGAAGCTATAGTATTACAATGTCAGTGGTTGAGGAAATAGCAGTGGTAGTGTTTGTACCAATAGAGAAACAATAGTATTAAAATGTCAGCGGAAGTGGCAATATAGTGGAAATAGCAGTGGTAGTGTTTGTACCAATAGAGAAGCTATAGTATTACAATGACAGTGGTTGAGGAAATAGCAGTGGTAGTGTTTGTACCAATAGAGAAACAATAGTATTAAAATGTCAGCGGAAGTGGCAATATAGTGGAAATAGCAGTGGTAGTGTTTGTACCAATAGAGAAGCTATAGTATTACAATGACAGTGGTTGAGGAAATAGCAGTGGTAGTGTTTGTACCAATAGAGAAGCTATAGTATTAAAATGTCAGCGGAAGTGGCAATATAGTGGAAATAGCAGTGGTAGTGTTTGTACCAATAGAGAAGCTATAGTATTACAATGACAGTGGTTGAGGAAATAGCAGTGGTAGTGTTTGAACCAATAGAGAAACAATAGTATTAAAATGTCAGCGGAAGTGGCAATATAGTGGAAATAGCAGTGGTAGTGTTTGTACCAATAGAGAAGCTATAGTATTACAATGACAGTGGTTGAGGAAATAGCAGTGGTAGTGTTTGTACCAATAGAGAAGCTATAGTATTAAAATGTCAGCGGAAGTGGCAATATAGTGGAAATAGCAGTGGTAGTGTTTGTACCAATAGAGAAGCTATAGTATTACAATGACAGTGGTTGAGGAAATAGCAGTGGTAGTGTTTGAACCAATAGAGAAACAATAGTATTAAAATGTCAGCGGAAGTGGCAATATAGTGGAAATAGCAGTGGTAGTGTTTGTACCAATAGAGAAGCTATAGTATTACAATGACAGTGGTTGAGGAAATAGCAGTGGTAGTGTTTGAACCAATAGAGAAACAATAGTATTAAAATGTCAGCGGAAGTGGCAATATAGTGGAAATAGCAGTGGTAGTGTTTGTACCAATAGAGAAGCAATAGTATTACAATGTCAGTGGCACTGGCAGTGGTAGTGGAAATAAAAGTGATAGTGTTTGTACAAATATGAAATAAATAGTATTAGAATAACAGTGGCAGTGGCAGTGGTTGTGGTAATAGCAGTACCCCGTATTTGGTAGCATACAGTGTTGTATCAAATAAGTAACGAATTATTACTCACAGATGAACTGCTTAGATTAGACAAACATACCACTACTAAGAAATATTACAAAAACATTCAGCTAAATTATTTTTTCAAATATTTACCTTCAACCTGTTGACCGTATGAGGGTTTTTCAAACTAAAGCTTTGTTGAATTTTGCTGTTTCCTTAAGCGGTACAAAAGACAGTTTTTGTGGAACGCACACAAGGAAAAGAATATCGGGGTAGTACGACAGAATCGGAATCTGCCAACAGGTGGAAAAACCATTCTCTATAAGGTTCTACCGCTCTGTCAGTTTTGGTGGAAAACTAACACACAAAGACAATATACACATACTCAAACATTTACGCACTCACAAAAGATATGCTTAAACATAGACTCGGGTTAGGCTAGATTAAGATCTCATCTCAAGTAACAACTTTGGTCATGGGTTAGGTTACGGACACAAATTTTAGGTGTGACGTGTAACATGATACATAAAAAACATCTAGTCACAACTTCAGTTATGGGGTAGGTAAAAGTCATAAATTTGTTGGTTAGGATCTCAGGTTAGGTTAGGGCCTCATCGTAGGTCATATCTTCAGTCAACGTGGGTTAAGCTACGATCACAAATTTTAGGTACTATGTGAAACATGATACATAGAAAAATATCTTAAGTCACAATCTTGGACATGGATTAGGTTACGGTCATACATTTTTTGGCTAGGATCTCAGGTTATATTAACGATTCTTCATAAATTACATCTTTGGTCAACATACAGTACTAAAACTGCTACTACCACAGACATTAACACTAATACTGTCACTGTCACTGAAAATTCTTAGTACCACTGCCTCTGTAATACTATTGCTACACCTGATCATACAGCACTAACACTGCTACTACCACAGACATTACCACTACCACTGATACTACCATGGGCACAGTAATACTATTGCTAAATACGTTGTTACAACCACTTATATTCTTAATACCACAAACAATACCACTGCAACCGCCATCTCTTACTACCACTTTCTCAACATTACTTATTGGTACTCGCAACAGCCACTACCACACCAATTCCTCTGTCACTGCTAATTGTTACTGTCACTAAATCTGTAATACTATTGCTACTTTTATAACTACAGCCACTACCACTAGACAGTATACCACAAACTCAGTCAATTCCACTGCAACTCCCACTCCCGTATGGTATATCATTGCCACCGACATCTGTGATACTACTGTCACCGTAATAATCTTATTGTTACAGCCACTACTAATGCTACTACTACTATAGACATACCACTGCCACTCACATCTCTTATTGTCACTGTAAAACTATTGTTAAACTTATTGTTACAACCACTTCTACTGCTAATACCACAGCCAATACCATCTGTTACTGCCACTAATTCTGTAATACTATTGCTACTACCATTGCCATCTGGTACTGCCATTGTTACTGAAATTGTTTCTGAAAATCCCTAAGAAACCTAACCTAACCACACCTCCCACCATCCCTCACCACAACTCCCACCATCCCTCACCTCACCCCCCACTATCCTCCACCACACCTCCCATCTTCCCCCACTACACCCCCTACTATCCCCCACTCCAATCTTGTCCTCAAGTGTAGCACACTCTACTAATATGTGTATGCAATGTCATAATAATATATAGCCTAGTTTTTTAATATATTTAATGTAAAAGCAGATATTTCTTGTTGAAACTCCACATTAAAGGATTAAATAAAGCTAAAATTTCAAAATTATTTTAATAATATAAATGAGCTAAAATAATTTTGAAACTTTATCTTCATTTAATCCTTTTATATATATATAGTTTTGTTGTAAATTGTCATTTTGCAAGATTATAAAACTGTTATAAGACATTGGCTTTTGAAGAACACAACCAGATTATTAAATCTGAAGAGAATATTAAAATTGATGAAGTTAAATATAACACTTTTAGCCTCAAAGTTGATCATTTAGATTTAACTATCCATTTTAAACAATTAAAATATACAAGGTTTTGTCACGTCTAATTAAAATTGAAATCTAAAATAATAATAATAATAAACACTAATATAAACGTTTGTAAAAGTAACATAATATGCAGGTATATGGCTTGAACTTCATTTTTATCCTTTCTTTTTCGGAATAATGATTAATAACACATTGTCAGAAGAAAAAAAACTACTTTATCTGTAAGGTTTCACACCAAAATCAAATTCACTCTCGTTCATTCTCTTTCTCTCGTAATCAATTTCAGGCAATAAACAGGTTTTGTAGAATTTTGATAACATTTTGACCATTTCTGTTTTCCAATAGTCATCATATTTTAAAATTTTCTCTATCTTCATTCCTTGCTTTGTCTACAATACAAAATGGCAATAGTTTCTCTGTGCAATATGGAGTTGCCCTTGAACTTGATAGTACTGTACGTAGTAGTTATGTTTCTTTTTAATATTTAAAGAGGGGTCACTATCACAAACTACCAACAATTCCTTTTTTATGACTTATTATTTCTTCTGGAGTCAAATTTCTGCCAGAATAGGAACATTTAACTTCCACTATGCTAACGTAATCAATCAGGCCGTGAGGAGTTGCTGCCATACCATTATCAATAGAAAAATTACTTTGAGTTTTATTAGACTATTACTCTCCACAGCATTGTCAAAACACACATTTAATCGGAAGTAGTGGAACTGCTGACTGATTTTTTCTTTTTAACATTTTTCGGGTCGTCAAATCAAAAGATTTTAAAACCCTCCACTCTTGAAAATTTGAAGTCCCATGACTTTTTTTTGTATTTTGAGCCTTTCTCTCCATTGTTTTCTAAACAAGCAACAATAAAGAAAATCTAATTATAATTATTGAAAAATACAATACTTAGTTTCTACACATAATAAACACTAAACGACTGCTAGTACAGAATCGTGTTGGTACTATCCCTCTTATCACAATACAATTTCTGCAATATGGCACTAATAAAATTTCCTCTCTAGACTTGACTAGACTAGCCTTCTCCCACCCACCCCAACCAAATACAACACAGGAAGATATGGCAGTCAAGCTTTGGGTGAAAATGCTTTGTAGTTACGTGACATGGCGGGCGTTTTAAGTTTTGTTGTATAATAATCTGAAAAGGACCTCGGCAGATAATAAACTTACCAACATTTTTCATAATAGATTTTAAAAAAGATCAACACTATATTACGAATAAATTTACATTTTGGTTACCGGTATTAAAAATAAAAAATGGCAAATTAGAGTTATTTATAATATAAGACATATATTTGCATATAGAAAGAACTAAAAATGCATTAAAGAATAAACTATTTATTCTCATTTAAAAAAATATATAATAATTTACATCGATATTTTCTTTTACGTAGAATCATTAATAATGCAACTAACTATTTTGCAAAACGAACTTGTCCAACTATTCATAAAACCGTGCAAACCCACATAAAATGGTAACACTTTATATCTATAATAGTAGATAGGATCAGTTGACATTTCATAGTCTTAACGTGTTCTGTATTCATTACCGTAAAAGAAATCACAGTAGGTAAATAAATATATATGTAATGAATTTTAATTTTTATAACGTGAATAATAATGTAAAGAAATAAATGAATTAGAAATGTTTAGCAAAAACAGTTTAAATTAACGATTATATTTGGCATTATGTAAAATACTACAAAATATTTTAAGAATTAACGTGTTTTTAGTCTTAGTAATAATATGAAAATTTTTAAAAAACACCCTCCTCAGGGCTAAAAGGTATTTTTTTAAAAATTTCGCAGGATAGGTGGAAAATCTTCAAAAGACAGAGGGAGAAATCCGCTCTTCCCAATAGTGTGATATTCTTACTCACTTAAACCACCTTCCTTCCTGTTAGTATATCTATCGCGTGGGACAAGGAAACAGGAAATGTTTTCCATGTACCAAGCTGAGAAGCTCTTTCCATGGGCTTATCGAGATTGTAAATGTGGAAGAAAGCAGAACGTATGTATCCGCGCAAAGGGCGAGGTAAAGACCTGACTTGGCAGAGTTCAGTCAGGTAAAATCTCGCGACAGATCATGCAGGAGCCCAGGTTTGGTGGATATGGTGTGCAAGGTGAAGGATAGGAGTTACCTTACAAATATCTTGTTAGTGAATTTATTGGAGGAGCTACAAGATGTACGTCTTCTTCTGCTGCCTACTGGATACTGAAATAAGTGTGTAAGATTAGACTGCATGCAACTGTGTCCTGGTGGCGACAGCTTGGCTCATGCCGCTGCGGTGCACCCTTTGGTCTGAAACAGAGCTAGAAAGCAAAGAGGTGAAATTTGGTACATGGCTTTATGGGCCCAAATGAGAGATCAAGGTTGGTCGTGTGAATAAGGATAGTGGCCGTCTGTGTTTGTCAAATGTTGTGTCATATCTACCCAGTGAAGAGATTAGTGTTGATGTTGGATGTGCATGGGCCACCTTGTAGAGGTTAGCTGATAATCGTTGAATGTGTTGTTTGATGAAAGGCACATTTAAGTCTTTATGTAAGGTGCTAAAAGGTATATGCCTTCGCGTCTGTGTAGTTCTCTTTCAAACCATGCGAGGGCAGCCTTGTATGCATGGGTATATTTTTTCATTTAATTCATTGTATCTGCCCTACTTTTTAAGTTAGATACTTCGGCATTATTTATTGTAATAGATAATAAAACCCAGAGTATTTTCTTTTCTTTTCTTTTTTTTTTTCGAAATATTCATTGACTCCCAAAAAATGGCGAAATAGAAAATCGATTTACAAATAATGTTCCCTTCATTTGTTCAACCACTAATGATTAAATTCCAATTTAAAAAAAGGGAAATATCCGCGTTTGTGTGACCTTTTATCGATAATTCAGAGATGAAAATTGATATCAGTACAACTGCTAAAGTGTAGCATTAACCTAATGGAAAATGAATTCAATATGGCGGAGGGGAGCAGAGCCTTAACGTGAAATGGATAAAAAAAAATAAAAAAATAGGCATACGTAATATTATTTGTATAAGGAAAACAAGAATTCCCGAACCACAAAAAAGCGTTATTGTGTTTGAAGGGGAGGATCCTTGTTCCTTGTTGATTATCGCCAGAATGCTCTTTGGACATTTCATTATTTTTATATTATATATTTAGAAGAGACCAATAGATTTTTTAAATATTGTTTTTGTTACAAATTGCGTTAGAATTTTTAAATAAATAGGAACAATCTACATTTTGGTGATTACCAATAATTAGCTTCATCCTTTAAATATCTGGATGGTGGGGTAAATTTTTGTTTACAACGTTGGTCATAACAACGTTAAGTTAAAACTATGAAAAATTTTCGGTATATTACTATAATATTAAAATCTCTTGGTAAGAATAAGAATCAACACCTCCGCTCAAGGATAAAGATGAATCACAGGTTTGATTAACAACCATTTTCCCAACCACTCACCAAAATGAGTTACGGTGGTTTTATAAATGCTGTATGAATCACAGTTTACTGAATCGCCAACCATTACTACTTAACTACTTAATGACGAAGTAAGTTATTTCTCAAAAATTAGGAAGGGGCGAGAGTGTTGTGTTTACTACTTACTACACTAAGTATTGTTCCACCAGAAAGATCTCTCTGATTACGACATAACATAACTAGTTTCTTACATCTTACACCAATTAATTTTGCCTTTGTATCATGGTTTTGAGTTGACCTTCTCTGCTTTCAACCTGGCAACAGTGCAATACTTGGACAGGTTTGTTATAAATTCATATAAAAAAATTACCCTCTGTTTTCTGTTCAGTTCAGGACTTCAGGGTCAGTGTTCAACTGTTAATGTTCATTACTGTTGAGTATAGTTTACATTTTGATTTTAATGTAATACGTATTACGTATCTACTGGATCGTGACTTTGAATTTGGACTTAGAGGGCTACAAGTATATTTTGCTTAATAATATATATATATATAAATAAAACCAATCTAACTTAAAAACTAGACTAATATTAATATTGTGACATTTAAGTTGATAATAATTTATTATGGTGTAATGTTTTTATTGCTTAGCGTGAAGTGGATATAAATATGAAATGTGTGATATTAGTCATAAGTTTTTAACTTTAGAATAGGCTAATATAATTCTTTTGTTTCAATATAGGTCGAACAAACTTCATAGTCTTGGACATAACCTGCAAAATCCGATGACAACAATAAAATGTCAAACTTTTTAATCCAAAATGGAATTCATATCAACTTTGATGAAAGTTGTAACGAAGTAAGTTAATCCTCCGATATACATAATACAATACAAACAATTGATAGGCCTAATCTATAGAAATAGCAAAGCCAAGCATGGGCCTATAGGTTAGGGTTCTCAAAATTTCTGTCCTATTAATCTGAAATATATAAATATGCATTGAAGCATACGTGTTGAATAATTGCTTGTATTTTGTGAAATCGGTACAATTTGTAAAATCATGTATTATGTACAATTCACATCTTAAGGAGTATGGTATTTGTCCCAACACCATTTGCAATGCACCAAATACATTTTTATATAAGCAAATAACAAATTAATATGCAAGTATGGATTGTAGTTTGCTGTCATTGATGTAAGCCTGCGTCTGTAATTCATCTCCCAATTCATCGAGAATGAAGTTTCGTATGACATGCCTCCTAAATATTACGTTGTTTTACTGTGCAATAATATTCAGTATGTTTGGTTAAAGCAAAAAATAAATAATTTTATACGAATTTGTTTTATTGGTCTCACAGGTTCAAGAGGTCATGCAGAGATCATAGTTTGTTGGCGTAATTACTTGTACTAACATAGGCTAACCAAAGCAGGATTCACTTGTTTTACATTGTTATATTCTTATATAAATAATGTAATGGGTGCATTGAAAAAGGTGTTGGGACAAATGCCATAATTACTAAAATCTGAATTGTACATAATAAGGTACATATTTAACTATTTAACAAAATAGAAACAAATATTCAACACACGCTTAAGTGCATATTTACCAAGTATTCATATAACTTCCATTCCCTCCTCCCGATATTAGATGATCATAATGCTGCCTGTAGTTGAAATAGGCTTAGTTAGTTTAAAGTATTTTATAAGTCTAAAAAGATTTAGAGAAATAGCCTAAGTATTGATTAAAGCTCGGTTTTTGTTTATTACGTTATTTTCTTAATCCACTTTTTGGAGCTAATAATGCTTTAAAAATAGTATAGTAGGCCTAGTGATGATGGGTGAAATTCAGTTCAATCTCTAGAGATAATTGTGTTTCTAAGATAGGGAACTATTAATTATTTCTTTCAAATTTATATTACTTAATCAATTCAAAACAGAAATATGAAATAGAAATTGTCAAATACAATAGTTAGTTTAGATTTTTATACAAAAACAGGTTAGGTTACATTTTACATTAAAGTAAATAGACCAATTACACATGAATATAAAACCTAACCTGTCTGCAGTAATTTTGCAACCGAAAAAACTAATAGCTATAATTTCTTATGACTAACAGTCGAGTGGAATATTTTTATCTATAAATTTAGTGATCCCACACCTCTTTATTTCCTATCCATTAAATTAATTGTTAAAATTTTTGCACTGATGTAAATCCTTCTTTTAAAAATGATGCTATGTTCTAGACTAGGGCTGTCCAACTTTGAGTGGCTCAAGAGCCGATATAAATAAAATTGCGGTTGTGAGAGCCGTATCATAAAATACTTCGTATGCAACTATATTAGTAATTTGTAATAGGTACAAAAAAGTGTTTGTTGAATTATTTTTATTTATTAAAGAAACAGCGATAAAAAAAAATTTAGTGGGAAGTTTGGGGATTTGTTTTTTTATTAACTAGTATCATTATTAAAATTAATATTTGTTGTTGACAAATGAAGCAACTGAGCAAGTGACTTATCAAAGAGGGAATAACTATATTATACTTTATAAATTTCATGTTGGAAAAACTGCTTTTGCAAAGATACGTTCTTCCTAGCATTGAGCCCATTATACGGTCTAATTGCAAGTTGGGGTAACATTCTCGCAGGAGTAACCTAAGAAAGTCCATTCCTTTTTTGGTTCTTCCCTGGTAAAAAGGGTTTGACTGCAAATCACACAATTCCAGTTGAAGGTCTGCTCTTTTTACATTCTCAACAGAATTAGTAAGTGACTGAGTGAAAACTGAAATTTCTCCTCTGCTTTTTTTAAAGTCGCTAAACCAGTTTTCGAATTCTTCTGCAATTGTGTAAATGTATTTTATATAAATTAATTATGAAACTTCCTCAAAATTCTTCTTTTCTTCAAAGTACTCTTTACAGCTTGAAAAATGAAAACTCATGTTTTCTAGTGAAGATTTGAAAAGTTTAATTAAATTTTTAAATCCTTTTTTTTGGCCATATAAATTGGCAATATTCTGATGCTTTCCTTGTAGCTTCAAATTCAATTAATTAAAATGGGAAGTCAGGTTTGTTAAAAATGCAAGGTGTGTTAGAAATTTTGCATCTACAATTTGATTTTCCAGTTACGTAGTGTCTGACTTCAATTCATTTAGGGAAAACGGGAATTTATTTGCGTAGAGTAAAAAAATGTTGCAAACCTTTTCCAGTGCTTAACGAATGAATATCGGTGTGAAGTAACACGTCCCCATATGTAGCATCTACTTTGGCCAAAAAATCACAAAACTTCCTGTGAGTCAAAGCACGATAACCCCCTCTTATAATATTACTTATTTTAACGGCCCCTTTCATGATATTCATTTGACGTTAGGTCTTTCCACATAGGGCCTCTTGGTGAACAATGCAGTGTATTACAGGACACGATATTGTTATGTTTTAAGAGTCCTGAAAATTCAATATCAGTTCCTTATCATAGCTCTGGCTCTATCAGTGACAATACAGGAACATTTATTGAATCCCCTATAGTCTGATACCACCTTATTAATAGCTTCAAAATATATCCGTACCCTTGGTTGTAGCATGGTGAGGAATAAGATCAAGCGTCTCCTTCTACACTGAAGTCCTCTTGAATAGTTTGAATAAAAATTACAATTTGGCTGATGTCGGATAGATCAGTGTTTCATCCAAGTAGAGTGAAATATGTTTAATTTTTCAATTGTATTGGAATTTTTTGGATACATGTTCATTAATGTGGTCTACACGTCTGGCAATAGTTTGATGCGACACTGAGAGTGTTTATAATTTTTTGGCAATTTTTGTTTCATTGAATTGTTTTGCCATTTTGATTTCACAATTCTTAATAAGTACTCCATCATTAAAAGGTTTTTTCGCTTTGACAATTTCTTTGACAAGTTACTTTGTAAGAAGCTGCAATACCGCATTTATTATCAGTGTCTGATTTGTTGAAAATATGTGTTTGTTGTTTTTTCTTATATTCCGTAATAGCTTTTCTAGACTCACCTGTATATTGCTGAAACATTTTCTCATATAACATAGTATAATCTTGTTTCATATTATATTCTTTAGTAACTGATATTATCACCATACAAACAATGCACTGAAGTTTATTATTGTTTTTTGTGATTAAATAGTCTTGATTCCCAACGGTTATTATAAATTCGATGTTCGTCCGTTATTTTTAATTTCTGCGATGACATTTCATTTAAAAATCCTTAAATTGAGTTGCTGTGTACCGCACACCAAAACAAAATGACTACAATAAATTATAAACAAATAAACACTTGACTTATACTATAAATCACTGAATCCCCTATCACAAGTTTGGTACAATAAAACAAACACAAATAAAATAAAAGGGAATTATAATAACATAAGGCAAATAAATATTTCATTTTATTTTATTTGTGTTTGTGTTATTGTACCAAACTTGTGGTAGGGGATTCAGTGATTTATAGTGTTCACATTTACCACAGTGCTCATTGAACATCTACTTGACTTATACATAATGTTGTTTTGTCAATGAGTATTTATTTCCACACTATGAATTATTAATTCTGCCCGTCCTGTTTGACTCAACTTTGTTATATGCGTGTGCATGGCCACTCGGTTCTAAATTTGGTGTAAGAGCTCATTTTGTGCCATTTGGTGTTCTGTCAAGATTATCAAATGAGCATACATACAAAAAGTTTTATGACCTTAATAGCTTCATTTTATGGCTGTTAATGTATTCAGAAGTTATCATTAAAAGCATTGGATACACAGCTGGTAATTAGTGGTTGTAGTATTTAATTTATTTTTCACAAGGCTAGACTGTCTTGATCTCTGTGTTGTGAAGGATGAGGGCGTGTTGATGTAGTCTTAGTCAAGAAGATTTTAGTTAACAGTGCCACATTGCCATAATAGTCAGGATGATAAGTCATGGACTCAGGGATCTAGAATCATTTTTAACTACAGTATTTGTCAGGAAAGAAAAATTATATGATAGAACCTGAACTTGAAAGTAACATGAGTGCCATCATAAGAAGAAAGTTTCCTACCAACTTGATGTCACAATTGAATTCACTGAACTCTAAAATTAAAAAAATTCTATTCAAGTTAGAAGTGAAAACAGCTCTGCAAGATTCCAAAATTAGTATCTTTGTTAATAATTTCCGAATAGCTACTATAGAACTATCGCCAACTTAAGGTTGAGAATAGCTTTGCCAGATTCTAAGTTAATATCTTCGTTAATCATCTCCAAATAGATATAAAACTCTCTTCAACTTAAATTTGAGACTAATTTTGCCAGATTATAAATTAATATCTTTCCTAATCATCTCCGTATAGCCATAGAACTCTCTCCAACTTACCTGTAAGAATAACTTTTCCCTATTCCAAATTAATATCTTTGTTAATCATCTCCGAATAGTCTTAGAACTCACTCTAAAGTAAGGTTGAGAATAGCTTTACCAGATTCTAAATAATATCTTTGTTAATCATCTCTAGATAGTCATAGAACTCTCACCAAAATAATGTTGAGAATAGCTTTGGCTAATTCCAAATAAATATTTTTGTCAAAATCATCCAATAGTTGTAGAACTCTTTCCAACTTAAGGTTGAGAATAACTTTGCTATATTTCGAATTAATATCTTTGGTAATCGTCTATGAATAGTCATAGAACTCTGTCCAATGTAAGGATAAGAATAGCTTTACTAGATTTCAAATTAATATATCAAAGTAGAGAGTGCCCCACTTAAGAACCAGTGATGTCATACCCCACCCCTCCCTCACTTGTAGTGTCACACCCCTCATCCTCCATACATCATATGTTACATATCACATCAGGACCTAATTTATGTTACAGTGTGTCCAACTTTTTTTTCTGAGTCGTATTCGAATCTGTGAAGTCTGAATTTGAAGCTAGAGACTCTACCAACTGAGCTACAAGTACAAGTAGTGTATGACAGTGAAATAGCGAATTTATAAACAGCTGTTTTAATTATTAAACTTGTAATACTGTCATCCAGAGCGACTAGAGCCGACTACTGTTGTGTACTGATTATACTGTATAGTATATATGATGTTTATACAGTGTGTGTCAAAAAGGTCGGAACATCTGAGGTTCATGAATCATGATAATTTCAAAATATAAAGACAACATATTTCCTAATAATTTTTTCCTTAGTATCGAATGGTGATATTAGATTATAGGCCCAATCTCCCTAAAATGCCTCCTTGGGGCTCAACTTTGAATTTTTTATTGGGAACCCTAATTGTTTTTTTTTTTGAAATTCAGATTCTGCAGGAAATATGTCTTAGCCCCTTATGGGGCCCTAGGACTCCTCTCTGGGCCCTTTGTATGTTCCCTAAAAATATCTAAAGGGCCTGTATAGCACAAATCTTAATTTGTAGTTCCAAATAATTTTTTCTGAGAATCGAATGGCAATATCAGATTTTGGGTCCAAGGTCCTTTAAAGGGCTCCGTGGTGCCCATTTTTGAAATTTCAGTAGGGAATCTAATTTTTTCCTCAAATTCTGATTCTGCAGAACATTTTAATCCGAATACGTCTTAATCCCTTTGTGGTCCCCTAAAAACATCTAAAGGGGCCTGTATAGCACAAGTCTGAATTTGATGTCGGCACCTTATTTTTATCTTAATGATTTATTCAGTAAGTAATATTAAATTTCAGCGCCTTTGACGACATTAGGACCCATTTTAGAGCTTCCTAGTGTCATAAAGTGTGTAATAGCAGATTTTTTTCGTAAAAGGTGAAACTAATTAAGAAATGTCATATTATTATTTCTTGTAATTTTCCGAGGGGAATTGAATGGCCCAAGTAAAATTTGGGGCTGATGAAACCATATCTGATAATAAGAGTTCAAGTTTGGAATTTTAAATGCAAACCTTACTTTTTTTGCAGATTCCTATTCTAGGGTAATATATATACTAATTTGGAATCTTGCAGAGCTGTTTTCACTTCTAACTTGAATAGTATTTTTTAAATTTTAGATTTCAGTGAATTCAATTGTGACATCAAGTTGGTAAGAAACTTTCTTCTTATGATGGCACTCATGTTACTTTCAAGTTTGGGTTCTATCATATAATTTTTCTTTCCTGACAAATACTGTAGTTAAAAATGATTCTAGATCCCTGAGTCCATGACGTATCATCCTGACTATTATGGCAATGTGGCACTGTTAACTAAAATCTTCTTTACTAAGATTACATCAACACGCCCTCACCCTTCACAACACAGAGATCAAGATAGTCTAGCCTTGTGAAAAATATTTGAGTTACAGGCTTAATACTAACAGTTACAAATGGATATAATGAAAGACAATATTAATCCAAAACTATTCCTATTCAAAGATGGCTAGCTTTCTATGAATATATGAAAATTAGGGAAGATAATAATTTGGAGAAGAGTAAGAGTAAAATTATTCTCATGAGGTTGGACATGGTTCAACGAATACGTGGAGCTAATGAAAATAGTTACATTACTGGGATGAAAGATAATTATTTACCTTAATTTCGAAAGGTTTCATTGATTATATGGAAATTAAGAAAGATATTAATTTGTAGTAACCTAAGAGTAATCTTTTTCTCAACCATGAGAAGAACAGGGTTATATGAACATAGGGATATGATTAAAGGCGATATAAAGGCAAAATTATTCTTATCCAATAGATGGCTAGCTCTCTATGAATATATTAAATTAAGGAAGATAATAATTAGGAGTAGCCTAACAGTAAAATTATTCTCAATCATGAGAAAAACAGGGTTATATGAACATAGGGATATGATTAAAGACAATATTAATGCAAAATTATTCTAATCCAAAAGTTGGCTAGCTTTCTATGAATACATGGAAATTAAATAAAATAATAAAAGTAACAGAAGAGTAAAATTTTCTCAACCATGAGAAGAACAGGGTTGTATGAACATAGGGATATGATTAAAGACAATATTATTGCAAAATTATGCTTATCCAAAAGATGGCTAGCTTTCAATGAATATATGGAAATTAATGAAAATAATAATTTAGAGTAGGCTAAGAGTAAAGTTATTCTCGTACATGAGAAGGAAAGGGTTGTATGAATATACGGATATTATTAAAGACAATATTAATGAAAAATTATTCTTATCCAAAAGCTGTCTAGCTTTGTATGAATATATGAAATTTAGGGAAGATAATAATTTGGAGTAGCCTAAGAGTAAAATTATTATCAACCATGAGAAGAATAGGGTTATATGAACATAGGGTAACGATTTAAAACAATATTATTGCATAATTATTCTTATCCAAAAGATGGCTAGCTTTCTATGAATTTATGGAAATTAGGGAAGAAAATAATTTGGAGTAGCCTACGAGTAAAATTATATCAACCATGAGAAGAACAGGATTATATGAACATAGAGGTATGATTATAAGACACTATTAATGCAAAATTATTCTTATCCAAAAGATAGCTAGCATTATATGAATATATGGAAATATAAGACGATAATAATTTTAAGTAACTTATTAGTAAAATAATTCTCAACTATTAGAAGAACAGGGTTATATGAATATAGTGATATGATTAAAGACAATATGAATGCAAAATTAATATTGTAATGAAAAAGATAGGTAGCTTACTATGAATATATGGAAATTAAGTAAGATAATAGTTTGGAGTGACACAAGAGTAAAATTATTCTCGTGCACTTAGGCATGATTCAATGAATATAATTATAGAACTAATGAAAATAGTTACTTTACTGGATTCTATAATAATTATTCACCTTAGTTCGACATGGTTCAATGAAAATATGAAATTACAGAAGAAAATTATTTGGAGTAAACTAAGAGTAAAATTATTCTCAACCATGAGAAGAACAGGATTATATGAACATTGGGATATATTTAAAAACATTATTATTGCAAAATTATTCTTAACGAAAAGATGGCTAGCTTTCTATGAATATATGGAAATTAAGGAAGATAATTATTTGGAGAAGCTTAAGAGTAAAATTATTCTCCATCAAGAGAAGCACAGGGTTATATGAACATAGTGATTGATATCATTAAAGACAATATAATTGCAAAATTATTCTAATCCAAAAGCTGTCTAGTCTTTTATGAATATATGGAAATTAGGGAGGTAATGATTAGGTGTAACCTAAAAGTAAAATTATTCTCAACTACGAGAAGAACAGAGTTATATGAACTTAGGCATATGATTAAAAACTATATTAATGCAAAATTATTTTTATCCAAATGATGGATAGCTTTCTATGAATATATGGAAATTAAGGAAGATAATAATTTGAAGTAGCGTAAAATTATTCTCAATGATGAGAAAAAAAGGGTTATATGAACACAAGGACAACAATAAAGACAAAAATATTTTTATCCAAATGAGGGATACGAATATATGGATATTACGGAGATAATAATTTGAAGTACGGTAACCTAAGAGTAAAAGTATTCTCAACCATGAGAAGAACAAGGTTATATGAACATAGGGATATGATTAAAGACAATATTAATTCAAAATTATTTTTATCCAATGAATTTAAAAAAAAATTGTTGGGTTTTATGGCAAAAAACCATTCCGTTTATTACCGCCTTCACAAAATTCAGCACGAACATGCTCCACCTTTAAAAAAACAAATGACTCAAAACAAAAACAATAACAGAATTTTTTAAAACAATAACAGGATAAATACAAATTAACTAGCAAAATTAAACTACAACATAAGATGTTGTTACAAGGCTGTAAAATGGCCCTGGTACTAGTTAACAATTATGAAATATGTAACATAAATTTAACAACAATAAGAACAAATATTACAGGGTTGTAAAAGGGCCCTGCAACGAATTACGAATCATTAAATTTTACGAGAAAAAACTAAACAATATATTTCAGTGTTACAAAGAATGACTCTGCAGTAATTGACTAGATTTTATCAAATATTTTCAGACGATGCAAAAAGGACAATACCTGATCAAGTATCTGAGCATTATCCCACAATATCGTGTGAATGAAATTGTGAAGGGCATATGTTTTACGCACATCTCTTAAAGCTTACAGTCAATGAGGATATGCTTAATAGACAACACACCTTGACAAGATGGGCATTGTGGCGGATTCCCCTTATCCATCAGAAATCCATGAAAGATCATGGAATGACCGATACGAACACGTGTAACCACGACTTCTTCTTGACGACTAGGATGTATGGATGAATTCCACGGACTGACAGTATCTGTAACTTCCCTCAGCTTATTGGGCTCTGTTCTCGTCCACTCTTCTTCTTATTTCCTATGCAAAATAATTGTAACTGTTGATACAAAGTCAGATACCAAAACACGATGTGTGACTGGCATCTGACTTTTAGCTTCCCTTGCCGCTTCGTCCAGCATATGTTTCCTGAAATTCTGCAATGCCCATGTACCCAGCAAAATGGTACTCCGATGTCGCGTAGCTGAAGTCTGTGTACGGAACACAGAATATCTACAACCATGGGATTCTTAAAATACTTATTCTGGATAGCCTGTAAAGCACTTTTAGAATCGGAACACAAAAGATAGTGGTAGAAACCAGATGGACCAGTATTAAGGCCTTTCAAAATAGCAGAGAGTTTGGCAGAAAATACACTATAAGCTGAGGGTAATCCATACATATCCATCCGACGGGATGAGGAATATGTGCAACCGACTTTGTTGTCCAGTTTAGAAGCATCTGTGAAAATAATTTCACTAGATGAGTATTCATTAAGTATATAGTGAAACTCCTGACGATATACTACATCAGAAGTGTTGTGCTTGAGGAAGCTGGACAGTGAAAAATCTAAATTTGGCATTTGAATGAGCCATGAAGCAATAAAACATGGAGTATTCTCAGAGGAAGTACAAGGCCAAAATTGTCAAGGATTCTAAGTGTTCTAATACTGAATAGGGCAGTACAATTTCCACGACATTTAATCTATCAGCAAAATGATTTTTAAATACTATGTCCTAAGCCGGATGATACAGTTTGGAGCGCAGACTATAAATATATGTTTTTTGTAGTTGCTGTCTATGTTGAGTAAGAGATGGTTCACCAGTCTCAGCATGTAAGCTTGAAACTGGGCTCAAACGAAATGTTCCAGAAACAATATGCAGTGCAGAGTTGTGTATTCTATCAAGCTGATGGTCTTGCAGATGAGTTAATTATGGAGCCATGATCAATCCACAATCGAACAACAGCACAGTAAAAACGTAGCATACACGTCCTATCAGCTCACCACCGAGAACCGCTGAAAACACGTAACAAGTCAAGTGTTTTATTGCACCGTGTTTTCAGATGTAGACATATACGTGGAATCCAAGAAAGTCTATGATCAAATAATAGGCCTAAAAATGTAGCAGTTTCAGTAGTTTGAAGTTGTGTTCCGATAAGAAATAATAAAGGCTGATGGTACAGTCTTCGACGACTAAAAGCAATCCATTCCGCCTTGGAAACAGAGAACTTGAATCCTTTCAATCTTGACCAAGATTGCAATCTAATAATTAGAATTTGAAGGACTCTTTCGGCAGGTGCCATATCTTGAGTAGCCATATCTATAATATTGCAAAATCGTCAACAAATAGAGAAAAACGGACAGGGCACAGCACATTAGCTGTAATGCTGTTGATTGCCACAGCAAACAGGGTCACGCTCAGCACACTACCCTGAGGGACACTATTCTATAAATCTAAATGAAAATGATCTCACAAATGAGTTTCAACATGCACTATACAGGGTGTTTCATGGGAACCCTGACAAACTTCGGGAAACGGTTTCATGGGTCAATACAAGAAAAAAATGTTATATAAAGATAGATCCAAAACCTATTTGTTTCATATTTACAGCCAAAAATAGAGTTTTTTCAGTTTTGCTTGTAGTTAAGGCATTTTTTGACCTCTGGATCAAAAATTAGTGGTAATATTTTGATAAAACCTACATGGTTAGTTAGTAGAGAAAATTCTACAGATATATCATTAGTTTTGGGTACTAAAATGAGGACTTTTATTCGGCAACAGCACTTTCAAGATTAAAATTTACTAAAAAAATTAGTACTCAAAAATTATTTTCAATTTTTAAATGGCTTTCTCGAGTGATCCGATGGACCATTATGGCTGCAACTTTACCAAAAGTTGTAGAATTTCATGTACAATAAAGTTATTATGTTTAGTTTTACAATCAACTTTTATTGGTGTATTAATAAACTGTAAGCTAACACAAATTACAAATTACCTTTTAACTGGTGTATGATGCAACATGCATTATTGTTTGTATAATATGAATTCTACTAAATTTAAATAAACATTATTTATCTTACAATACTATTTACTGGTTGTACCATAATAATAATTATACTTAGTTTAAAATGTTTTCAAATTGTCCCCCATTGTGATCTCAGCACAATCTGGCTCGCTTTAACAGGGAAGGCGTCGTAGCTCTTATCATTGCAGGGTTGTCTTTGATTGATTGGGTGACATTTAATATTCTTTCTACTAACTCTACTCTTGTCTGTGGTTTGGTTTAGTAAACCTCAGTTTCCATGTGTTCCCACAAATAAAATTCCATCGGAGTCAGGTCCCGTGACTTTGGAGGCCAATGTACTGGTCCACGCTGAGTAATTACGTTTCCGTAACAAGCGAACAACATTTAGCGACGTGTGCGGAGGTGCTCCGTCATATTGATAGAACTTTTTTGCCCTGGTTTGGATTGAGATATCCTCAAGAAGTTCTGGTAAGTGTCCTGTAAGAACTGTAAATATGTTAAACCATTCAGTACCCCATCTAAAGGTCCGACAAGATTGTCATTAATGAAGCCGCACCAAACATTGACTGAGAATCGTCTCTGAAAGTTCGTCTCAACTGGGGCGTGCGGATTTTCTTCGGCCCTTATGTGAGTGTTCTTGGAGTTATTAATACCATTCCGGGTGAATTAAGCCTCGTCTGTAAAAAGAATTAACATGACCAACCGACCATTTGCTTCAACTCAACGACAAAACTCAGACCTTTTAATATTATCACCGGCGTGAAGAGCTTGCACTTTCTTCAAATGGTAAGGATACAAACCTTCATTATTTAAGATTTTCCAAATCTTAGAAGAGAATACCAGATGCTGACTTGAAAGCCTCCTCACACTAGTACCTAGGCTTTGCTGTACCGAATCAATGATACTCTGTTCTACATCAAGCGAAATTTGATTAATGCCTTCAAGTTTAGATTTAGCAAATGAACCTGTCTCTCTAAAACGACAATGCAATGTAAGTCGGTAAATACTTGTCTATTTGGGACAAGTCTGTTAGGAAATCTTCTGCCATATTCAATAACAGCTGCTCTAGAACTCCCATTACAAAATCCAAAATGTTGTTTGTAATAAAAAATGAAATAAGCTAATTAAGATTATTGATTATTATTTAGTTAAAGAATATTATGTTAAAAACCAGTAAATAGTATTGTAAGATAAATAATGTTTATTTAAATTTAGTAGAATTCATATTATACAAACAATAATGAATGTTGCATCATACACCAGTTAAAAGGTAATTTGTAATTTGTGTTAGCTTACAGTTTATTAATACACCAATAAAAGTTGATTGTAAAACAAAACATAATAACTTTATTGTACATGAAATTCTACAACTTTTAGTAAAGTTGCAGCCATAATGGTCCATCGGATCACTCGAGAAAGCCATTTAAAAATTGAAAATAATTTTTGAGTACTAATTTTTTTAGTAAATTTTAATTTTGAAAGTGCTATTGCCGAATAAAAGTCCTCATTTTAGTACCCAAAACTAATGATATATCTGTAGAATTTTCTCTACTAACTAACCATGTAGGTTTTATCAAAATATTACCACTAATTTTTGATCCAGAGGTCAAAAAATGCCTTAACTACAAGCAAAACTGAAAAAACTCTATTTTTGGCTGTAAATATGAAACAAATAGGTTTTGGACCTATCTTTATATAACTTTTTTTTCTTGTATTGACCCATGGAACCGTTTCCCGAAGTTTGTCAGGGTTCCCATGAAACACCCTGTATATATCTGATGCTAAGGAGTTTTTATAAAAGCAAGAATATATCCATTTATACCCCATGAATTTAAAGTATTCTGAATAGCTCTTCGGCAAGCCATATCATAGGCCTTTTCCAGGTCAAAAACACTGCAACCAGTGTCTGACGCAAGAAACAGGCATTTTGTATGGCAGACTCTAGAGATCAAGCTGATCGGTGGATGAAAGTCCCTGCCTAAAGCCACATTGGCAAGACTCAACCATGAAAAGATCAGGGTTATATGAACTTTAGAGATATGATAAAAAACTATATAAATGCAAAATTATTCTTATCCAAATGATGGCTAGCCTTCTATGAATATATGGGAATTAAGGAAGATAATAATTTGACGTAACCTAAGAGTTAAATTATTCTCAACCCTGAGAAAAATGAAATGAAATGAAATATCTTTATTAGTCACTATATACATATACATGTTCAGTTTACAAAACTTTACAAACTTAAGACTAATAAAGTCTGACCCCGAGGTTTATAAAAAAAACCTGTTTGGGGTGATACACATGAAACTTAGAATGTATGACAAGAGCTAGAGATAAAGGTGGCGGCTGATCGGTTACATTTGATGATTCACCGAACTTTATTAAAAATTTCATCTCTCAACATAGAAGAAACAACAAAAGACAAAGGCTTAGTTATATGAACATAGGGATATGATTAAAGACACTATTAATGCAAAATTATTCTTATCCAAAAGATAGCTGGCTTTCTATGAATATATATGGAAATTAGGGAGGTAATAATTTGGAGTAACCTAACAGTAAAATTATTCTCAACTATGAGAAGAACAGAGTTATATGATTAAAGACTATATTATTGCAAAATTATTCTTCTCCAAAAGTTGGCTAGTTTTCTATGCAAATATGGAAATTAGGTAGGTATTAATTTGGAGTAACCTAAGAGTAAAATTATTCTCAACCATGAGAAGAACAGGTTTATAAGCAAATAGGGATATATTAAAAAAAAATATTAATGCAAAATTATTCTTATCCAAAAGGTGGCTAGCTTTTAATGAATATATGGAAATTAGGAAAATAATAATTTGAAGTGACCTATGAGTTAAATTATTCTCAACTATGAGAAGAACAGGATTATATAAAATAGGGATATGATTAAACACAATATGAATGCAAAATATTCTTATCCAAAAGATATCTAGCTTTCTATAAATATATAGAAATTAACATAGGGATATATTTAAAGACGTTATTATTGCAAAATTATTATTATTATCCTAAAGATGGTTAGCTTTCTATGATTATATGAATATTAAGGAGATAGTAATTTGAATTACAGTAACCTAAGAGTAAAATTATACTCATTTCAATATTAATACAAAATTATTCTTATCCAAAAGATGGCTAGCTTTCTATGAATATATGGATCTTACCGAGTTAACAATTTGAAGTACGTTAACCTAAGATTAAAATTATTCTCAACCATGAGAAGATCTGGGTTATATGAACATAGGGATATGATTAAAGACAATTTAAATGCAAAATTATTCTTATCCAAAAGATAGCAATTTTTATATGAATATATGAAAATAGGGAAGATAAATATTTGGAATTATCTAAGAGTAAAATTGTTCTTAACCATGAGATGAATAAGGTTATGTGAACATTGGCATATGATTAAAGACATTATTAATGCAATATTATTCTTATCCAACAGATTGCTTGCTTTCTATGAATATATAGAAATTAACTAAGATAATAATTTGAAATAACCTAAGATTAAAATTATTTTTCAACTATGAGAAGAACAGGGTAAAATGAACATAGGAATATGATTAAAGACATTAATACAAAACTATTCTTATCCAAATGGTGGCTTGCTTTGTATGAATATATGGAAATTAAGGAAGATAATAATTTGAAGAAACCTAAGATTAAAATTATTCTCAACCATGAGAAGAACAGGGTTATATAAAATAGGGATATGATTAAACACAATATGAATGCAAAATATTCTTATCCAAAAGATATCTAGCTTTCTATGAATATATAGAAATTAACATAGGGATATATTTAAAGACGTTATTATTGCAAAATTATTATTATCCTAAAGATGGTTAGCTTTCTATGATTATATGAATATTAAGGAGATAGTAATTTGAAGTACAGTAATCTAAGAGTAAAATTATACTCATTTCAATATTAATACAAAATTATTCTTATCCAAAAGATGGATAGCTTTCAATGAATATATGGATCTTACCGAGTTAATAATTTGAAGTACGTTAACCTAAGAGTAAAATTATTCTCAACCATGAAAAGAGCAGGGTTATATGAACATAGGGATATGATTAAAGACAATTTAAATGCAAAATTATTCTTATCTAAAAGATAGCAATCTTTATATGAATATATGGAAAATAGGGAATATAAATATTTGGAATTATCTAAGAGTAAAATTGTTCTTAACCGTGAGATGGATAGGGTTATATGAACATAGGCATATGAATAAGACATTATTAAAGCAATATTATTCTTATCCAACAGATGGCTTGCTTTCTATGAATATATAGAAATTAAGAAAGATAATAATTTGAAATAACCTAAGAATAAAATTATTTTCAACCATGAGAAGAAGAGGGTAAAATGAACATAGGAATATGATTAAAGATATTAATACAAAATTATTCTTATCCATAAGATGGCTAGCTTTCTATGAATATATGGAAATTAGGGATATAATGATTTGGAGTAACCTAAGAGTAAAACTATTCTCAACCATGATAAGAACAAGGTTATATGAACATAGGGATATATTTAAAAACGTTAATATTTGCAAAATTATTTTTATCCTAAAAATGGTTAGCTTTCTATGAATATATGGAAATTAAGGAAGATAATAATTTGTAGAAACCTAAGAGTAAAATTATTCTCAACCATAAAATAGAGATATGATTAAACACAATATGAATGCAAAATATTCTTATCCAAAAGATATCTAGCTTTCTATGAATATATAGAAATTAACATAGGGAAATATTTAAAGACGTTATTATTGCAAAATTATTATTATCCTAAAGATGGTTAGCTTTCTATGATTATATGAATATTAAGGAGATAGTAATTTGAAGTACAGTAACCTAAGAGTAAAATTATACTCATTTCAATATTAATACAAAATTATTCTTATCCAACAGATGGCTAACTTTCTATGAATATATGGATATTACCGAGTTAATAATTGAAGTACGTTAACCTAAGATTAAAATTATTCTCAACCATGAGAAGAACAGGGTTATATAAAATAGGGATATGATTAAACACAATATGAATGCAAAATATTCTTATCCAAAAGATATCTAGCTTTCAATGAATATATAGAAATTAACATAGGGATATATTTAAAGACATTATTATTGCAAAATTATTATTATCCTAAAGATGGTTAGCTTTCTATGAATATATGGAAATTAAGGAAGGTAATAATTTGTAGAAACCTAAGAGTAAAATTATTCTCAACCATGAGAAGAACAGGGTTATATAACATAGGGATATGATTAAACACAATATGAATGCAAAATATTCTTATCCAAAAGATATCTGGCTTTCTATGAATTTATAGAAATTAACATAGGGATATACTTAAAGACGTTATTATTGCAAAATTATTATTATCCTAAAGATGTTTAGCTTTCGATGATTATATAAATATTAAGGAGATAGTAATTTGAAGTACAGTAACCTAAGAGTAAAATTATACTCATTTCAATATTAATACAAAATTATTTTTATCCAACATATGGCTAGCTTAATATGAATATATGGATCTTACCGAGTTAACAATTTGAAGTACGTTAACCTAAGAGTAAAATTATTCTCAACCATGAAAATAGCAGGGTTATATGAACATAGTGATATGATTAAGGACAATTTAAATGCAAAATTATTCTTATCTTAACGATAGCAATCTTTATATGAATATATGGAAAATAGGGAAGATAAATATTTGGAATTATCTAAGAGTAAAATTGTTCTTAACCATGAGATGGATAGGGTTATATGAACATAGGCATATGATTAAAGACATTTTTAAAGCAATATTATTCTTATCCAACAGATGGCTTGCTTTCTATGAATATATAGAAATTAGAGAAGATAATAATTTGAAATAACCTAAGATTAAATTATTTTCAACCATGAGAAGAACAGGGTAAAATGAACATAGCAATATGATTAAAGACAATAATACAAAATTATTCTTATCCATAAGATGGCTAGCTTTCTATGAATATATGGAAATTAAGGAAGATAATAATTTGTAGAAACCTAAGAGTAAAATTATTCTCAACCATGAGAAGAACAGGATTATATAAAATAGGGATATGATTAAACACAATATGAATGCAAAATATTCTTATCCAAAAGATATCTAGCTTTCTATGAATATATAGAATTTAACATAGGGATGTATTTAAAGACGTTATTATTGCAAAATTATTATTATCCTAAAGATGGTTAGCTTTCTATGAATATATGGAAATTAAGGAAGATAATAATTTGTAGAAACCTAAGAGTAAAATTATTCTCAACCATGAGAAGAACAGGGTTATATAAAATAGGGATATGATTAAACACAATATGAATGCAAAATATTCTTATCCAAAAGATATCTAGCTTTCTATGAATATATAGAAATTAACATAGGGATATATTTAAAGACGTTATTATTGCAAAATTATTATTATCCTAAAGATAGTTAGCTTTCTATGATTATATGAATATTAAGGAGATAGTAATTTGAAGTACAGTAACCTAAGAGTAAAATTATACTCATTTCAATATTAATACAAAATTATTCTTATCCAACAGATGGCTAGCTTTCTATGAATATATGGATATTACCGAGTGAATAATTTGAAGTACGTTAACCTAAGATTAAAATTATTCTCAACCATGAGAAGAACAGGGTTATATAAAATAGGGATAGGATTAAACACAATATGAATGCAAAATATTCTTATCCAAAAGATATCTAGCTTTCTATGAATATATAGAAATTAACATAGGGATATATTTAAAGACATTATTATTGCAAAATTATTATTATCCTAAAGATGGTTAGCTTTCTATGATTATATGAATATTAAGGAGATAGTAATTAGAAGTACAATAACCTAAGAGTGAAATTATACTCATTTCAATATTAATACAAAATTATTCTTATCCAAAAAATGGCTAGCTTTCTATGAATATATGGATATTACCGAGTTAACAATTTGAAGTACGTTAACCTAAGAGTAAAATTATTCTCAACCATGAAAAGAGCAGGGTTATACGAACATTGGGATATGATTAAAGACAATTTAAATGCAAAATTATTCTTATCTAAAAGATAGCAATTGTTATATGATTATATGGAAAATAGGGAAGATAAATATTTGGAATTATCTAAGAGTAAAATTGTTCTTAACCGTGAGATGGATAGGGTTATATGAACATAGGCATATGATTAAAGACATTATTAAAGCAATATTATTCTTATCCAACAGATGGCTTGCTTTCTATGAATATATAGAAATTAAGAAAGATAATAATTTGAAATAACCTAAGATTAAAATTATTTTCAACTATGAGAAGAAGAGGGTAAAATGAACATAGGAATATGATTAAAGATATTAATACAAAATTATTCTTATCATAAAGATGGTTAGCTTTCTATGAATATATGGAAATTAAGGAAGATAATAATTTGTAGAAACCTAAGAGTAAAATTATTCTCAACCATAAAATAGGAATATGATTAAACACAATATGAATGCAAAATATTCTTATCCAAAAGATATCTAGCTTTCTATGAATATAAAGAAATTAACATAGGGATATATTTAAAGACGTTATTATTGCAAAATTATTATTATCCTAAAGATAGTTAGCTTTCTATGATTATATGAATATTAAGGAGATAGTAATTTGAAGTACAGTAACCTAAGAGTAAAATTATACTCATTTTAATATTAATACAAAATTATTCTTATCCAACAGATAGCTAACTTTCTATGAATATATGGATATTACCGAGTTAACAATTTGAAGTACGTTAACCTAAGAGTAAAATTATTCTCAACCATGAAAAGAGTAGGGTTATATGAACATAGGGATATGATTAAAGACAATTTAAATGCAAAATTATTCTTATCTAAAAGATAGCAATCTTTATATGAATATATGGAAAATAGGGAATATAAATATTTGGAATTTTCTAAGAGTAAAATTGTTCTTAACCATGAGATGGATAGGGTTATATGAACATAGGCATATGAATAAGACATTATTATAGCAATATTATTCTTATCCAACAGATGGCTTGCTTTCTATGAATATATAGAAATTAAGAAAGATAATAATTTGAAATAACCTAAGATTAAAATTATTTTCAACCATGAGAAGAAGAGGGTAAAATGAACATAGGAATATGATTAAAGATATTAATACAAAATTATTCTTATCCATAAGATGGTTAGCTTTCTATGAATATATGGAAATTAGGGATATAATGATTTGGAGTAACCTAAGAGTAAAACTATTCTCAACCATGATAAGAACAAGGTTATATGAACATAGGGATATATTTAAAAACGTTAATATTTGCAAAATTATTTTTATCCTAAAAATGGTTAGCTTTCTATGAATATATGGAAATTAAGGAAGATAATAATTTGTAGAAACCTAAGAGTAAAATTATTCTCAACCATAAAATAGAGATATGATTAAACACAATATGAATGCAAAATATTCTTATCCAAAAGATATCTAGCTTTCTATGAATATATAGAAATTAACATAGGGAAATATTTAAAGACGTTATTATTGCAAAATTATTATTATCCTAAAGATGGTTAGCTTTCTATGATTATATGAATATTAAGGAGATAGTAATTTGAAGTACAGTAACCTAAGAGTAAAATTATACTCATTTCAATATTAATACAAAATTATTCTTATCCAACAGATGGCTAACTTTCTATGAATATATGGATATTACCGAGTTAATAATTGAAGTACGTTAACCTAAGATTAAAATTATTCTCAACCATGAGAAGAACAGGGTTATATAAAATAGGGATATGATTAAACACAATATGAATGCAAAATATTCTTATCCAAAAGATATCTAGCTTTCAATGAATATATAGAAATTAACATAGGGATATATTTAAAGACATTATTATTGCAAAATTATTATTATCCTAAAGATGGTTAGCTTTCTATGAATATATGGAAATTAAGGAAGGTAATAATTTGTAGAAACCTAAGAGTAAAATTATTCTCAACCATGAGAAGAACAGGGTTATATAACATAGGGATATGATTAAACACAATATGAATGCAAAATATTCTTATCCAAAAGATATCTGGCTTTCTATGAATTTATAGAAATTAACATAGGGATATACTTAAAGACGTTATTATTGCAAAATTATTATTATCCTAAAGATGTTTAGCTTTCGATGATTATATAAATATTAAGGAGATAGTAATTTGAAGTACAGTAACCTAAGAGTAAAATTATACTCATTTCAATATTAATACAAAATTATTTTTATCCAACATATGGCTAGCTTAATATGAATATATGGATCTTACCGAGTTAACAATTTGAAGTACGTTAACCTAAGAGTAAAATTATTCTCAACCATGAAAATAGCAGGGTTATATGAACATAGTGATATGATTAAGGACAATTTAAATGCAAAATTATTCTTATCTTAACGATAGCAATCTTTATATGAATATATGGAAAATAGGGAAGATAAATATTTGGAATTATCTAAGAGTAAAATTGTTCTTAACCATGAGATGGATAGGGTTATATGAACATAGGCATATGATTAAAGACATTTTTAAAGCAATATTATTCTTATCCAACAGATGGCTTGCTTTCTATGAATATATAGAAATTAGAGAAGATAATAATTTGAAATAACCTAAGATTAAATTATTTTCAACCATGAGAAGAACAGGGTAAAATGAACATAGCAATATGATTAAAGACAATAATACAAAATTATTCTTATCCATAAGATGGCTAGCTTTCTATGAATATATGGAAATTAAGGAAGATAATAATTTGTAGAAACCTAAGAGTAAAATTATTCTCAACCATGAGAAGAACAGGATTATATAAAATAGGGATATGATTAAACACAATATGAATGCAAAATATTCTTATCCAAAAGATATCTAGCTTTCTATGAATATATAGAATTTAACATAGGGATGTATTTAAAGACGTTATTATTGCAAAATTATTATTATCCTAAAGATGGTTAGCTTTCTATGAATATATGGAAATTAAGGAAGATAATAATTTGTAGAAACCTAAGAGTAAAATTATTCTCAACCATGAGAAGAACAGGGTTATATAAAATAGGGATATGATTAAACACAATATGAATGCAAAATATTCTTATCCAAAAGATATCTAGCTTTCTATGAATATATAGAAATTAACATAGGGATATATTTAAAGACGTTATTATTGCAAAATTATTATTATCCTAAAGATAGTTAGCTTTCTATGATTATATGAATATTAAGGAGATAGTAATTTGAAGTACAGTAACCTAAGAGTAAAATTATACTCATTTCAATATTAATACAAAATTATTCTTATCCAACAGATGGCTAGCTTTCTATGAATATATGGATATTACCGAGTGAATAATTTGAAGTACGTTAACCTAAGATTAAAATTATTCTCAACCATGAGAAGAACAGGGTTATATAAAATAGGGATAGGATTAAACACAATATGAATGCAAAATATTCTTATCCAAAAGATATCTAGCTTTCTATGAATATATAGAAATTAACATAGGGATATATTTAAAGACATTATTATTGCAAAATTATTATTATCCTAAAGATGGTTAGCTTTCTATGATTATATGAATATTAAGGAGATAGTAATTAGAAGTACAATAACCTAAGAGTGAAATTATACTCATTTCAATATTAATACAAAATTATTCTTATCCAAAAAATGGCTAGCTTTCTATGAATATATGGATATTACCGAGTTAACAATTTGAAGTACGTTAACCTAAGAGTAAAATTATTCTCAACCATGAAAAGAGCAGGGTTATACGAACATTGGGATATGATTAAAGACAATTTAAATGCAAAATTATTCTTATCTAAAAGATAGCAATTGTTATATGATTATATGGAAAATAGGGAAGATAAATATTTGGAATTATCTAAGAGTAAAATTGTTCTTAACCGTGAGATGGATAGGGTTATATGAACATAGGCATATGATTAAAGACATTATTAAAGCAATATTATTCTTATCCAACAGATGGCTTGCTTTCTATGAATATATAGAAATTAAGAAAGATAATAATTTGAAATAACCTAAGATTAAAATTATTTTCAACTATGAGAAGAAGAGGGTAAAATGAACATAGGAATATGATTAAAGATATTAATACAAAATTATTCTTATCATAAAGATGGTTAGCTTTCTATGAATATATGGAAATTAAGGAAGATAATAATTTGTAGAAACCTAAGAGTAAAATTATTCTCAACCATAAAATAGGAATATGATTAAACACAATATGAATGCAAAATATTCTTATCCAAAAGATATCTAGCTTTCTATGAATATAAAGAAATTAACATAGGGATATATTTAAAGACGTTATTATTGCAAAATTATTATTATCCTAAAGATAGTTAGCTTTCTATGATTATATGAATATTAAGGAGATAGTAATTTGAAGTACAGTAACCTAAGAGTAAAATTATACTCATTTTAATATTAATACAAAATTATTCTTATCCAACAGATAGCTAACTTTCTATGAATATATGGATATTACCGAGTTAACAATTTGAAGTACGTTAACCTAAGAGTAAAATTATTCTCAACCATGAAAAGAGTAGGGTTATATGAACATAGGGATATGATTAAAGACAATTTAAATGCAAAATTATTCTTATCTAAAAGATAGCAATCTTTATATGAATATATGGAAAATAGGGAATATAAATATTTGGAATTTTCTAAGAGTAAAATTGTTCTTAACCATGAGATGGATAGGGTTATATGAACATAGGCATATGAATAAGACATTATTATAGCAATATTATTCTTATCCAACAGATGGCTTGCTTTCTATGAATATATAGAAATTAAGAAAGATAATAATTTGAAATAACCTAAGATTAAAATTATTTTCAACCATGAGAAGAAGAGGGTAAAATGAACATAGGAATATGATTAAAGATATTAATACAAAATTATTCTTATCCATAAGATGGTTAGCTTTCTATGAATATATGGAAAATAGGGAAGATAAATATTTGGAATTATCTAAGAGTAAAATTGTTCTTAACCATGAGATGGATAGGGTTATATGAACATAGGCATATGATTAAAGACATTTTTAAAGCAATATTATTCTTATCCAACAGATGGCTTGCTTTCTATGAATATATAGAAATTAGAGAAGATAATAATTTGAAATAACCTAAGATTAAATTATTTTCAACCATGAGAAGAACAGGGTAAAATGAACATAGCAATATGATTAAAGACAATAATACAAAATTATTCTTATCCATAAGATGGCTAGCTTTCTATGAATATATGGAAATTAAGGAAGATAATAATTTGTAGAAACCTAAGAGTAAAATTATTCTCAACCATGAGAAGAACAGGATTATATAAAATAGGGATATGATTAAACACAATATGAATGCAAAATATTCTTATCCAAAAGATATCTAGCTTTCTATGAATATATAGAATTTAACATAGGGATGTATTTAAAGACGTTATTATTGCAAAATTATTATTATCCTAAAGATGGTTAGCTTTCTATGAATATATGGAAATTAAGGAAGATAATAATTTGTAGAAACCTAAGAGTAAAATTATTCTCAACCATGAGAAGAACAGGGTTATATAAAATAGGGATATGATTAAACACAATATGAATGCAAAATATTCTTATCCAAAAGATATCTAGCTTTCTATGAATATATAGAAATTAACATAGGGATATATTTAAAGACGTTATTATTGCAAAATTATTATTATCCTAAAGATAGTTAGCTTTCTATGATTATATGAATATTAAGGAGATAGTAATTTGAAGTACAGTAACCTAAGAGTAAAATTATACTCATTTCAATATTAATACAAAATTATTCTTATCCAACAGATGGCTAGCTTTCTATGAATATATGGATATTACCGAGTGAATAATTTGAAGTACGTTAACCTAAGATTAAAATTATTCTCAACCATGAGAAGAACAGGGTTATATAAAATAGGGATAGGATTAAACACAATATGAATGCAAAATATTCTTATCCAAAAGATATCTAGCTTTCTATGAATATATAGAAATTAACATAGGGATATATTTAAAGACATTATTATTGCAAAATTATTATTATCCTAAAGATGGTTAGCTTTCTATGATTATATGAATATTAAGGAGATAGTAATTAGAAGTACAATAACCTAAGAGTGAAATTATACTCATTTCAATATTAATACAAAATTATTCTTATCCAAAAAATGGCTAGCTTTCTATGAATATATGGATATTACCGAGTTAACAATTTGAAGTACGTTAACCTAATAGTAAAATTATTCTCAACCATGAAAAGAGCAGGGTTATACGAACATTGGGATATGATTAAAGACAATTTAAATGCAAAATTATTCTTATCTAAAAGATAGCAATTGTTATATGATTATATGGAAAATAGGGAAGATAAATATTTGGAATTATCTAAGAGTAAAATTGTTCTTAACCGTGAGATGGATAGGGTTATATGAACATAGGCATATGATTAAAGACATTATTAAAGCAATATTATTCTTATCCAACAGATGGCTTGCTTTCTATGAATATATAGAAATTAAGAAAGATAATAATTTGAAATAACCTAAGATTAAAATTATTTTCAACTATGAGAAGAAGAGGGTAAAATGAACATAGGAATATGATTAAAGATATTAATACAAAATTATTCTTATCATAAAGATGGTTAGCTTTCTATGAATATATGGAAATTAAGGAAGATAATAATTTGTAGAAACCTAAGAGTAAAATTATTCTCAACCATAAAATAGGAATATGATTAAACACAATATGAATGCAAAATATTCTTATCCAAAAGATATCTAGCTTTCTATGAATATAAAGAAATTAACATAGGGATATATTTAAAGACGTTATTATTGCAAAATTATTATTATCCTAAAGATAGTTAGCTTTCTATGATTATATGAATATTAAGGAGATAGTAATTTGAAGTACAGTAACCTAAGAGTAAAATTATACTCATTTTAATATTAATACAAAATTATTCTTATCCAACAGATAGCTAACTTTCTATGAATATATGGATATTACCGAGTTAACAATTTGAAGTACGTTAACCTAAGAGTAAAATTATTCTCAACCATGAAAAGAGTAGGGTTATATGAACATAGGGATATGATTAAAGACAATTTAAATGCAAAATTATTCTTATCTAAAAGATAGCAATCTTTATATGAATATATGGAAAATAGGGAATATAAATATTTGGAATTTTCTAAGAGTAAAATTGTTCTTAACCATGAGATGGATAGGGTTATATGAACATAGGCATATGAATAAGACATTATTATAGCAATATTATTCTTATCCAACAGATGGCTTGCTTTCTATGAATATATAGAAATTAAGAAAGATAATAATTTGAAATAACCTAAGATTAAAATTATTTTCAACCATGAGAAGAAGAGGGTAAAATGAACATAGGAATATGATTAAAGATATTAATACAAAATTATTCTTATCCATAAGATGGTTAGCTTTCTATGAATATATGGAAATTAGGGATATAATGATTTGGAGTAACCTAAGAGTAAAACTATTCTCAACCATGATAAGAACAAGGTTATATGAACATAGGGATATATTTAAAAACGTTAATATTGCAAAATTATTTTTATCCTAAAAATGGTTAGCTTTCTATGAATATATGGAAATTAAGGAAGATAATAATTTGTAGAAACCTAAGAGTAAAATTATTCTCAACCATAAAATAGAGATATGATTAAACACAATATGAATGCAAAATTTTCTTATCCAAAAGATATCTAGCTTTCTATGAATATATAGAAATTAACATAGGGAAATATTTAAAGACGTTATTATTGCAAAATTATTATTATCCTAAAGATGGTTAGCTTTCTATGATTATATGAATATTAAGGAGATAGTAATTTGAAGTACAGTAACCTAAGAGTAAAATTATACTCATTTCAATATTAATACAAAATTATTCTTATCCAACAGATGGCTAACTTTCTATGAATATATGGATATTACCGAGTTAATAATTGAAGTACGTTAACCTAAGATTAAAATTATTCTCAACCATGAGAAGAACAGGGTTATATAAAATAGGGATATGATTAAACACAATATGAATGTAAAATATCCTTATCCAAAAGATATCTAGCTTTCTATGAATATATAGAATTTAACATAGGGATGTATTTAAAGACGTTATTATTGCAAAATTATTATTATCCTAAAGATGGTTAGCTTTCTATGAATATATGGAAATTAAGGAAGATAATAATTTGTAGAAAACTAAGAGTAAAATTATTCTCAACCATGAGAAGAACAGGGTTATATAAAATAGGGAGATGATTAAACACAATATGAATGCAAAATATTCTTATCCAAAAGATATCTAGCTTTCTATGAATATATAGAAATTAACATAGGGATATATTTAAAGACGTTATTATTGCAAAATTATTATTATCCTAAAGATGGTTAGCTTTCTATGATTATATGGAAATTAAGGAAGGTAATAATTTGTAGAAACCTAAGAGTAAAATTATTCTCAACCATGAGAAGAACAGGGTTATATAACATAGGGATATGATTAAACACAATATGAATGCAAAATATTCTTATCCAAAAGATATCTGGCTTTCTATGAATTTATAGAAATTAACATAGGGATATATTTAAAGACGTTATTATTGCAAAATTATTATTATCCTAAAGATGGTTAGCTTTCTATGATTATATAAATATTAAGGAGATAGTAATTTGAAGTACAGTAACCTAAGAGTAAAATTATACTCATTTCAATATTAATACAAAATTATTTTTATCCAACAGATGGCTAGCTTTCTATGAATATATGGATATTACCGAGTTAATAACTTGAAGTACGTTAACCTAAGAGTAAAATTATTCTCAACCATGAAAAGAGCAGGGTTATATGAACATAGTGATATGATTAAGGACAATTTAAATGCAAAATTATTCTTATCTTAACGATAGCAATCTTTATATGAATATATGGAAAATAGGGAAGATAAATATTTGGAATTATCTAAGAGTAAAATTGTTCTTAACCATGAGATGGATAGGGTTATATGAACATAGGCATATGATTAAAGACATTTTTAAAGCAATATTATTCTTATCCAACAGATGGCTTGCTTTCTATGAATATATAGAAATTAGAGAAGATAATAATTTGAAATAACCTAAGATTAAATTATTTTCAACCATGAGAAGAACAGGGTAAAATGAACATAGCAATATGATTAAAGACAATAATACAAAATTATTCTTATCCATAAGATGGCTAGCTTTCTATGAATATATGGAAATTAAGGAAGATAATAATTTGTAGAAACCTAAGAGTAAAATTATTCTCAACCATGAGAAGAACAGGGTTATATAAAATAGGGATATGATTAAACACAATATGAATGCAAAATATTCTTATCCAAAAGATATCTAGCTTTCTATGAATATATAGAATTTAACATAGGGATGTATTTAAAGACGTTATTATTGCAAAATTATTATTATCCTAAAGATGGTTAGCTTTCTATGAATATATGGAAATTAAGGAAGATAATAATTTGTAGAAACATAAGAGTAAAATTATTCTCAACCATGAGAAGAACAGGGTTATATAAAATAGGGATATGATTAAACACAATATGAATGCAAAATATTCTTATCCAAAAGATATCTAGCTTTCTATGAATATATAGAAATTAACATAGGGATATATTTAAAGACGTTATTATTGCAAAATTATTATTATCCTAAAGATAGTTAGCTTTCTATGATTATATGAATATTAAGGAGATAGTAATTTGAAGTACAGTAACCTAAGAGTAAAATTATACTCATTTCAATATTAATACAAAATTATTCTTATCCAACAGATGGCTAGCTTTCTATGAATATATGGATTTTACCGAGTGAATAATTTGAAGTACCTTAACCTAAGATTAAAATTATTCTCAACCATGAGAAGAACAGGGTTATATAAAATAGGGATAGGATTAAACACAATATGAATGCAAAATATTCTTATCCAAAAGATATCTAGCTTTCTATGAATATATAGAAATTAACATAGGGATATATTTAAAGACATTATTATTGCAAAATTATTATTATCCTAAAGATGGTTAGCTTTCTATGATTATATGAATATTAAGGAGATAGTAATTAGAAGTACAATAACCTAAGAGTGAAATTATACTCATTTCAATATTAATACAAAATTATTCTTATCCAAAAAATGGCTAGCTTTCTATGAATATATGGATATTACCGAGTTAACAATCTGAAGTACGTTAACCTAAGAGTAAAATTATTCTCAACCATGAAAAGAGCAGGGTTATACGAACATTGGGATATGATTAAAGACAATTTAAATGCAAAATTATTCTTATCTAAAAGATAGCAATTGTTATATGATTATATGGAAAATAGGGAAGATAAATATTTCGAATTATCTAAGAGTAAAATTGTTCTTAACCGTGAGATGGATAGGGTTATATGAACATAGGCATATGATTAAAGACATTATTAAAGCAATATTATTCTTATCCAACAGATGGCTTGCTTTCTATGAATATATAGAAATTAAGAAAGATAATAATTTGAAATAACCTAAGATTAAAATTATTTTCAACCATGAGAAGAACAGGGTAAAATGAACATAGGAATATGATTAAAGACATTAATACAAAATAATTCTTATCCATAAGATGGCTAGCTTTCTATGAATATATCGAAATTAGGGATATAATGATTTAGAGTAACCTAAGAATAAAACTATTCTCAACCATTATAAGAACAAGGTTATATGAACATAGGGATATATTTAAAAACGTTACTATTGCAAAATTATTCTTATCCTAAAGATGGTTAGCTTTCTATGAATATATGGAAATTAAGGAAGATAATAATTTGTAGAAACCTAAGATTAAAATTATTCTCAACCATGAGAAGAACAGGGTTATATAAAATAGGGATATGTTAAACACAATATGAATACAAAATATTCTTATCCAAAAGATATCCTGCTTTCTATGAATATATAGAAAAATTACATAGGGATATATTTAAAGATGTTATTATTGCAAAATTATTCTTATCCTAAAGATGGTTAGCTTTCTATGATTGTATGAATATTAAGGAGATAGTAATTTGAAGTACAGTAACCTAAGAGTAAAATTATACTCATTTCAATATTATGACAAAATTATTCTTATCCAACAGATGGCTAGCTTTCTATGAATGTATGGATATTACCGAGTGAATAATTTCAAACCATACAGTACATGTGAAAGGAGAGTACATGTGACGTCAAGATCCAACCACTCCCACTACCCCTTCCACAATCTTTCACTACACCCTCTCCCACCACACCTCCAACCATACCCCAACAGTTCTGCCATTCCCACAACACCTCCCATCATCTTCCACCACACCTCCCACTATCCCCCACCATACCTCCCACCATCCACAACCACACCCCCAACATCCCCACCATACCCCACCATCACCACCATACCCCCACCATCTCTTGACCATACCTCCCACCATCCCTCCCACCATCAACCACCATGCCCAACCACACCTCCCACCAGCCCCACCACACCCCACCATCCCCCACTACAATCTTGTCCTCAAGTGCAGCACACATTCTACTACATATATATATATATACCTACAAATAGTAATAGACCAACAGAACATCTGGTTTTTAGTTAGGTGTTATAGCAAAGCTTACACCAATATGGTGAATTTTTTATTTCAGCTCATTTAAAAAATGGAAAGGAGTTTTAATAGATTACAAAAGAAGTAATTTTGTTAGCCTGAGCTTTTTTGTTTTGTTTTCAGTTCTTTTATGTAAAAAAAAGGAATTCAAATTTGTTTATAAGTATTTATAAATTTTCTGGTAATTATACTGAAGGGCATTCTTTTTATCAGTTTTTTTTTTCAATTTAAAAATATACCTTTTTATCATCGATAGAACAAACTCATTGGTCAAAAAAATTGTATGGCACATTTCAAAATGGCAACCATTTAAAACAGTTTTACTTGAATAACTTCTCAACTATAGGACCATCAATTGATGGCATTCGCTCATTGTGTAGAGTTTTAAAATTTGTATCTATTGATAAGTAGGGTATTTATTTTCATAATAAAAAAAAATGAGGAAATTTTTATTGAAAACTCATTATAACTTAAAAATTTATAAAAATTGGTAAAATTGTACATAATGGAAATGGAGTTTAGTGAAGCAGTTATGCGTACATCTATCAGATTTTTTTACACTTTTTAATGAACAATTGGGAATTCTATTGCCTCTTGACACATTTTTATTTGTATGGTTGTTGGTAAAATAAAGTTTAAATAGTTCTGATCTTGGGTGGGGAAAAAATCAATCACAATATATACAAAGCATTATTTTGGATATCTATTAAGGTAAGTAAAAAAATAAAGCCAAGAGTGAACTTATTTTTAAAGTGCATAATAAAATTGCAAGCGTTTTCTAAAAGTCAAAACCTACTGACTAATCACGAAATCTCTGGATCCAAGAACCCTAGAGCTATGAGTTTTTTAGTATGGTTTGGGGTAGGTCTGTAGACACATACTAAGAAAGGTTTGGAAAATGTTTCAGCCTAATGGTGTTTTTGGGGTAGGTGTGTAAACACGTATTAGGGTTGTGCTAAAAATCATGAATCTGAAATATTCGTGTGCGAAGATGCTGGTAACAGCTAGTTAGTTCTTATATTAAGAGTCAACAAACCACCAAAAACAGTGACTTGGAAGTGTTCCAATTTAATTTACATTATTCACGAGTTCATATTTTTCACGCGTTTTGCCAACCAAAACAATTTTACATATTTATTTAGTCTAGATGTGACCAAGTAATTGTATCAAATGGTGTGGTATCTAAAATATACTGTGGATAGACTAGTTCTGGTAAATTATGTGATCTTTATTATGATTAATATTTTCTTAAACTAATTTGTGATGTTATACTTTTTTATTGTCATTGATACTTTTATATAAGTTAATTTGTTTTTAATGTATGGATATATTTTGTCTTTTATTAAATGTATAAGCTCTTTGGGTCAAAATAATAATCACTGGTACCTAGAATGTAATAAGATATTTCAAAAGAAGCAAAGTCTTGCTTTTTGGTACTTTGTGTAAAGAGAGAAAGCCACATATGTGATGAAATACCTAAGAGGAACTTAAATATTTACACAGATTTTAAAATCAGAATTTACGGGGTTGTCAAGAGAGAGAATGGTAGATAATAACAAGCCTATAGTTAGGAAAGAAATATAGTTTTAAAAGAGGGAAGGATTAAACTGGAAAAAGGAGGGAAGGAGTAGGCTGGGCAACTTCAGAAAATGGCAGAAAAAAGAAGGTATTTTTAGTTGGACAAAGAGGTAGAAGAATTTACAAAGAATGGAGTTCAGGTATATAAAAGTTTAGGAATATCAGTTTAGGAATAAGTTTAGGAAGAGTTTAGGAATATCAAAAGAGGATGAAAATGGATATAACATGGACTGATGATTAGCTGGATAGAAAGATAATTATTGTTAGTTTTTAAATTGTAAATGAACAATAGTTAAGAATGTACATATAGTTACATATATTATATTGCATCAAAAATCTTCCCAAACTACTACTTTGAGTTTGATCGTTAGACATTTTATAATCTTATATGTCAGGTTTTAAAAAGAAGAAAGCAAGAACTAGTTGGAATTTGTGTAATAGAAATTTGTCAATAAATATTTTTCTTCCTCTGTACAAAAATGACTGTGTAACTATGTCATAAAATTACAAATACTCTTGTTAACAAAATCTTATCAAGATTGTGACATACACGAATTTAAGTCACAATAAGTTTACCTAGCAGTGTAATGGAGCTAGATTAGTGAGAGGTTGTATAAATGCAGTCGTAAATTATTTGCTCTTTATATCAGTTACACTTATCCTCAAAATGCTCGGTGTATATTAATGGTATATTGTACTTATCTTTATTAACATATATAAATGAGCATTTCTGGCCAGTGGGTTCTGAAATGTCTCAACTGTTTTAGGTTTAATTTGGATATAGAATAATATTTATTGGTTACTAGTGTTAGGAAGCTACTTTGGATTAATCTTCATCTGATGAAACTCAATTCTAACCTCCCCTGTGCTACTTTGAAACATCTTATGTTAAGAAAAGAAAAAAACAGTTCTCTCTTCTGACATTCTATCATCTCATATTCTTCTTTCTGAAGCTTGAATAAACCCTTTTGTGACATGAGTGCAACCCAGTAACCAGACTCATATCTGCAAACATAAACTTCTTTTAATATACAAGATTTGTCGTTTCCCTTCTTTACTGAATCTACTGGCTTATGTGTTCCTAAGAATAGATTTCATTTTAAGAAAATGAAAAAGTCACATGGTGTCAAATATGATGGAAGATTTTCCAGTGTATTGATGGGTTTGTCTGCCAAAAACTGCTCACAGAAAATCTTGTGTGAGGAAGTGCATTGTCCTAATGAATAATAAACCATTTTCCCACAGTTCTGGTCTTTTTTCATGACACTCAACTTTGTCAAAACTTCCTTATAATAATTATGGTTCACTGTCTTGCCTTCTGAAATCCATTCTTCCAAAATTAAACCCTTGAAATAAAAAACAAGAGCATGTCTTTTAAATATGAATTTGCTTTGACAAGGTTTTCCATTCTTGGTGATGACAATGTTTTAAAGTATTTTGACATGTTTTGTCTCAGGATTATACTTGAAGATCCAGGTATGAAAAAAGATTGAGGCCAGAGCAGCATGTCAACTCAAATTCACTTGCGGCATTCTTTTTGCAATTGGACACTAAGTCCGTGGTCTTCTTGAACAATCTAATTTTTTGTTTGTTCTTGAAGTCCAGGACATTTGTCTTCCATGTTGTGATGTCCTTTACTGAATCTTTTGTATTACTGAAACATATATGCATGAGACGTACATTCTTCTTTGTAAGCTAGTAAACATTTAAAAACATTCCATTGGCAGTTTTTTCAATTGTACTAACAAAAATTGACACATTGCTTAACTTTTAAACTTAAGAAAAAATAATAAGTTCACTAAACAATGACTCAAAATCAATTAAATGGCCATGATTGTTGATGTTTTTCATGAAATTTCAGTTACACTCATCTGCTCAAGATGAGTTCATAATCTGCTTTCTCTAAGAGTTAGAAACACAGTCTCATTATTAATGAGTTGTATTGAGCCTGTTTCATGAGTAAGACTATTTTGCTAAAGTATATCAGTTGTTAGTTGATGTTTATAATAATAAGCATAATTATTCTAACTGTAATTAATTCAATTTAGTCTTAATTGCTATTGGGGTTAAACATAAATAATTAGTAAATCTAATAATTCTTTCGTATAATAAACTTAATTTCAATCTGTTCTTTGTGTTTGTTGGATATTACGAAATATGTTTTAGTAATCATAGAACGCTCAGAGCACAGATTGAAATTTATTTAACTATATTATAGAATTTTTCTTCATTGATTATTTTGTCTTTAAAACTTCATATAAATCTAGTGTTGATTATTGAGTTATAAATAATTGAAAATTTGTATAATTATTAAAATATAATCATTGAAAACAATAGTTCTTGGAAAATATTAAAGGGTATTATAATTTTTTGTACAATATTCTTAATCTTTCTGCCATCTGATAGTTTGTAAAAGCGTAAAAGAAAAAAAAAAATAGTTGGTTAATTTTCATTATCAAAACAGCTATGAAACTTCAAAGTAATATTTTAAAACAAAATTAGAATTTCAGATGCTATAAGGAAACTGTATACAGACGGTAGTAGCTTCACGTTGATATTTGTTAGTATAACAAAAGTATGAGTTTGATTAATTTGTAAAAAAATGATTTACAGAAATTGTGATAAATAAAATCAAACAAGTAATTGGTAGCAAAGTAATATTTATGATTAAAATATAGTAAAAAAAGCCAAGGGCAAAATTTATTGCAAGGAATTGGTCTAAAAATAATAATAAATTAAACAAAAATACAAATTGGAAGAAAGTATGACAGTTTATAAGTTCATGACTATAATATGCACTTAAGGCTGCAAGTAAAATCACATATATGGTGTCAAATATTATCTAGCAAAGAATAAAACAGCCACCTGTTGTTAAATTAATCGAATCTTCTGTAAATAATAATAAGTTATTAGATGAACCTATTGATTGTCATGTTATATTAACAAAGCTTACACCTATATAGCTTTTTATATTATATTTATATGCAAAATTAAGGTTTTCAATGTCTTAAAAGGTTTTTTATTTATAGAACATCTCTCAGGGTTTCAAATCTGAGTATGGGAGTAGAGTGTGGGACACTTGAGCACAAGATTGGGGTGTGGATGGTGGGAGATGGTGGGAGGTGTGGTTGGGCGTGGTTGTGGATGGTGGGAGGTATGGTGGGGGATGGTGGGAGGTGTGGTGGGAGTGGCTGGGTTGTTGGGGTATGGTGGGAGATTGTGTAAGGTGTAGTGGGAGTGGTTGGATCTTGACATCACATGTACACATTGACGATAATGATGTCAGACCCTTTAGTGTGTTACCCAAAGACGAACACACTACTGAGCAATCGTGTACTAGCCGAGTAGTCCCTCCATAGGACCCCCACCACCTCCCACCAGAGCGCACCACCGTAGGTTTTATCTTGTGTAATACGCCTGTACATTTCGTAGAAGTTTGGACACGTACCCCTTACCGTAAGATGTACCGAGCTTTTAACGTTCGCGAAAAACTCGGTACGTCTTACGGTAAGGGTTTGGGTCGTACCTCTTGGTTAAGGTTACTCTGAGGTTATGTATACAACAAATCAAAATACAGAGTGGTGTCCACAGCTGATACATTTAATGTGATATATATATATATATATCATGTGTTAATTATGAGGTTCCTCCGTCGGGTACCAGGGTGTAGCACCAGTCAATCACGCGTCTAGAGCGCAGACAAATCTATGCTCACCACAGCCTACTTGTATCATATACGTGTTGCACCTAAAACCAATGACCAAAGATAGTCAACTTGACCTCTCTCTATGCCTATTATAATGTATGAAAAGTTTATATTCCTACTTTTGCCTAAACCTATGTTCACCACAGCCTACTTGTATCATATACGTGTTACACCTAAAACCTATGACCAAAGATAGTTAACCTACCCTATCTCTAACTTATGTCTATTATAATGTATGAAAAGTTTATATTCCTACTTTTGCCTAAACCTATGCTCTCCACAGCCTACTTGTATCATATACTTGTTACACCTAAAACCAATGACCATAAAATAGTTAACCTAACCTATCTCTAACTTATGTCTATTATAATGTATGAAAAGTTTATGTTCCTACTTTACGTTTACTAGTCTCAACTTTAAAACAAAGGCGCCTGGATATGTTGCATTTCGTAAAGCTTCCGACATTTCTGTCGATCTCTTATGGAAATTTTCGGTGGATTAATCCAAAGCAACGGTGAGGCGGGAACAAGCAGCGATAATTTCGAGGATACGTGCACCAGAGTATCTTCACGAAATAAATAGTGCCACCAAGCCATAAACACACTCATTTACATAATGGATAAATTGTCTGACTGTAGATTGTAGAACCATTGAAGACAAAGTCTGTTCTATGCGTATCTATAGCGTTAGAACCGATACTGAAAAAACATCCTATGAATAACTTTCAGAACAATCAGGGGAAGGAGTTTTTCAATATGCACGTGAAGAGATTAATGTAAAGATACAATATAAATCACTACGCCACTTTTTCAGACAAGAAAGCATCTATGGTGGAGCGCCTGAACCGTACTTTGAAAAATATAATGTGGCATGAATTTACAGCATGCGGTAGTTACAAGTGGTTGGAGCTGCTGAAAAACGTAGTAAAGACATAATAACACTGTGCACAGTACTATCGGCATGAAACCCTCTCAAGTGCTGATAAAGCATGAGAAAATGTTACTGGACAAAATAGCACGCAAGAGTACAAAAGCACTGGTGCGATTTAAAGTGGACGACAAAGTTAAAATATCGAAATTTAAAAAGACTTTTGCTAAAGGATATCTACCCAAGTGGACAAACGAAGTGTTTACCGTGTACACTGTTGTACCGACCAATCCTGTAACGTACATTCTACAAGACTCGAAAGGTGACATTCTAAAAGGAGGATTCTATACCGAAGAATTAAGCAAGCCAAAGATCGGCAACGTATATCTTGTTGAAAAAGTACTACGCAAAAAAGGTAACAAAGTACTGGTGCGGTGGTTAGGGTTTGACAAGGAACACCATAGTTAAACCAAGCTTGTTGTTTAGGTTTTGTATTTAATAGGATAGAACTGTTAGTTTTCCTACAGTATTCAGACTAACGTTGAGCAGCGTAATGCGTTTAAAAAACACAGCGGATAAGCTACATGTAAGAAACATTGACGTTGTTGCAGGAGCCGGCTCAACAATGCACCGTCACAGTTCTTTATTACCAAACACAGTTCGATCTATAGTGTACAGCCCCTCAAACAGTGGCAAGACTAATGTGCTATTTAATCTGCTCATCAATCCAAAGGGACTAAAATATCCCAACGTCTATGTATTTTCTAAATCACTCCAACAGCCAAAGTACAAGTTTTTGGAAACTATACTGGGAAATACCAAAGAAATTGGTTATTACACATTCACGGACAACGAAAATGTCATCCATCCTAGTGAAGCAGAGCCAAATTCGATAATAATTTTTGACGATATTGCTTGCGAGAAACACAACAATATACTTAACTATTTCACCATGGGACATCACAATAATATAGATTCCTTCTACTTAGGACAGACGTACTGCAGGATTCCCAAACAATTGATTCGAGACAATGCCAATCTCTTGGTCCTTTTCAAGCAGGACGATCTCAATTTACGACACATTTACAATGATCACGTAAACACTGATATGGTGTTTAGTGCTTTTAAAAACATGTGTGCAACCGCGTGGAAATACAAACATGGATTCGTTGTAATAGATAAGGACAGTGAACCGGAGAATGGAAGATTTAGAATTGGTTTTGATAAAATTGTAACAGAATTTTGAGGAGGAAAGGCACAAAAGGCGTGATACTTGCGTACAAACGTCATTCTACAAGAGGTCTGGGAAGACAGAGCATCCAATGCTGGAGATAGCCAGATTGCGAAAGGCTATCAAGAAAAAGTACAGGCAGTTGAGGTACGGAGAGGCCGGAGAGGAACGAATGTATACTAAGAAATACACACCAATAATAAAGGATTGCGGAAGAGTGAAGTGTTTTTGCCGAAACAAGAAATTAAATCCGAAGAAGATTGGGATGGAAAGACAGAAAGAGCGGATGAGTGGAACAGCGAGAGTGAGGGGGAGAAAAATGAAGAGTGGGCTGTCAGGGAAGTACAGGCTACTCCCAGGGTTGATTTTATGGATATTGAAATAATTGCAGAGACTCCTGAGCAACCGCAGTCCAGTGTAAGGGAAGTATTGTCCACACCTGTAGGACAAAGTGAATCTGAAAAATGGATAAACAGTACTTTCACTGATCCACTGGCACGAAAATATACGCTCAAAATGATGAAAGATTCTGCCAGTAATCGAAATATAGATCACAGTTATGGACCACAAATCGGAGCCGAGTCTATGATGATTTGTAACAAGACACTTCAGTTGTCAGACGATGGTGAAATTATAATTGACAGAGTACACTATAAAAGGACGTCCGGATTGTACGAGTTGGTGTTTAAGCGTCTACCTGATGATGAAATATATACCGAGGCCGATTTAAAAGCGTATAAAGATATCAGTTTGAGAACCAGTGCACACAAAAGATTATACGATCCGAACGGACAAGTTAATCGTAACAGATCTTTAAAATATAAAAACATTAGAGAGCAGTTATTCCCATCTAAAACAGTTAACGGAAGAGGTTATTCATACTGGGATGATCCGAATGAGTTGTGTGACAGACTGAGACATTTGTTGGCATCTCTTGATGCAGGACATACGGGACATGCAAACGAGATAGCTTCTATTATCGAAGAACTAAAAGAAACTGGAATTTTAAAAGGCGCAGGAAATGTAAAAATTAGAACATTAATACGATGTGTCGACAAGTTTGGACATTATAAGAGTAGCGGCTCCAACAGAAAAATAGGTCCTAAAGGTGTAGGGTTTAACCTTACACCAGAGGGAGACTACCATATAAGAGGTAAATTGTTACGTAACATAGCTCCTGCACGCTCTGAAACCGATGCGTTCACCCTTAACCATTTAGAAACAAAGTGTTTAATGTTTGATGACAAGAGGAAACGATATGACGCAAGCTGGAGACCTATAGGTGGTTTAGCTAAACCTAAGGACAATGATGATGCCGTGACAAAAGAATATCTCGAATTGATATTCCAGTTAAACTTGATAGTGTCTATAACTTAAAAATTATCGGCTACAGGATATTGGTACCCCGCTAGACGAGGGTGATGGCCTAAACGTGAAATATGCTAGAATGTTCGTTATTGTGAAAAATTCGCACAATCAACTTGACGCTCAAAAAAGCTATATATGCAACGTGAAAACCCCAATACACACAGAAGACGCAGTCAATAAATACTATGTGGACAACAAAGTAATGCCGTTGAACAGTAACGGTTGGAACTGTGGCAGTAGAAAACTGACCAACGTAAAGGATGGCACTAGCAGCTTGGATGCAATCAACTTTCAACAGCTTGAAGAATTGATGTCGTTGATTATAGATCGTGCTCTACTAAGAGATAAAACAAAAGACTGCTTTGATGCCTCTTCAAAACGTATTTGTAATATTGCCGACGGTGTTACGGATAATGATGCTGTCACACGAGCCCAACTAGTACAGGCTATTAGAGCAACTGAAGCTGAAACATTAAAAGCCTGCAGTAAGGGAATGAACACATTAGACAACAAATGGCGAAGGGAATTGATTGATTTCGCACATACAATTAAAAAGCAATATAGTAAAGTCTATACTCCTAAAGAAACATTTAGTCATTGGCGTATGATGTGGAGCGACGACACTGAACAACCTCAATCATAAATACGTTGCACCCATGAGCATTGATTCAGTATAGAAATGGCAAAGACACGAACAACATCAAAAAGAGTCACTACTAGGAAGAATGGCAGTGGTCTCGGTTATGGAATTTTAAGCGTCGGTGATAAGGTTTTAAACAAGGCTATATATCTATTGCCTGTAGAACTCCATCTACCCTCTTACAACTATTGTGGTCTGGGTACAAAACTAGCCAAGAGGTTAGGTCAAAAGGTGATAAAGGAGTCAATCCTTTAGACAAAGCGTGTAAAGAGCACGATATAGCGTACAGCAAATACAGTGATTCAGAGCATAGTAGAGAAGCGGACAAAGTTTTAGCAGAACGGTCTTGGAGTCGAGTTAAATCGGGTAACGCATCTATGGGTGAACGGGCAGTAGCGTGGGCTGTAACATGGCCATGAAAGCAAAAACCAAATTGGGAGGTGGAAAAAAGTCGAAACGTCCCTTGTTGGGTGGGGGTTTGTATCTCAAACCGTATCAAAAAAGCAGTGGTTTGTATCTCAAATCATATGCAAAAGGCACTGGCCTGTATCTCAAACCATATCCAAATTTCAGTGGTCTGATACTGTATCCAAAAGGGAGGGGACTGGAAGGCAGTGAAAACAACCAAGAAGAAAAAGATCAGTAAAAAAAAGTTAGATTGATTCAGACCGTTAACAAATATCGAATTGGAGAAATATGCCGTGAGGATACCATATTTCAGAGGTGTCGGGGGATAATCTTCCCCCGATGGGACCGTTTAAAAACGAATCCGCCTTTGTAAACCTCGATAGTAGCAAGGGTGAAGGTACCCACTGGGTGTGTGTAGCGCAGTGTAAATGTAGAATACTAGTTTCGGAAATCTTAGACCTCCAATCTAAGATATTTTGGTTCCATCACCACCACTATAATTACAAGCGACATCAAAGTGACACATCAGTCGTCTGTGGACATTTGTGCTTAAAGTTTCTACAATCATGAGTATTGTTTTAAACGGAAATAGTTCTACACTTTGGTATGATTTCTTTCCACCGATTGGTCTAACCGATGAAGAGTGGGAAATTGGTCTCATTGATCTTGCTGTGTACAATTCCATTCCCAATATCGAAGAAGTAATTAATAATGAATTGTATCTCGGTAAAGATAAAAACGATAATTATGAAGTGACCGTTAAAATACCGACAGGTTCGTACGAAATTGAAGATATTGAAAAATATATCAAATCACAGCTTAAACCGGATATTGCATTTTCGCTCAAGCCGAACAATAACACACTTAAAGAGGAACTTAAGTGTTCAAAGACTATTCATTTTAAAGACGGATCTATCGGAAAATTACTCGGTTTCAATAATGGGGATTTATCAGCCAATCAAAAACATGAATCTGAGCTGCCCGTATATTTTAAGGGTGAATGTTATTAGAGTTGCGTGTAATATTGTGACTGGGTCATTTTTTCACAATAGAAAAGAGTCACACAATATCACGAGATTTACCCACAAGTGGCTCCGGGGTACAAGATTGTCGAAATACCGATGACTAATATATTTACCCGTCAAAGTGTAAACCATTCATAACATCACCGTAAGCCTTAGAGATCAGAACGAAGTACCTATAAATTTCAGAGAAGAATCAGTTTCTGTTCGATTGCATTTACATAGAAATGGGTCTCGTATTTAATGGACAACGTTATAAGAACAGTATCAGTGTACATGAAAACTCCACAGAGTTAACAGTTAGAAACATTGGTTTTCTCTCAGCTTAGGGATTTAAAGTGAAAAATGGATCTACTGGCAATAGATAGTGCAGAGAATACAATGATGTCATCAGTGGTCTTGAATATCATTCGCACAGATCTTATGCGTCGTCAACGTACAGTAATAACGATGAAATTCGTATTCCTATAAATCAACAGGACTTGATCACAGTACCGTTTGGAAGTATATTGCATATAAAAGGAACACTGAGCGGTACAAAAGCGGACGGTGGAGCTGCAACAGTGAAATTGGTCAACAATGCTGTAGCCTTTCTATTTGACGATATTAGATATGAATTTGCTGGTAGCAAAGTGGACCGTACGAGAAATGTCGGAATTTCTAGTACTAATAAAAATCTATTGTCGTTGCGAGAGAGTGAAAAGAATAAATTCAGTAACGCAGGATGGTTGGGGGCCGGTGGGATGGCTACTGTTTCAAACTTTTCCCTCTCTATACCATTGAAGCTGTTGATGGGCTTTTTTGAAGACTACCAACGGATTGTAATGAACGTAAAACAGGAACTAGTGCTCTTACGTTCGGCCTCCGATTTGAACGCTGTATACAATGATGATGCTGCAAACGTTAAACTGAACATAACTAGTATACACTGAAGAGTGCCTTACGTGACGGTTTTAGATTCACTCCGATTGAATCTTTTGAAAATGATCGAAAAAGACGAACCTGTCCATGTACCGTTTCGTAGTTGGGAATTGTTTGAGTATCCAATATTTCCGCAAACAAATCAGTTTTCATGGACAGTTAAAACCGCTAATCAGCTGGATAAACTGTAATACGTTATTCTAGCCTTCCAAACAGATAGAAAAAATCAGATCAAAAGGGATGCCACTCTGATTGACAAGTGCGGCCTTTCGAATTTAAAACTCTATCTAAATTCACAGTATTTTCCTTACTATAATATTAACGGCGATATTTCCACAATGTACCATAGATTCCAAGAATTGTACTATACGCACGAGTCCTTTCCCAGTCTAGATTTACAATCTTTTACAAAATCTCTTCTCTTCGTAATCGATTGTTCCAAACAGAACGATTCTATTAAATCAGGTCCCGTGGATGTTAGACTAGAAATAGAAACCTCTGCTAATATACCTGCAAATACTACAGCCTATGGTCTCATTCTACACGACTTGCATATTGTGTACAATCTCCTTACGGACACAGTGAAAAAGTTGTGGAATAGATGCACACGCACACACTGTATAGATATAATATTATCGATATACTGGGCTCCGATCATTCGCGGACGAGACAACATGTGCTACACATACCCAGGAGTCGTTCACGCTTTCCTCAGGCTCGTGCCTAATAATAGGTTATCTGATTTAGATGACGTAATTGACGAGGATATCTAATTAATTCGATTGTTATCTGATCGAAGCAATGTTGAACCAGGCATTCATCGATGACGGTCTGCTGCACAACAAAAGTAAGTTTCAAGTTGATGAGACGCATATATCGAGACACGTCTATGCATCGTTAAAGAGTCAGCTATTTTCGGGTAACATTGGCTGTTCTTCAGATTCGGTATACGTTTTAGTGGGTGCTGTAGGAGTGGTTTTTCGTAACCATTATTGTAAAGCTTGTGAAGATAACGAGATTGATGACATGATATACTATCAATTCGATTTCGACGACGAACCACGATTACACAAGTTTCCTCTTGTACAAATCGATCCCGAGTTTGACGACGATTTAACTAAAATTACACAAACGTTTCAACAAAAAATCTTATGGTAAGGGGTACGTGTCCAAACTTCTACGAAATGTACATGCCTACAATTTAATGTAAAACCTACAGTAGTGCGCTCTGGTGGGAGGTGGGTGGGGGTTCTATGGACGGACTACTCGGCTAGTACACGATTGCTCAATAGTGTGTTCACCTTCGGGTAACACACTAAAGGGTCTGATGTCACTATTGTAAATGTGTACATGTGACGTCAAGATCCAACCACTCCCACTACACCTTCCACAATCTCCCACCACCATCTCCCACCATACCTCCAACCATACCCCAACACCCCAGCCACTCCCACAACACCTCCTACCATCTCCCACAACACCTCCCATCATCTCCTACCACACTCCCCACCATACCTCCCACCATCCACAACCACGCCCAACCACATTTCCCACCACACCTCTCACCATCCCCACCATCCACTACCACACCTCACACCATTCACACCATCCCTTTCCATACTTCCCACCATCCACAACCACACCCAACCACACATCCCACACCAGCCCCACCACATCCCTACCACCCCCACCCCAATCTTGTACTCAAGTGTCCCACACTCTACTTATGTACTGAGGATCCTAGCTGGATCTACACTTTTTAAAAATATTTTGTTGTGTTTGATCCCTCTCTTTAATCTTTCTTTGACCAATTTTTGCTCTTTTCCGATCCTGACGTTACTAGAGTATTTGAGGGAAAAATTCATAGAACACAATTTTGTTGTGGAAAAGCTTCAAACATGACTTTCTTGAGAGATGTTAAGTAGAAAATAAATAAGTAGAGACGGTTTTATTAAAAAAAAAAAAAAAAAAAAAATTAAGAATTCATGCAATATCAATGGAACATAAATAAAACTGATATTGTCTATTATTGTTTTGTTTATTTATTGTTTAATGTTTCTTTAATAATGCCACGTAAACTTTTTTTAGAATAACAAATAAACATAGAAACTACTCAGCTATGTTGTAGTAAATGAAATATTTTTGTTGGTAGAATAACCTGTATTACCCTAAATACTGTATTACTTATCCAATATGTAAAGTATGGTAATAATAATAATAATTTTAAAAACAGTTCACCATCTTTTAATAGATAGTTTTATTATATGCTGAAATTACATACATAGATAGTTTTATTATATGTTGGAATTACATACGCAATAAATTTTTAATCATTTTTATGTTTACAATATGATATAGTTCAATTATAAAAATTAATATTGAGCTTTACTTGTGAGATAATATTAGATAGAATAAAACTCGAACACAAGACCTCACAATAATTAGTATGTTTACTTAATCAAACGTGTTTCAACGACAAAGATACCATCCTCAGTGATACATGAGCTACAATAACTAAACTACGGTATAACTAATTAACTAACTGAGGATGGCGACTTTGTCGTAGAAACACGTTTCATTAAGTAAACATAATTTTTGTGATGTCCTGTGTTCGAGTTTTCTTCTATCTTTTAATTGATTGTCTCTGTTAAGATTTTATTAATAAGATACAAATTATTTTCGCTTACTGCCCAGTTATCATTGTTGTTATGACTTATATGTAAGCATGATAATGAGTTCAGAATTACAGAGACTTAAAATTTGTTATGAAAGACTCTAGTATGCTTATACAGAATGGTTATGCTTATAATTCTACATTGAATGGTTTCAAACCGGATTCTGTATCATATAATATTACGAAATTTTATTTCAAAAATAAAATTTTGGATCCTGGACAAATTTGTTCATTAGTACAATTACATGGTTTTTCATAGCTGACCCACAAAGGAAGTTTAGATATTTTTATATTTGGACAGTCTGAGGCTATTAAGGCTGAGTTCAATGACCTGATTACATCAGATACAGGTGAGTAAAGTACATGTCAGTAGTGATAAAACAGTGCATATTACAAATTCCTACTCTAAACATCATTGGTTTAAAAAATTGTTATAGGTTTTTTTTTTTTAAATCAGTACTTTTACTAAAATTGTGATTACTTGACTTTCTGTGAATATTTTGTAAAGTTTAACACCATTATCAATATCTATATTAACACGTTCGGTGCGGCTGGTATGAAATCGTACCAGGCGCTTTCCACACCCCAAGCGGCACGGTACAAAATCATATCGCTGTGTATTGCTATGATATGATTTTAGCTTCTGAGCATGTTATTTTAATTAATTATATTTAGGAATAGCAGTGAACATGTTAAGTTGCCAACAAGACTAACATTATGTTAATTGTGATAATATATAGGTTAATACTGAAAATTTATCACGTAAAGTTGCAATTAGTCTTAATTTCAAAAAAGATAAGCACATTATAAAATTAAACTCTGTGACATACACTTAACATTTGAAATGTCATAAAAAACTTTTGTGTAATAAGCTTTCAGATAATATTCATCGATTCAGTTAAGAATTTTAAACTTTGGAATAACCACATCCATTATATATAACTGACTGAAGGCTGGCAGAAAACTGAGACACACCTCTAAGGTACTTATTGTGTGGTAGACGGGACCATATATTCTAAAAGAGTGTGAAGTCATTTTAACATTGGCTCCAAATGAAACGAAGGCCATTGCGTTGTTCAAGCTCCTGATGTTTTCCAGTTAATGTTGTAAAAGTGGTGTATCACTTGTAATTAGATTTTGTAAATCTGGATGGGCCTGGACAATATCTATCCTTATGCTCTCTCTATGACAACACAGTGACGTTTTGCTAATCTCACAATGAGATATCAAAACATTGCAATATCTACATTCATCAGGAAGATCACCTACAACAAAAAATGGATTGCTAATATCAAATGAACATGCAGGTTTAAAATAATGCCGCAGTTTCATGTTGGCATTAAAAATTGAACCAGTTGGTTTACTTCACAATTCAGTGTCATTCTATGTCTGTCGTTGGTATTTTTTCGTCAATCAGTAAGTCTTCCTGGAGTTAGAATTAAGAATATCTAAGCTTCTTTTCAATTGTCTAAGCTTCTTTTCAAGAATATCTCCCATACAATTGTCACACATTAACAATAAGCCATATAAACGTTAACTTTTGCAAGATATAACAAATAAATCGGATAAAGTAAGCTCTATGCAGTATGTAGAGTTGTCATTATTTTTTGCAACATAAAAAATACAGACCCAATTGTCACATATTATATGATAAGGAAATGCACTGTCCCTTCATGTTATAAAATGCAAATTTTATTTTACCTGATAAAAATGGGAAAGAAATGTACTTCATTCAGCAGCTAATGGTAAAGTCATTATGACATTGTCTAATGTGTACTATTATGAAAACACATATATGAATTTGGTAATGCCACCTAGAAGGAATATGATGCTTATTCCAAATAGCTGCTTTCTCAGAGCTTATTTGGCACTGATTGTTCAGTCCAGAAGCAGCCTAATGAGGAAGGTCCAGTTCAGGATATGGTTGACAGAAAAATTCTTGAGAGATAAAGGAAAATCCTGCAATTAATAATGGGCAATTTACTGCTGAAATTGGCACATTGTTTAGTAAAAAGTATTTTGCACCAAAATGATTTCCATCTATTTTATTTCACCATAGTTCAAATATAAAAAGTTGGAAGAACTGATACAAGAAAAGAATTTTGCCGATAACTATTAAATCATGACACTGAGGAGTATAATTTCTTCAAAAATATTTTATGTACTGACGAGACTCATTTTACGAGATTGGAATCTTAAACTCACCCAACATGCATCTTTAGGCTATTGAAAATCCAAAAGCAGATAGAGCAATGTCATTTCAATGGTGGTTTAGTATAAATGTACGTATTGGGCTAGTGTAATCGGAGAGTGATTTATAGGGCCTCATATCTTCATAGGAAGTTGAATGGTGAAATGGAAGCGTGTTTCGATCACAAAATCCATAAATGTATTTCTGCGTACTGACTTCTTCTTTCTTAGTACTGAATGAACTATATTAATCTTTTAAAGGTATCAGGTAAAAGATATTTTGCAATTCATAACATAAAGATACAGAGGTCATTTCATCTGATAATGGACAAAGTATTTAATAAGAGAAACGTACAATTTATCAGATTATACATCGGTATGGGACTTGAGGTTACCCTTCCAAATATCACACACAGCAACAGCTATTGTCAAAAAATGTGTATATTTATTAAACATTTTCTTCAGTTTAATTATGATTCTCAACTGTTTTAAAAAATTGCTAGAGAAAGTAAAGATGTACAATGTTTATGGATTTATTTTCCTTTAAAATCGAACACAAACCCAAGGTAAATAGTTTGAAATCTTATTAAACAGGAAAGTTTTTCATAAGATTTAACACTTCCTTAAAGTAAATAATTGTAATAAAGAGTTTACTTGTATAATATTTTTCTTTTAGAAATTACGACTATTTGCAACTTTAAGCGATAATTTTCAGTGTTTACCTCTATTTTATCACAATGAACATAATTTTAGTTTTATTGGAAATTTAATGTAGATTCTGAAAATGGTGCCAAATTTTACAAAACTATTAAAACTTTTAAATAAACCAAAACAGTTTTTTGAACTGAGGTTGATTGGAGTAGGAAATTATAATATGCACCCTTTTATTACTAGTAGCATGTATATTACTCTAAAACAAGTTTTAACACTATCTTCGATCCATTCTGTAAAGCTGTGAATACTTTAGTGTACATGACAGGGGTAGGTCAGTACCATGATGATTGTTCAACTATTTTAATTGTTAAAGTAATATTTTGTAGTAGTAAGCATGCAATGGAAGAAGTGACTTGGGTACCACTCACTTCCATTTGCATTTAGAATCCACATATCTATCTACCAGCTATATCCGTTATTTGATACTTTTTATATTTTCCATACATAGACAAAGCATACTTGTATTTCTCTCTCATTAGTGACGCATATTGAGTAAACCATATTATCTTGAGAAGATTATTCACTAGTACCATTTAACTTCCCAACTCTTCATTTGCTCACTTATATTCAAATCTATAAAAATTCCTGCTAAACTATCTGGAATAAAAATACTACAAATATTGCAATAAAACTTCCACTTAAACATTCCCTTGCAGTTTTATTTACCCCCCCCTCCCCTGTGTCCAACTGCTACGGTTACATTATGAGTAGAGCCTATTCAGTATCATTCGTCAATGATTAATTATCAAAAAATTAATACTTTTCTCTCCTTCCCATTAATTGTAGTTTTGTTGCTGGAACTAGATGAAAACCTCAAAAAGGTTTAATCATAAATACAGAATATTGAAAATAATTGACAAGAAACAACCTGTGTGGAAAGTTATTTATCTTATGTGACTTAGGTCCGGTTGTACAATGTCACAATAAAGCTCCTGTTAATTATCTAGAGTTAACTTTAATCTACCTACAAATTAAGTTGAAAAGAATATTCCGTTATATAATGCTTTTTTATCCTACCAGTAACTAAAAGCAACTTATCTAGCACTCAGTTTAACACATAGGTTAGTACTAGTAACAAGCTTTTGATTGATCAAAAACGAATTGGTGACTGAAAAACTAACTATACTAGAAAATGCAAAATATTAATTTTTATGGTTACGTTAGTTGAAGATGGATAGTTCAGGAGGTATTTTACAATTTTTGTTTATTGAACCTGTATTACAATCTATCACTTATGCAAAAAAGAAAGGAAACAATTGAAAATAATTAACAGATGCGGTGACTTGAAAGGGGAAAAGATGTCAAGAGGGAGTAATTGACCCAACAATTCAATAGTCAGTATGTCCAAACCAAAAAACCGAACTGTTTCTATGTTTTAATTGAATTATATATCATGAGATTGTAGACCGTGCAGAGGGGTTGCAGACTAGCTGCATCTACTAAGATGGGATCCCTCGGAGTCCCCAGTCAAATACTCAGCATACATAAACCATCGTCTGTATAATCATTCCATACCTGTGAAGCAATATACAATGAACTAGCAGAATTCATACAAGTAAGTACCTTCAAATTTCAAATTTCAAAATTGATTACTTAATTATTAAAAAAACGAAAATAATATTGTGCCCGTATTAGGTGTATAGATTACAAATAAAATAATAATAATAACAATAAAATTATTAGTAATAGTGAACTTTTATTTGTTTAATTATAATAATAATTATAATTGTAAAATTTGTTTAAATTTAAATCTGTAAATAATGTCATGTAGTCGTCATCATTACTAGCCGAAAAAGTACTTAAATTTGATTGTCTTCCACTTGATGTTCCAGCTGTTGAATTATCAGTAATAACATATTCTGGTGGGCACATAGCATTTGTAATTTCATTTATGAATGATTGTTGTAATCGTATTGCTTTTGGTGTTCCTATACTTCTTAACATTGATGCGATATATTTCCCAAAATGATCATAACTATCATCTTTATTTGTAGCGACTTGTGATGCGCGATTTGAAATTTCATGTAATTATTTGTCAATTGAGCTTGTCATAAATCCTATTTCATGATCATGAATAGATTTTTTAATTTTTGATGTTGATGGTTGTGGTTCAATCTTTCTTTTTAATATCTTCGCAGGTGTATCAATTTTCGATGCAATCTGTGTCACGTCTTCAGAGTTTTGGCTAGTACTGTATTCAAGGTTAGGTTCTGATTATAGACTATTTTCTATTGAGGCCTCTTCAGAATTTTCTATAGGAAATATCTGTAATATAAATAATAATGTGTTAATATTATTAGTTTATTCATATTTTAATAATATAATGTTTCAGGTCCCTGCAACATCAGATGAGTGGAAAAACATTGAATATGGTTTTAGAACGCGATGGAATTTTCCTGGTTGTGTAGGGGCTCTAGATGGTAAACATGTTGTCATACGAGCTCCTCCCGGAAGTGGTTCAGATTATTTTAATTATAAAAACAGTTATAGTATTGTGTTAATGGCCTTGGTGGATTCCGATTATTGTTTTTTATATGTTGATGTTGGAGCGAAAGGAAGAGGATCAGATGGAGGAATTTTTCAAAATAGCTCTTTGTACAACGCTTTAGAAACAAACTCACTAGCCATACCAAACAATTTCGTTATTTTGGCTGATGATGCATTTCCGTTAAAAAAGTATATAATGAAACCTACAGTCGACGCAATTTAACCCCTGCAGAAAGGATTTACAATTATCGATTGTCAAGAGCAAGACGTGTAGTGGAAAATGCCTTTGGAATACTCGCGAGTAAATTTAGATTGTTTGAAAAACCAATTTCATTAAAATTAGAAACGTTAGACAAAGTTGTCCTCGCATGCTGTGCAATTCATAATTGGTTGAAAAAAACAAACCCTCGGTATGTGATGGGAGATCTAATTGATTATGAGGATGAGGACCACCGAGTGTTCCCTGGATCATGGCGTCAAAATAATAGTGGATTACAGAATCTACCAGCAACTAACCACAGACATTCTAATATGGAGGCACAACAAATACGGAATAAATATCGTGATTATTTTAATAACGAAGGAGCAAAACCAAATAACTGATGTGTCAAATGAACTGTAATAAACTAATAATAAATCTATAGTCTACATATTGTACATTTATTTTTGTTTACAACCGTGTGGATAATAAATATATTTACGTTAAAGATTTTTTTTTTAATGATTTTTTATACGAGTACAATACAATACTCATAGAAGATAAGATAAGATATTATAAATAGTTACTAAAAACAACGCATTATTCATACTAATTTAAATTTAAATTAATACTCGTATGTCGTTTTTAAACTATTTAAAATTATTTTTCATAAATAAACGATATATATTTTTATAAAATAAAGGTAATTACCAGATTCGATTGTGCGGGTCGCTGTTGAACAAACGGACGAATAAAACTGTTCATCTGATCAAACCAAAATACTTTTGGCTTGTATATGTCATCTGTACCTTTTCCAGACCTTGCACTGTCTGATATTTTTTTAAACTCCTGACAGAAAGAGCTTCTTAAATTTTAGAATTTTGCTACAACTTCTTTTGGTCCAAATCCAGGAATATTTAATTCATGACTTGTTCTCTTAGCTGCGGCGGCTCGTAAATCTCTATTACGGTATTCCTCCAAACTTGGATCATATAACACCTTTTCCATCGAATATAACTCCAAAAAACGCGTAGTTTCACTGTCGTTAAACTTAATAATTCCACGTTGCTGTGACGACATCTTGGCTTCACGAACGGTATATCACGACTGAAAATCAAACACGTTTGATCTATCCACGCTTGAGTCGTGCGCCGTTCCTCACGAAAGCAAGTTTAACGACTATGCATTCACACAGAAGTGTATTTCAGGAAAGCGTGGTTCACTGTCGTGATTAACGCCTCGTGGGAACGCCCCTTAAGATTCATATCCTCAAACTGTTTTAAAATTGTTTAATCTTCTTTCCTCATCTGTTCTCTGAACGTTTCTAGTCTTTCACCTAATCCTTCCCTCTTTTAAAACCCTGACTATATTTAGTTTTGTATAATAATATAATCCAATTCAATATTTGTTATCTGTATCTGTTATTCTATTCTAGTACTCCTCCATATATCGTTTGGTAAATCGATCATTCGTACCATTTTAACAACTTCTTTTGCATTGACAACATTATCCTAGCATCTGATGTGATACTATAGGTCTCCAGATGGTCTTGTATGTTCTGATTTAAAGGCTATGTAAATATTTAGTTTTCCATAGGTATTTTATCTCATATTTGTTTTTATGCCACTACACAAAGTTCCAAGTAGTAAAAATTTGCCGGATTTTTAAATATATTATTACATACTAGGTACTAGCAATCACATTTAATTTTAAAAAAATCATGTAAAATTAAATAGAAGACAAACAAGTTAGAACTGAATAAATTTTAAACAATTTAATTTAAATTAATCTAACAGTTTAATTGCCAAACGAAGTGTATAGAAACACATAATTAAAGATAATATTCATAATAAAAAGCTTATAACTACATATTTATCGAAAACATCACCATTTGATACAATGACTTGCATAAATGCCTAATATCTGTTGCAATTCCTCTTGCAATAAGGTTTTTATACATGTTTATACATACATTGCAATGGGAAATAATGTTTTTGTCCAAGTAATTGTAAAAAATATATTTGAGACAAATTAAAAAAAAAAAATCTTTTAAAAAGATAGCCCCACAAAGGAACTGCAAGAAAATTTAATTCTTCACAGACAATTTTAAGTGACTTTTTTCCACTGAAAACAAAATAAAAACGTTTTACATCATCAAATTTAACTTTTCAGTTATAATGTAATTAATTCTCTTTCTATTTTTTGAAATAGAGCTAAATTAAAGAAAACCATATGGGTGTAAACTTTGCTATAACACATGACCAGTTGCTTGTGACTCTTTGCCAAATATCTCACCATCAACTATTTATTTTATTCTTTTTTGTTTTATCACCTGCTATTTATATGTCAACATATTTATCACATGGAAACAAATTGTATAGATATTATTGAAAGTCATCTAAATATAAATGGATAAACCACAGCCTCGACATTGTTAATTTATATTTGAACAAACATTTGTTTATGATTTTTATTTAAGAAGAAGCCTCAACTAAATTTTCACTCCACTAAATTAAAAGTGGCTCACTGACTCTGTATATATTAAGCTCAAATGATGAGTACTGCATTATACAACTCTCACCAGCAGCCAACTAAATTCGTTTTTCCAACTAAATCTTTGGTCTACCTATAATAGGGCTATATTGGCAACAAAAACTAAATAAAAATAATAACTGTCTGTTCAAAGGTACTGTTGAAAACATTACAAAAACGACAGTGTTCATTCTTCTTTTTTTTTTGATTTTGAGAAATCTATACCTGAATTTTAATGTTCAGTTGGTTATTTTGATGATCATATTGGGTTTTTGTTTAGACATTTGAATTTAAGATACTTTTTTTTGAAGAAAAGCTGGAAAAAAATTGAAGGAAAAAACAAAGATGTCAATATATGTAATTTTTATAATGGACTTCATATGTAGGAATAGAATAGTATACAAATTTTATTTAATTTTTATCTAAACCATAGAAATGATATGTCAAATTTTCGTGACTTTTTCGACTATTTATAGACGTATTTAAGAAAATGTATAATAAAATGAAAAACTTCTATAACTAATTTATTTTATATCATTTTCCTCAGAAAATTCTAAATTCAATTTCTTTTGTTGATGTGCAGAATTTACTTTTTTATCATTTGTTTCACTTGAATGTGTAAATATATGGAGGTGTGTTGTTTAACCCTACAGTGGGCGCGCGTTAATAAATCCTTAAAGTGGTCGTGCGGCGACAAAAAGACCGCACTAGCTATATGTGATAAAACAAAGGTCTTTAAGTAAAATTATCGTGTTTTTAAGGATCAAATAGTATTTATTACTTATTCAACAGTACAAAAACGTATGGTTTTAAACTTTAAAAACGCTTTTAAACTTGAAAAAGGGTTTTAAAATAATAAAATATTACTACAAGAACTCAAAACTTAGTAATTTTAAAATATGAAACTGAATTTTAAAAAATAGGTGAAAGTGCTTTTAAGATTTCAATTTCCACTCACATTGTCTTATGAACTGCTCTTACACATTACTGTATCTTCAGAACTGCTTCCGTGTTCGACTTCTTGTCGAGTGCACTCAACACATGAAGATTGAGTGTGTTCTCTGCAGATGAAGTAGCGGCACTGTGAGCAGCGGGTTTGGGATTTCCTATTTTTCTTTCTTGCACATAGGTAGCATCTTCCGGTACGAGGTTCGTTATCTTCTTCCGGGAGAGGTGGTCGCACTGGGTGTCCAAGTAGTCGTTGCAATGTGTGACGTAGTTCTACCGGAAGCATTGGTATAGAAGCTCTTCTCATCATGTGCTCTTGACAAAGTGCGATACCTGCTGACTTCAAAAAATCTCTTCGATTTTTTGTTTGATCTTGGGTGTTGTGCCGCCAAATCAATTAACTATTGATTCCGGCAATGTTCATCATACCAAAAAACAGGGATAGAGGCCATCTGTTAGTTTTCCTGGAAACTGAATAATCTGATTGCATTTGGTCCACGGTGTCAACTCCTCCTTTGTACTTGTTATAACAAGTAAGGATCTCTGGTTTCATTTTGTCTCCACTGTCTGGATCAATTGTATCAGTATGATGCAGGGTTGATATCAAAAGCACAACTTTATTTTTGCGCGGAACATAAGAAAGCAAAGTGATATTTGGCTGATAAGCAAATAAGCTTGAGCACTCTTTTCGAATCCGGCTATTGATGAAAGATGGAGGTATTTCCTTTTTATTCTTCCCGAGTGTGCTCAAAAATGTCATCTTGTGATCGTTTAGCAGCTCTTCCGCCAATGGTATTGATCCATACTAATTGTCCATTGTTAAGTGGCGTCCACTACCTGAAATGGGTTTTACGATATCAGCTACAGTTTGATTTCTGGAAGGGGCCCTCTGGCTGAGTTCCTGTATAGACCTCTAAATTTGCTGTATAATATGTTCTAGAATGTTCTAGAATCGCAAAGAGCAAAAAGTTTTATCCCATAACGGGCAGGCTTGTTGGGAATATATTGACGAAATGGGCACCTACCACGAAACGCTTCCAACATTTCGTCAATAGTAACATACTCACTAAGAACATAATATTTTTTGCAGCGACTCACAAAGTCTTCAAAAACTTGTCTAATAGGAGCAAGTTTATCTTGAACTCGTCTCTGTCTTCTCATTCTGATGTCATCAAAGCGTATTGCACGGAGCAAGAATCGAAACCTTTTTCAAAAACATAGTTGCTTTAAAATATTCTACTCTTAACCCGTCAGTTGCCCACAAGTCTATTAAGTTGGTGTGAGACGATTTCAAAAATCCTGCAAGGTACAACAGTCCAAAAACAGCTCGAACTTCAGGTCCATCTGTTGGCCTAGAATCTCGCTCACGAGTAGAGTTTGCTTTGTTTTTGATCCAAATATTTGTAAATTCTACAATACTATTTACAAGGTCATCGGGGAGAAAAAGTTTTATGGCATCAATAGGAGTTGTTGCGGCTAAGGCTTCATTGCGGGGATAAGGTAATCGAACTCCTATTCTTTCACCTCTAATAATATTGTGTTGGCGAACTCTGCCACGTAGGTTTGCTTCGTTCATATGCGCACCCCACTGAGTAACATTGTCTTTTCCAACTATCCAGCTTTCCTCACCTAACAATTCCTGATCTCCCAAGTCCGCCAATGTAGCTTCTGAAGCTGTGTCGTGTTCACTTTCACTTTCATGATCTTCAGAAACATCCGAATCATCTTGTTGAATTATCTCTTCTTCGATTTCTCCAAACTCGTCATCACAAAAAAGCAACTGCCTTCTCAGTCTTTCCCTATCGGCAAGTGCAGTAACTTCCTGTTGTCTATCTTCTTTTTCTACACTATCGAGTAGCCTACGAAGTCTTTCCTGTTCTTTGGAATCCATTGCACTCAAAAATACCAAAACTAATAAACTAAAACTAATAATAAATAATAAATAAAACTAATAATAATAAACTAATAATAAAATAAACGGTGTAAAAATTATAAAAAACACTTGAAATGTACAAAGATCAGATACATATCACAACACAGCTAGCGTAAGGCGTAAAACACAGGATTTCGAGTTACACAAGTGGTCATGTGGCGTCAACTCTACCGCACCTCACAATGACTGACAAATTACGACTGACAGAGTGACACAAACCGGTTCCCTGAGCCAGACAGGGTAGAAGGAGGTAGGGGGAGACATGTACTTGACTACCATATGCGGGAAGCAAATAACAGTGTTGCCAACTCAATATTAGTGTTTGCTGCGGTCGATTTGACGCCGCGCGACCACTCTAGGGTTAAGTAAGTACCGTTTTGAAATATAAAAAAGTAGACTTTTCTTACCAATTTTATTTTTACATGAAAGCTTGTACTTAAATTTACTCTTCTACATTTTATCACCAATATTAAGGCATTTATCATACAACCAGCTTTTGAATACAATCCTCGTAGAAATCTGCCGCCTGATTAGACCACTGCAACCCAGCGTTAACATAATTTTCGATAATTTAAAAGTTCTGACACAATTTTATAAATTGTTTCTTAAGACTTCAGGAAACTCATAAGAAAACGATGAAATCATAAAGCATCTGTTCTCCTTCACTTTTCCATCAACTTTCTGCACCAAATCATTAATCATGACTGAATGTTGCCTACTTCGATCCTCATCGTAGACATTCGTATGGTCCTCTTTAAAAGCTCTCACCCATTTTCGTACCATCCCATCGGTCATAATATTTTTTCCATACATTTCACTGATCTGACGATGAATTTCAGCGACTTTCACGCCTTTAGCATTAAGAAAATGAATCACAGCGTGTATTTTACAGTCTGTGGGATTCTCAATCGGAGGGGGCATTTTTAATACTCACCAACCAATGTAAACACAGTCGAATGATTCTGTAATTGCGTCTGTGTTTACCAACAGATGGGGGTAAACAGCGTGCATACACCAAATCCCGACCACAGTGATGGAATTTCCAAACTGTAATTACTTAAAAAAGATCCCTCACATATATATTTTTTTCTGTCAACCTTGACTGCACATCAAATATTACGAGTGTTTTCTACAAAATATTGCTAATAATGTTGTTAGTTTGAAGTATATAAAAAGTTTTTATTCTAAAACTAAAGTTGTTTAATTTTAAAACAAAGTTCAAAAGAATAGGACATTATAGGTACTTCCCTCTGCCATACCACAGATTGGAAAGAACCAAACTGCACAGAATAAAACTTGTGTCTTGGGTGGGATTCGAACTCAGAAGTCACTCTTGATCAGAGAGTGATGCCCTTAACCACTGAGTTACCTGAACACTTAAACTTACTTTTTAACAATAAATGAGTAGTAAGATTCCTTCTAATAAAGCAGTGGTTGTGAAAAATATTTGGAAATATCAGTGACGAGTTGTACAAAATTAATGTGTGCAATTTGCCTAGATTTTAGGCTGCATTCTTACTGTTTGAATTCTGATAGAGTACGTTTTTATTATTAAGCGTTACCATTGTAAACAAGATATTTCATAGAATAATAATGGGTTAAAACTTTAAATTCGTTAAAAATTATTTGTACGCCTGTTTGTCTCCCCTTGATTAAATTTCTTACTTATATAGAGTATATTCTATGAAAAGGGAGCTTTAAACAATGAAAAAACTGCCACTTACATTAATATTTGTAATAGCAGGAATAGTTAAAACAATTCTGCTTAAACATCTCAATTAAGAATGCAGATAAAAAATCGATATTTTAGTTTTAAAATGTTGTTACATTTTTGAAAAAAAGATAAAATTTTATGGTTTATGTTTATGATTTAGAAAATAAATTATTTATAATTTTCTTACTATAAATAATATTTTAATGTTAGAATTTTACAATTATAGTTAAACCGTACTTCTCTTTATGTTTTTAGAAATGTCTTCTACACTTTTTGACTCACATAGATAGTGATGCAATTTTACCAACCATCCCAGATAATGTTAACCCCATTTATACTTCAAAGTTCAATGCTTGGATTTTGGAACATAAATATAAGGTACGATATTTTAAAATGTGTATTGCTGATTTTTATGTTATAATATTTGTTATTAAATGATTTATTTATACTCTAAATTTTATTTGAAATTTTATGAGATTTATTTAATCTTTTGAATCCTACACTTTGGATTGAACAGTGAATTGTTTAAATTTGCTGTTCAAAGCTCATATTATAATGCAGCCAAATACAATAATTTTACTTCAATATCCAAATCCTCAATGGAGTCAACAGACTTTTACAACTCGAACACAAAATACACTTTTGTAACAATTAATTAGTAGTTTGCTGAAATATGTATACACATCGAAGGATGGAGAGATATTTGGGTTCTGTCTCATGAGTCATTTAATCTTATTCAGGTTTTCCTGACCACACTATCCCCAACCATCCAGCAAGTTATAGATGATGTTAACATAATTACACTACTAAATTGTCATCAAATGATATATTGGAGTAGAAAAAGTTTCTTAATTAATTTATATATAAACTTTTGACCATTATTAAGAGCTCCTGTGTTGCACAAAAGAAGTAATATCATCATATTCATCTACAAGTAACAAAATTGTAACATATGTACAACAAATGGAGTTCTACCTTCACACATTGGAGTATCTAGAAATGAAGCAACAGAGTTTAACAAAGAAAGGAACCATACTTTACCAAAGTTCAAAAATGCCTAATGATGTAAACACAAACCATTTACAAAATAATGAATGAGTAAAACATGCCAACCAAAACAAATGCTGGTGACAGATTTTGGAGACACAAGAAGTAGCTGAGAAAAAACCTAAAGAAGAAAAAAGAAAAACAACCTAATCAGAAATTTTTAATCAGCACTACTTTTTATAAATGTACAGCTATCCGACTTCTCTTTGTGTAAACATGAAATTTATTATATACAGTAGAACACCTCTTAACCGGTCTAGTCGGGACTGACACCCGGGCCGGTTGTCCGTTTGGCCGGTTAATCCGAGGTTCCCGTGAAAAATCGGTTTTCGTTCAAAGAAAGCTTATTTAATCAGGTAGCGCTAAAAATTATGCAATTAAGATGTTATTGCAACTCATTTTATTGTACATAAATGTATCGTATATATTATGTTATGTATATTATACATCAAACATGAAAAAATTAATCACTACAAAGCTTTTTTACAGATTCCCCTCTGTCAAGTTTTTTGACACATTTAACCACATCTCAAACGAAACCAACACACGCTTCCGTTTTCGTAACTTGATCATTTTTATTTACTGTATATACTGAACGTAGCTCATAACCAGTCAAATACAAGAAGAAAACTAAAAAGAAATGTTATATTTTCCATAATGTATACTAAATTGATTTGTGGAAAAAAAGCGGTCAAACAAACGTTTTTGTCGGTGTATGTCCGCTATACCGACGGGTGCCAATGCCGCGGTGTTTTTATGCCGCCGATAATGGGATACCGATATCGACAAAGTCGTTTGACTCGCTGCCGCTTTGGTGCCGCGGTGTTTTTACGTCGCCGACAATGGGATACCGCTATCGACAAAATCGTTTGACTCGCCGCCGCTTTGGTGTTTCAATTACAATATATTTTCGGAAACTCTCATCTAACCAGTACACTACGATATAGGCCGGTTAATCCGAGGCCGGTTAACAGAGGTTCTACTGTACTGATAAAACTGCTGATAAAAAAAGTGTACTTCCAGTGGATCCCTAGCCATTGTGAAATCTCAGGATATGAAAAATCATATCATATGGCTGGTCTAGCAAGAAATCTGAGACCTGCACGCTCAGGTTTCTCTTAGTAGATATTTGGAAGCAAAACTTTAGGACGACCTGGACTGACCAAGGGATAAATGAAATTTCAGACCACTTGCTCTTCAATATTCTGCTCACAGCCACTGAGGCATCCTTTATCTGGGAGTGTCATGAGGTGTTGTCACTTTTACTTGCTGTGCATGAACTGGATATATTATTACCAATGCATATTTGAAGAGATATAATTTGGCAGATTTCTCTTTTTGTGCCAAGCAAGTGGGGAAGAAGTGCAGACAATTAATTAAACATACCCTTCTTCAATGTGACATTACTCTTGGCAGCCAGGTAATGAAGCAGAAAGAACTATCGATCAATGACATTTTAAAGAATACAAGGTTTTGGTCATTGGGAACATTGATATATGAAAGATATTGAGCAATCGGGATAACATAATTCTGAAAGATGTAAGTAAAATAAAAACAAATTAAGTGATTCTGTGACTTTCTTCCTCTTTGACACTGGGTATGATTAACATGCTGCCCATCTGAATAAGATTGGTCTAATCTCATTTGAGGAATATACATTCTGTAATGATCCTAAATCAAGAATGAACAAAGAACATCTCTTCTATTGCCAGAAATTAAATCAAAACCTAATAGCTTCAAAAAATATCACAGAACTCTATTGGCAAGATACAAATTTGATAGACTCGAGTCCACGCTAGTCAAACACAGCAACTTTGACCATCACCATTAACTATATTATGTTGCACAAAAATTTCATACTTTTTTTGTAATAATTATATTTCCTTACGACAGTTTTTTTTTAATCATCTAAAATAGGAAAAAACACAAATAGATCTATTAAAGAGACAATAGAAATATCTAGTTGGTGAAGTTGATTTTACGATTATAATTTGTAAAATATCTCTTCTCAGGAGCTCTCTATAGTGAATATAGGCATTGCAAACCCGATGGAGCCTAGCTGGATCTACACCTTTCTTCATGGAGTCTTGGGTTAGATCCCTCTCTTTCATCTTTCCTATTATGTGTCTCTTGAACAACTATAGTTCTCTTCCAACCCTGAAGCTATTATTAAAATATTTGAGGGATAGGGGTTTTTTATGATCTTTTCTTCATTTTTTAATAAGATGATGACGAGAGTTTTCCACTTTTTAACAACAAGGAAATAATATAAAATCTTACATTATATGGTAATTACTGTGGTAAACAATAGAATTAAAAAGGTATCAGTAAACAAGTGTGAAGACTGCCGAGATTTGATGAGGACTAAATGTCTCGGACATCCCATATCAAGTCTTTTACAGAGATAATCAGAAATCTGAAAAAGGGTGTCTGGGTTGCTGGGTCTCAGCTTACATTTTAATGTACACAATACATCATGCTAAGAGTTCTCTTGGCCAAAAAAATACCCTAAAAGTCTAAGACAGGTATTTTCCCATGAGTCCTAAAAAAAGAGGCGCCTGACATTCAACACATTCTCTTAAGCGGACATATCACTAGTGAACTGCAGTTCTATGTCAGCATTATCATCATCTAGCAACACCCCTCAAAATGAGCTTCTTCAGCCAATCTGGTCTCTCATAGTATATCTCCAGGTATGCATTCCCATCCTTCACAACTATACTTTGACTTCAACTGCATATCTATTTCATGGCTTTCTTCCTCTTCGTTTGCAATGCTTTATAATTTTGCCTTATACAAGCTTTTGGCATGTTTCCATCAATAATTCTATTGATATATTCCAGCCAGCTAAGCCTTTGAAATTCAATTGCAGAAATAACAAATTTGGATAAGAAATGTGATAATTTGTGTTCTTCAACCCTTCTTTTATAGAATTCCTAAATTAATCAACCACGGATATTGCTGAATTTCAATTTTTTTAAAAAAACTAATAAATACAAAAGAGAAAAGAACCCATAGTTAATGTAAAGTAGAATTCAAAAGTCTTTTTATTTTACAACTCCAAATATCTGGGTAATTGCTAAACTTAAAAATAATATGCAACTTAAAAATAATATGCAACTAAAAAATATTACAATTGAGGAGACAAGAATGATTCGGTTTGTGAGAAATCCAAGATTGCTTTCTGTGAACTTAATAATGAGATTGTAAATAAAGTGTAGAGCCCACAGTCAGGCCCGGTTTATACCAGTCAGTGACCCAAGACAAAGGGATATTATTGTCCACTCCCCCTGTAACCATAAACATCTTGATTATGATTTCAATCATTTGATGTATTTATAATGTTACTCAAACAATCCATTAAAGGCTATTTAAATTTAACCTTCCAGTACACATGGTTTCACATAAAAATTAATTAAACAACATGAAAAAGAAAAGTGGTGTTTACAGTCTTATGGAACTGAAAAAGTTTTCATGAATAACACATGGCATTTCTGTAATATAAAACGTTTTAGCAATCACCTACCGAACATTTGGTATTTGAATTCTTATTTATTTTTTATTGTATTATATTGCAATTTAAATAATATTGCTAAGTAAAGCATTGTCACTCAAGGAGTTCTTTTATGCTTATGTTAGTTTGAAGATTCAATTCATAGTGTTAATATAGCATAGAAAAGTTAAAAATGTATTAAACCTACAAAGTAACGAGTCTTTTCACAGTGCCGTGTTGTAATAATTTATATTACTACAAATTTATTTATGCTAAAAGTTATTTGCTCATTTTTTTAAATTTTACTAATGTTATTGTTATGACTCTAAATTTTATTAACAAAAATTATGCTTGGATTCTCTGTTTTATTCTTATTTTATTTTTACCCAAACGTGACTATTACTTTTTTACTTTATAAATCAAAAAGGGCGCCAGCAAGTTTCTTGAGTCTTGAATTCATTTAATTAAATTTTATCTTAGGTTATGGGTTCTTACGAAAAGTGTACTCAAGGAAAAAATTATTAAAACAGGGCCAGTTGCTGAAATACATACATAGATAGTTTTATTATATGCTGAAATTACATACATAAGATAGTTTTATTATATGCTGAAATTACATACACATTTAGTTTTATTAAATACTGAAAGGACATACAAAATAACATTCTATTTCAAATGTGAAACGTTACAGTGTCTTGGTTCACATTAACCATGGCACTCCCTAGATAGTAGTAATCAGGGCAACTGCTTTGCAAGTCCCACTCTAAAACTGGGTCTGCCTGTAGTCTGTGTTTAGTGTTGAAATGTTATAAGACATTTGAATAATTGATTATTTTGTTTACAGGTGGATCCATTAAAGATCATGGTTCTTCCAGTTGAAACCCCTTTACACTTTGTTCATAAAGAATTGAATTTGGAGTTTAATATTACACTATTCGATGCCAACCATAGTCCAGGGTCGGTCATGTTCTTGTTTGAAAGTAAGTTGAGAAAACAACAAGTTTTGTTTTAATTTGTGTTTCTTTATATTTTTGAATCAAGATTTCCTTCAGGCTTTCAAAACAAACTAAAGGATGTCATCCACATGAACCAAGAACTTAACCAATGGAGTGTTTTGATTCCTATGCTTTACAACATTGCCGTGAAATATGTAGTCTAAAAGCTACCTGTTAATGTACGTTGGCGATCCAGAAAGTAACAGACGTTTTGTCCTGGCGCGGCAGTGGGCGGGGCCAGGGCTGCCATCTTGGTGTCAGAATGTTTCTACACTCAGTACGCAACCAGCCGTGGTAGCTAGAGCATCGTTCCTATTGTATTTCTTTATACAGTGGAGTTTTAAAATGAGCGCTGTGATTGAAAATCCCCCCAGTTGTGAAGTGCGTGGTGTGATAAGGTTGACTTTTTGAACGTGGCCAAACAATCAATTCAGAGAGGTATTGTGAAACACTCCAAAAATTAAGACGCGCGATACAAAACAAGCATCGGGGAAAATTTAGCGGGAAAGTTTTGTTTTTCCACGACAACACCCGTCCACAAACGTACCCAATAGATTAGGTTAGGCAAAAGTAGGAACATAAACTTTTTTTACATTATAATAGACATAAGGTTAAGTTAACTATCTTTGGTCATAGGAGAGGTACGTGTCCAACCTCGACCATCAACGCAAACATATCACGCAGAGTCAAACTCATGGTGATGCGCTCTGGTTACTGTTCATACCTATGGTGGGGGGGCGCTCTGGTTCTCCCAGAGCTGTGGGATAGAGGGAAGCAAAGACAAGTCTGTACTTGAAAAAATGGCTGCAAGTGGATGCGGGCAAATCCATTCCGGAGATTATCAGTTGCTAACAGGTATATCGGTTGTTGATTGGATGTTTGGGTTGGTAAATCGGTTGCTAACATGATATTTTGTAAATCGGTTGGTAAAAGTATATTTTGGTTGGTATTGCGGTCTGTAAATCGGTTGCTAAAAGTATATTTTGGTTGGTAAAAATATATTTTGGTTGTTAAATAGTTTGCAAAAACATTGGCCATAATAAGACTAACACACACATACACACACACACACACACACACACACACACACACACACACACACCTTAAACACAGAGTCTCGTGTAACACTTGGCACTGTGTCAAGGATTGGACAGGTACAAAACACATGTGGGTAGTAGTAAGCATAGGTTTAGGCAAAAGTAGGAACATAAACTTTTCATACATTATAATAGACATAAGTTAGAGATAGGCTAGCTATCTTTGGTCATAGGTTTTAGGTGTAACACGTATATGATACATAAACACAAGTAGGCTATGGTGAGCATAGATTTGTCTGCGCTCTAGATTTGTGATTGATCGGTGCTACGTCCTAGTAGCCAACGGAGGAACCTCATATAAATAATTAACACATTATAATAACTTTGGGTGATTGACCGATGCTACACCCCGATAGACAACGGAGGAACCTCGTATAAATATATAACACATTAAATGTACCAGATGTGTGTGGGCTGTGGTAAGCATAGATTTGTCTGCGCTCTAGTAGCTCTAGCCGTGTGAGTCAACTTGTCATACATTAAAATAACTTTGGGTGATTGACCGGTGCTACGTCCTAGTAGCCGACGGAGGAATCTCATATAAATATATAACACATTATAATAACTTTGGATGGGTGACCGGTGCTACACCCCGATAGGAAACGGTAGGCTCATAATTTTAAATGTACCAGCCGTGGACACTACCTCTGTATTTTGAATATTGATTTGTTGTATACATAACCTCAGAGTAACCTTAACCTAGCGGTACGACCCAAACCCTTTCCGTAAGACGTACGTCTTACGGTAAGAGATACGTGTCCAAAGTTCTACGAAATGTAGAAGCATGTTACACAAGATAAAACCTACGGTGGTGCGCTCTGGTGGGAGGTGGTGGGGGGTCCTCTGGAGGGACTACTCGGCTAGTACACGATTGCCCATTAGTGTGTTCGCCTTCAGGTAACACGGTCTGACGTCACTATCGTCAATGTGTACATGTGACTTCAAGGCCCAACCACTCCCACTACACCTTTCACATCTCCCACCACCATTTCCCACCACACCTCCCACCATACCCCAACCACTCCCACAACACCTCCCATCATCTCCCACCACACCTCCTACTACACCTCCCACCATCCCCACCATACCTCCCACCATCTACAACCACGCTTAACCACACCTACCACCATCTCCCATTTCCCACCACACCCCCACCATACCTCCCACCATCCATAACCACACCTAACCACACTTCCCACTACCCCCATCACACCCCTCAACATCCCCCACTCCAATCTGGATCTCAAATGGAGCACACTCTACTAAGGCAAGGTTATCACCAGTTTCAAATGACAAATTATTTAGACACACTATGGGATCTACAATGAACTTAGCACAGTGCTTTATAATAAACTGAGGAATTTAATTCCAATCACTTGCTCTTGATGAGCTGCTATGACTTTTTAAATCTCATCTCGTACTACAGGTTTTATTGTTGATATTTTTGGTTATTATTCAATATAACCTAAATAAAGTAGCATTAACTAGTTTAGTGTTTTCTTTGTTACTTGATAATATTATTTTGATAAAAAAATTCACCCAGCTTATGACATTGTTGTTAATAATCCATTGGCTGATCGGTCTGATTGTCACCAAACCATACTGCCCCGTTTGGTATTAGAACTCTGCAGATCTTTGACAGTTTAGGACTTGTACTTTCTCCAATGTTTGAGGACTCACCATACTTTGTATCTCCATGGGTTATTCAAATGCTGAATTTTGATTTCTTATTGTTCAGATTCATAAAGTACAATACTCCTGATGAGTATCTTCTTTAAAGTCAATTTTGTCGAGCTCTAATGCTTAGAAATATCCTAATCGACTGTGTTTTGAGACATGTGAATAGAACTATTGTTCAACCTAATTCGATTCAAGCAATAGGGGATAATGCTGAGACTCTGCATTGAGCATTGTCCTTTTTTACATTGCTTGAACGTGTCCGATAAGCTTTGATTTAGTTTTAATTTTATGTTAAGGAGCAATTTACGCTAGGTTTTGTTAAGGTGATGTTAACTACAATGGTTTATCGTTATAAACTAAAACAAAAGAAAGTTTTTAGTACAATGATATTATTATTAATTTAATTAATTCTAGAAATAATTTTATATTTAGAATTTAATTGATTCGAGAAATGATTTTTATATTCTTTTCTATGTTTATATTTTTATAACTAACTGTTTTAGTGTATTAGCACTAGTGTAACTTTACTAACTTTACTGAAGACATGAATATTTGTTTTCAGGTAAATCACTTGGAGTAGTTCTCTACACTGGTAATTTCTGTTACAAACCTTCATTGTTAAGCAGTGCTGTTTTCAAACATATTCTTGCAGAGAAGGTAATTTTTTTTTTTAAGATTAGTTTAATAAACTTATTTAACTTTATATTTCAGTTTATTTTTGCGAAAAATAATCATCACTAGTAGAGTGTGCGCTACTTTAAAACAAGGTTGAGTGGGGGGTGTGGTGGGGTAACCACATGACCTAAGCACTGCCCTTAACCTGCCCATGTCCCTCCCCTTGCCCCGCCCCATGCCCCTTCCCTTGCCCCTCCCCATACCCCTCCCCATACCCCCTCCCCATCCGCCATTTTTGGACGCTTATTTGTGAAGTAATTTGGAGACGCCATTTTGTTCTACGGCATTGTTGACCAATTTCACTGTTGCAGCTCCGCTGTCCGCTTTTGTACCACTCAGTGTTCCTTTTATATGCAATATACTTCCAAATGGTGCTGTGATCACGTCCTGTTGATTTATGGTAATACGAATTTCATCGCTATTACCGTACGTTGACGACGCATAAGGTCTGTGCGAATGGTACTCCTGACCATCACTGTATTCTGCTGCACTATCTATTGCCAGTAGATCCATTTTTCACTTTAAATCCCAAAGCTGAGAGAAAACGAATATTTCTAGCTGTTAACTCTGTGGAGTTTGAACGTACACTGATACTGTTCTTATAACGTTGTCCATTAAATACGAGACCCATTTCTACGTAAATGCAATCGAACAGAAACTATTCTTCTCTGAAATTTATAGGTACTTCATTCTGATCTCTAAAGCTTACGGTGATGTTATGAATGGTTTTCACGTTGACGGGTAAATATATTACAGTGGTCGGTATTTCGACAATCTTGTACCCCGGAGCCACTTGTGGGTAAAAATCGTGTATATTGTGGGACTCTTTTCCATTTTGAAATGACCCAGTTACAATATTACACGCAACTCTAATAACATTTACCTATTTTTCTGTTGGAGCCACTACTCTTATACCGTCCAAACTTGTCGACACTCATCGTATTAATGTTCTAATTTTTGCCTTTCCCGAGCCTTTTATAATTCCTGCTTCTTTTAGTTCTTCAATAATAGAAGCTATCTCGTTTGCTAGCCCGTATGTCCTGCATCATGAGATGCCAACAAATGTCTCAGTCTGTCACACAACTCATTCGGATTGTCCCAGTATGAATAAACTCTCCCGCTAACTGTTTTAGAAGGGAATAACTTCTCTATAATGTTTTTATATTTTAAAGATTTGTTACGAGAAACTTGTCCGTTCGGATTGTATAATCTTTTGTGTGCACTGGCTCTCAAGCAGATATCTTTATACGCTTGTAAATCGGCCTCGGTATATTTTTCATCATCGGGTAGACGCTTAAACACCAACTCGTACAATCCGGGCGTACCTTTATAGTGTACTCCATCAATTATAATTTCACCATCGTCTGACAACTGAAGTGTCTTGTTACCAATCATCATAGACCCGGCTTCGATTTTCGGTCCGTAACTGTGATCTATATTTCGATTACTGGCGGAATCTTTCATCATTTTGAGCATATATTTCATGCCAGCGGATGTGTGAAAGTATTGTTTATCCACTTTCAGATTCACTTTGTCCTACAGGTGTGGACAATAGTTCCCTTACACTGGGCTGCGGTTGCTCAGGAGTCTCTGCAATTATTTCGATATCCATAAAATCAACCCTGGGAGTAGCTGGTATTTCCTTGACAGTCCACTCTTCATTTTTCTCTCCCTCACTCTCGCTACTCCACTCATCCGCTCTTTCCATCTTTTCATCCCACTCTTCTTCGGATTTAATTTCTTGTTTCGGAAACACTCCACTCTACCGCAACTCTTTAATTATTGGCGTGTATTTCTTAGTATACATTCGTTCCTCTTCGGCCTCTCTGTACCTCAGCTGCCTGTACTTTTTCTTTATAGCCTTGCGCAATCTGGCTATCTCCAGCGTTAGATGCTCTGTCTTCTCAGACATATTGTAGAATGACGTTTGTTACAAGTATCAAGCCTTTTGTACCTTAAAAATCTGTTACAATTCGATCAAAACCAATTCTAAATCTTCCATTCTCCGGCTCACTGTTCTTATCTATTACAACGAATCCATGTTTATCTTTCCACGCGGATGCACAAATGTTTTTTAAAAGCACTAAACACCATATCAGTGTTTACGTGATCATTGTAAATGTATCGTAAATTGAGATCGTCCTGCTTGAAAAGGACCAAGAGATTGGCATTGTCTCGAATCAATTGTTTTGGAATCCTGCTGTACTTCTGTCCTAAGTAGAACGAATCTATATTATTGTGACGTCCCATGGTGAAATAGTTACGTATATTTTCGTGTTTCTCGCAAGCTATGTCGTCAAAAATTATTATCGAATTTGGCTCTGCTTCACTAGGATGGATGACATTTTCGTTGTCCGTGAATGTGTAATAACCAATTTCTTTGGTATTTCCCAGTATAGTTTCCAAAAACTTGTACTTTGGCTGCTGGAGTGATTTAGAAAATACGTAGACGTTGCCAAATTTCAGTCCATTTGGATTGGAGAGCAGATTAAATAGCACATTAGTCTTGCCACTGTTTGATGGGCCGCACACTATAGATCGAACTGTGTTTGGTAATAAAGAACTGTGATGGTGCATTATTGAGCCGCCTCCTGCAACAACGTCAAAGTTTCTTACACATAGTTTATCCGCTGTGTTTTTTAAGTGCATTACGCTGCTCAACGGTCTAAATACTGTGGAAAACTAAGAGTGCTATCCTATTAAATACAAAACCTAAACAACGAGCTTGGTTATATCAATCCAACTATCGTGTTCCTTGTCAAACCCTAACCACCGCACCAGTACTTTGTTACCCTTTTTGTGTAGTACTTTTTCAACAAGATATAATAATAATAATAAATAATAAATGTATTTATTTCCTCAATCTGCTACAAATTAATAACAATCATTCCCTTTCTTTTTTATACATTATTAAACAAAAGTCACCAAAATACAAAAATAACTAAACACATGTCCAAGTTCAAACACTGTAATAAACTTGCCAAGACTGATGTCAACGTAACACTAAATACATAAGAACTAAATAAATATATTATAAAATTTATACATACAAGAATAGGAGAATTACATACAATTATAGGAGAATTACTACATACAAAAATAGGATAAAAAACAAAATAAATATAGTCTTACTTACTGCATTGATCAGTCAAACAAAAGATCAAAAGAATGTTGGTGTATACAAGATTATCAGTACTATAAACTACAAACTACTTAGCATTTTAAACTATTTGTTTTGTACAATCAGAATGAGAAAATTTAGGGCCTTCAAGGCATTTTGCCCATTTGAAGGTTCCTATTTCTTAATATTGTTGTTTTTAAGAAGCGTTCAGATAGTGAATTTTTTTCTTTTTTTCCTCTTTTCGGCCACTTTAATAAACTTTTAAATCCTATTATAATTTATTGCATTCAAACAAATAAATGTTAACTAAAATTTGGTGCTCCCAATGTAAACCCTATTCCAAAGGACAATATATCCATAATTAAAAAAGAAAATAAACTAAACGTTGCCGATCTTTGACTCGCTTAATTCTCGGCATAGAATCCTCCTTTTAGAATGTCACCTTTCGAGTCTTGCAGAATGTACGTTACAGGATTGGTCGGTACAACAGCGTACACGGTAAACACTTCGTTTTTCCAGTTGGGTAGTTATCCTTATCAAAAGTCTTTTTAAATTTCTATATTCTAACTTTGTCGTCCACTTTAAATCGCGCCAGTGCTTTTGTACTCTTGCGTGCTATTTTGTCCAGTAACAATTTCTCGTGATTTTTCAACACTTGAGCAGGTTTCATGCCGATAGTACTGTGCACAGTGTTATTGTATGTCTTTACTACATTTTTCAGCAGCTCCAATCACTCGTAACTACTGCGTGCCGTAAATTTACGCCATATTATATTTTTAAAAGGGCGGGGCTTAGGTCATGTGGTTACCCCCACCACACCCCCACTCCAATCTTGTTTTAAAGTAGCGCACACTCTACTATCACTTGTCATTAATCAATTTATATATTGATTATACAATATTTAAATCAAAAAATATATTTATTTATTTACTGGCACACAGGCAAACTCATGTACAGTGGACTTACAGAATGTACATATACTGTATATATACACACAATGATAACTAAGAGTATAGAAAATTATACAAATAAAATTCAAAATGCTCAATAGTTACTACCCTCTTATCAACCTTTATTAAAAAAAAAAAAACAAATTTTTTTAGTACCCAAAATGTATAAATAATCATTATTACTATAAAAGAACAATTTATACTAAAGGCCGTAGGTGCTTGGTGGTATTCCATTTTAATAATTAAAACAAACACTTTATAGTATAAAAATTTTAAATAAAGTTGTGGTTTATACTAAAAAAGTATTTGTTTTAATTATAAAAGAACAAGTCGATTGAAGCCATCATGGTACTTACCCGACCCCACCATACAATGTAGTACAAGCAGATCCACTAAATGTAATGCCCTAAATAGGTGTCTTCATTTGTAGGAAATGTTAAATTGTATTGGTATATCAATTGGGTCTTATCCAGTAGGGTAAGTTTGTATAGCCTATATACATCGGCTAGGTCCTGACAGGCCTCATTCATTTGTATATATTCAAACGTATTTATACTCACTTTGCTCTTGTCAATGTCTCAGCTCTTCCTGGCCTTGAAGCCATACAATGTCAAGGAGCCTCCACTTGCAATGCTCATGTCAGTGACTTGGCCCTGCTTATAAACATACAAATGTCACATTTTCTTGGGAGGTCAGAGTTCGAAATTACATTTTTGACTTAACTGTCCTATTCATCGTAGAGAGGTGTGATTGGTATTATTACTTAAACAATTGAAATCTGCAAATTTATTTACACTAATTGTAGGTATTTGATTTAGTGTGTTATAAGTTGAATAACAACTTTAATAAAACTGTTTAAAATGGCCACAATTTCAACATTTTCAATTTGATTTTTCTGAATTTCAGTAGGTTTCTATTTGAACACTCTATAGTCCCCTATATCGAATTTCATATTCGTATCGTAATGTTTGTGGCCGCTAACATGCTTTCGTACAGACGACAATGATAATGGATGGACAGCATTTTGAAAATCAGTTTTTTCTATTACCTAAAGCAACGAATTGTGGAAATAAGGAAAAAATGTAGGTCAAAATTTGCTGTTATTACTAAATTTACTTTATACTTTGTATACTGAATAAGTAAAGCATGAAGTTCACAGTTAGTTTGAAATGATCATGTGAAGCAGTTAAAGTAGAATTGTGATTAGACTAAATGTATTTATTATTAAACTTATTTAATTAAAACTAAAACAACAATGGTGAGTTGTTGTACTGTATTGTATTTCCTTTCGGACAATGTAATGACCCTTGATAACAACCTCTACTTCACCTAGTAGTCACAATTTATCAACTGAACTGTTTATCAACTTATTTAAATAAGATAAGCCTGTTATCATCCATTATATTGTGAAGATGTGAATCTCATGTCAACCAATAATGTCTGGCATGAAATGATAGAGGGATATTCCCTATGTTGTTTGAAACAAATAAATCAGAATAATATAACTTGGACAGTTTCAATCAACATTCTGTTTTCCTCGATGTTAGATTCTAAACTACTGAATTGTTTTCTAATATTGGATGAGATATCAAATTATATGAGGCATGTTTTTAAAGTAAGGTCTGGTTTGAAATAAAAACAAAAGTGAAAAAAAAAAAAAAAGAAAGAAGTTTTTACTATGAACACTGCATTTATTTACTTATTTTTATACATAGTTGCCTTCAACTTTTTTTATTCATAGTTTCTTCATTCTCTCTTTGTAAAATTCTGCCGTATGCAATTTAAACCAGTCATAGTATTTTCCAATTCGTTGTCAAACCTCTGTGATATAAGTCAGAGTTTAAGTTAAGGAAAGAGAAAGGTAAGTAGGAGCTAGTTCAGGTCTAGAGTGGATGATTCAATATTTCCCTACAAAATCGTTTCAATTCACTCACTGTGAGATTTGTGTGCGGCCGAGTATAAAACAAAATTCTGTATGACAGATTTCCAAGTCATTTGTTTTATATAGCTCTTCTAAAATGTCTTAATATTTTGCAGTATGGATCAGCTGTCACAGTAGATTTGCGATCTCAAAATTCGATAAGCCTTTTTGACCCAGAAAACAGTAGTTATGAGATTCTTTGCCAAACATTCTTCTTTAAACTTCTTTGGTCTCAGGGATGACAAATCCCACCACTACATCGACTCCTGCTTCATCTTGACATCTGAATATGAAATCCAGGTTTCATCTCCTGTAACTTTGTGATTTTACTTAATTTTTTTTATCAAGTTATCATCAATCGAATCTACCACTGTGTCTTTCATCATGAATCTTCATTCAATCTTCTCGTAATAAACGACAACATTGTCTTATAATCGACTTCTATGCGTCACAAATTTGCTGATGAATTTCAGTTGCCGAAATGTTTTTTCTATTAAAATTCAGATTACTGCTCATACTTCACACTTTATTAGATCAATAATTGGAGCACTCATTATAAATGTAATATTAACAATAAGTTTAATGTGAACATTCAATTTGAAATACAAGAAAAAGAAACACCAAAACAGCTTTCCAATATTATTTGTTTCTTTAAATCAATTTTATATAATCCCCAATAACTTTTGTCTTTGTTCCTTCATATTAAGCATATATTAAGAGAATTAAAGGTGTTTACTTTATCAGATAAATTAATCATTTTCCAACTATGGAGAGATTTTATTTTTTATTTTTGCAGAGATTGACCCAATTGTATCTAGATGTAACACATCTGAAGGTCGCACACGAAATGCCAACGAAACGTGTTGTGATACATAGAGTGGTAAACCTGATCAAGTAAGTAATTAGTACCAACTTATAAAAATATTAAAAAAATTAAGGTATTGTCTCGTATTAGTCTTACAATTTCAGAATTTTTATAAATGATTACAACTGTTTCGCTGAAATTGCAACATCATCATTATAGAAATACTGATATTTTAAAAATATTTTACTTCTTTTCGCCTTAAAAAAAAAAACCATTTACTTGAAACTGAAAAATGACCAGTGAATAGACCTATCGTTTGTCTTGGGTCCTTTTTATCTAGTGATAAAAATAATGTATTTCAACTTGAAAAAACCGTAACTATTTCCTTCAGCTTGTTTAAGTGTTTTTGTGACACTGTTTGAAATTTGTCACAAAATGTGATGGCATAACGTTGCTCATTATTATTCAACTCCATTTTTGTGACATGACGAAATATAAACACAAAACTGTGACACAGCATAACCTTAATATATTGAGGTTAAGCAATTAATAATTTATCTGGTCTTAAATGAGTTACAGAATGTAAGTAACTTCCTCAGAAAAATATATTAGTCTCATTACGTTTACGAAAACCTTATGTAAAAGTACAAATAACTTCAGAGTTTTTAAAATATAAATGATGGAATAAAAATCAGAAAGAAAAGAAGAACTCTCATATTGTCAATTTATCCTTATTGGTTAAAAAAAACAACATAAATTTGATTGGAAATATACTTTACAAAACATGATACAACAATAAATTGTCTTGTTTTATTTTCAGGAGTTATCCAGGTCACAAGATATGCATCTTTATGAAAGATCTATTTATTGATAATGTACTGAATGAAATAGCTACCAAATTAAAAGTAAGTGTGATTGTTAAATAAATAACTGCTCTAAGGTATTTGTATTAATTCTATGTATTTGTCAGTGATTTTAGTTGATGTAACTGAAAAACTATTAACCCAAACATATTTTTAACATGTGTAGTTTATTAATATATTCATTCTTTGTATTTTGTTTTATTTACTCAGTACATGATATGTAGACTACGTTTGTTAATCATAAAAAAAATTTATCCTTAGTTTTTTGACTGTTTTTTTACATTCCATGATTTCAGGAAACTGAAAAAAATGGTTTTTCATGTTGTCTATCCATCATAGTTGTTGTCATCTGAATGTAAATATGATAGGGGCCATAAAATATAAGATACAGTAGTAACATGAAAATTTGATATAAGGGACTGTCAGCATGCTCATATAGAACTCTATTAAAATTCAGAAAATCTAATTGAAAATCTCAAAAGGGTGGCCATTTTAAACAGTTTTTTTTTCATATTTGTGTATTATTAATCTTATAACTCACTCAATTAGATAAAAATCTGCAAATTATATTTCTGGATGTAATAGTACGGTACCAACTCTCTACAATGACAAATTGTAAGTGAGATTAATTTAATTTTGTATTTATTTCAATGAAGTCTATATTTTTAAAAGCTAACCCTATGTTCGGGCGTCATTTTGTAAGTGAGTTTAAGTTAATTTCTTTAAATATATCAATCGTTAATTATTTAGGTTGTGAATTTAATAGTTATTATATCATTTTCAAATTTTAAATAAAAGAATTTAGGGTTCAGGATCCAATCTGTACTTACCAGGAAGACATCCGTGACACGTGAATGTTAGGATGTACTCAATGAAAATTTACTCACTCATATTTGTCAATGAAAATCTTTCTTTTATGACCAGAATTTGCATGATTTATAATTTGTATAAAAAAATCTTAGCTGACATGAAATCACTTATATGCTAGGCTAGACATATTATTATTATAATAAAAATAAAAGTTTTACAAATTCACATGTGAAGCTTACATACTAAAAGTCTGGTTTACTGTCCAAAATACAAACACTTGTTTATTTTTTAATGTACATAAGTTACAATAATTTCTACTCACATATTGTGTCCAAATACACTAGTTAATAACACACCTTTTTTAAAAGACATTTGCTGTGTAAAACTTTTAATTACTTATATTTTTAAATCGCTCTATGATTGTTTGAACGTAGAGCGTTCAGGAGAAGCGTCTACCCTCTTAGCACGCTAAGCTGGAAGTCCCTCGGTTGTGGAACCGAAACGGAATGCCCACTGCTTTGCATGGCTAGCATTGGGCAATTCCTGGAAATGTTGTATTATTCCGTTCCCAATTGCACCGTTGTTTTAGTTGCAATGCAACCCGCACTTTTGTCAATTGTGCCCTAGAGGGTGTACATTATATTCAATTTAGCTCATAATTTAATTTCACTGATTTAGGATTTGTATACAATGTTTTTTGATTAAAGTCTTTAAGTTTGTTATTCATTATTTTAATTTTTTATGTGAGCTTCCTAATTAATAATATTATTAATCTAATTGCTTAAACACTTAAATTATTATTAATTTATATTTTTATTTGGTTGGAGATGTCCCATGCTTACAAAATAGCAAAGGTATTGTCAAAAAACATAATTTTAAACCAATTTATCATATCAAAAATATGCGAACTTCAGCAATTTTTGGAATATTATTTATAACGTTTTGTGGTACTTTGTTTTGCATGATTATGCATCTACGGAACATTAGCTTTCCAACGGTATTTTATTTATTGCGATAGGACGATTCTAAGTCGGCGAAATGTTGAATTGCAAAATACATGTTTTCCAGTCGTTAGATTAAACCATGCGTCATCCAACGACCCGAGTTTGGGTCGCTCTGCAGTTGAAGGATAACAAGTATTGAATATGTAATAATGTGTTGTGCTAAGAATGCTAATGCAAGCCTTTTAACTGTCAATGATTGAAGCTTACATCATTCTGTCAAGTTATGAACACAAAATATTAATTTACCAATTTTTGTATGTAAGTCTTATAATTTTCAATAATATGAGTTCTAAGCTTGAATTTGACAATTATTAAATGCATGGTTTTTGCTTGTCAAGAATGAGGATGCAAACCTTTCAGCTGTTATGATGTGGATGTTAATGATGTGTCCATTTTTTGAGTATACCAATGTAAGGTGTTTCTGAAAATGACATAGATGTGAGACTTTTGCCTACTTATATAATGCATTTATAGTTTTCTATAAGCTAGTAAATGAAAGCAAGGTCCTTGTTAGCCAGCCAGCCAACCAACAAACCATAACACCCAAACCTTCCATCTGGTAAGGATCTGAAATCGGTTTTCTCATCTGCTGAATAATATGAATGCAAAACTTTTAGATTGACATTGCTTTTCAGCTGTCAAGAATGTGGATATTCAACATCCTTAAAATTGTTAATTATTGGATTTTAAACAGAGTATACAACTGCAATATTCAATGAAAAAAATATATTGATACAAGATGTTCCTCTGTTGTGAATGTACAAAGTTTGTTCAAAAATTAATGGGAATTTTGTAATTTCGTGGGTTGTATTAGTCCGATTCGTGCGATGTTTTTGTTGTTGTGTTGATAAACATGTCTGAAAAGTATATGTACATTTTTAATCATAGGAGTAGAGTCCCTGTCAGTTGAGGCCCAACATGGCGGCTGGGTGATGGTGGGGGTAACCACGTGACCTATGCCCCTTCCCCCTTGTCCCTCCCCCTTACCCCTCCCCTTGGCCCCACCCCTTACCCCACCTCTTACCCCACCCTTTACCCCTCCCCCTCACCTCCTCCCCTGCCCACCAACCGCCTGACGCCTGTGACATAATTTGGAGACGCCATTTTGTTGTTTTGCCCCTCCCCATACCCCCTCCCCTTGCCCTTCCCCTTGCCCACCATCCGCCTGACGCCTGTGACGTAATTTGATGCATTGCTCTGCTACCTGTCGTCACACGTAATTTGCTGCATTTTGTTGTTTTGCCTCTCCCCATGCCCTTCCCCTTGCCCACCATCCGCCTGACGCCTGTGACGTAATTTGCTGCATTGCTCTGCTACCAGTCGTCACACGTAATTTGCTGCATTTTGTTGTTTTGCCCCTCCCCATGCCCACCATCCATTATTTATGGACACCACGTAATTTGCTGGATTGCTCTGCTACCAGTCGTCACACAAGTCAGACACTTTTTGGGATTCGAACCTGTGAAGTTTGGATTTGAAGGCAGACACGCTACCGACTGAGCTATTGTGCATAGTATTTCACATTGTATATTTAATGCAGTATATAAGTCGCCATCTTTGTTCAACATCGTTTACATTCCCCAGAGAGCACCACCATATTGATTATAGCCCCCTGTTGTCGAATTTTATTACGTTTTGAGAGTGCATCACATTGATATCCATTGGGGAGGACACATAGTTAAACACAAACGATGGAGGTAAGTCCGTACCTCAAGGTTAAGGTTGTGTGTGTAAGGTAATAACAAGGGCGAGCACCGGTACAGAGGTTCTCCGTTGGCTACTAGGGCGTAGCACCGACCAATACCCAACGTTTGTACTGACAAGTTGACTCACACGAGACTCTGTGTTTTAGGTGTGTGTGTGTGTGTGCGTTTTAGTCTTATTGTGGACGATGTTTCATACTGTTTTTGCAACCTATTTACCAACCAAATTATCATGTAAGGAACCTTTTTACCAACCCAAAGATAACATTACCAACCGATTAACCAACCTAAATATACTTTTAACAACCGATTAACCAACCAAAATATCATGTTAGCAACCGATTAACCAACCCATAGATACCACTAACAACCGATTAACCAACCAAAATATATTTTTAGCAACCGATTTGCCAACCCAAACATCCAATCGGTAACCTGTTAGCGACCGATGGATTTGCCCGCGTCCACTTGCAGCCATTTTTACAAGTACAGACTTGTCTTTGCTCCCCCTCTCCCTGGGAAAACCAGAGTACCCCCACCATCACAGAGCGCACCACCGTAGGTCTGCGTGTGCGTTGAAGTGACAAAATGGAGCATTCTGATTGGACGAGAAGCGACGGTGCAATTGAAGTTATAAATGGAGCATTCCTATTGGACGAGAAGCGGTCACGTGACCAAATGGACGATTCTGATTGGTCGAGAATAACTCCATAAGAGCCCATGTTGGGGCCAAATCCCTGCCCTGACCCAGAGCCCACATTACAAGCCAAGGGCAAGCAGAAGGCTTAACCCCCTTGTGGGAATAGCTCCAATCCATCGCTATTCCCTGTGACCACCACTCCATTACAAAATTGTGGTCCCCATTTTATCTTTTTTTAAATTTTATATTTTTTTTATAATTTTTTTTTACGCTTTGACTCCGTGCCCAAATTGTACCTCATTCAAAGTTTATCAAGTCTTTCGACTGCGCCAGTGACCTTCAAACAGGTTTACGGGAGAACCAACTCCGCTCCAGGGACCTCCATACAACCTTGCGGGCTTTTTAGTTCCACGCCAGAGAGTAACACACACTCAGATGCCGGTCAGGTATCTTCATACCGTCCCCTTGACTTTTGGGCATCAATTTAGGCAAGGAGTAAATCGTAATAAATTTTAGCACTTTTTAGTGCACATTTACTATCTACGTTACTATTATGTTGTGGTAATAAGCATTTAATGTCTCCACTATGGGAGAATTTCTCCTCCTGAAGCAATTCCATCACGCACGGATGAAATTGTCTCAGAAATTGAGTCTTTTCCTATCCTTTGGTGAAAAGTGTTGCAAAAGGCTTGCACAAAGTGCGTATCGTGTCCTCGTTGTAAGGTACACCTCCTTCATCCCATCTGATATAGTGAAGCCGATCTTTGCGATTTATCGTTAAGTAGGGAAAAATTGTAAGGCGGTTTGAACACTGTGATACTGTGAAAATGATCACTGACAACATTATCTTGAAACGCTTGAAATTCAACTACTGCCGCTTGCATGTTTTTTAAACAAACTCACTTCGTCGTATAATCTGTCCGCTTCGGGGAGAGTGCTAGATACGAGCTCGTCGCTGGCCAAGATCTCAATGATGTATGAGCGTAATTCTTTCTCGATATAAAACAATTCGGCGACACATCTGGACACAAGCGGCATACTCTCCTCTAGTAGCTTCCATTCGTCGGCGTTCAAGGTCATACAATGTTGCCCATCGTACAATTGAACGTAACGTTTGCTGAAAAGATTGCGTACTATTACGTCACCGATAGTCAGATTGAATTTACACGTTCTCTTATCGCTGATAGCAGCCGTTATAGATTTTAAATGAAGTGATAATTCGTCAAGTATTAGGTGATTGAAGAAAACAAATTTTCTACCAGCTTGCACTAAAAGTCCAAGACCGAAACCTGTATGCTGAAATAAACCGGTTGCTATGAATTTAGTGCACTCGGTGTTTATGAAATGAACGGATTTAAGAAATATTCCCAAAGGAAGGTTAGGTGGTACCTGGCGCTTAGTAGGAACTCGCTCCACGTCCATCCTGCTCGGATCCATGGTCTCGACTGAACTGTGAGCACACTGGTCTCTTACTACTACCACTCCCACGTAAGATTTTTTTCTGAAATGTATGCGTAATTTTAGTTCAATCGTTGTCAAATTCCGGATCGATTTGTACAAGAGGAAACTCTTGTAATCGCAGTTCGTCGTCGAAATGTAATTGATAGTATATTACGTCATCAATCTCAACTTCTTCACAAAAGTCACAATAGTGACGGCGAAAAACCACTCCTACAGCACCCACTTAAACGTATACCGTATCTGCAGCACAGTCGATGTTACCCGAAGAAAGCCGATTCCTTAACGTAGCATAGACGTGTCTCGGTATTTGCGTCATATCGACTTGAAACTTACTTTTGTTGTGGAGCAGACCGTCTTCGATGAATGCTTCGTTCAACACTTCGTTGATCGGATGACAATCGAATGAATGGATATTCTCCTCGTCAATTATGTCATCTAAATCGGATAACTTATCCTTAGGCACGAGCCTGAGGAAAGCGTGAACAACTCCTGGATATGTGGTGCACATGATGTCTCGTCAGCGAATGATCGGCTCCCAGTGTATCGATACTATTATACAGTGTGCGCGTGCGCATCTATTCCACAACCTTTTTCACTGTGCCTGTAAGGAGATGGTACACAATATGCGAGTCGTGTAAAGTCAGACAATAGGCTGTAGTATTGGCCGGTATATTTTCACTTGCCTCTATTTCTAGTCTGACATCCACGGGACCTGATTTAATAGAATCGTTCTGTTTTGAACAATCGTTCACAAAGAGAGGAGATTTTGTAAAAGTTTGTAAATCGAGACAGGGCAAGGACTCGTGCGTATAGTACGATTCTTGGAATCTATGGTACATTTCGTACATTGACGAAATATCGCCGTTAATAATATCGTAAGGAAAATACTGTGAATTTAGATAGAGTTTTAAATTTGAAAGGCCGCACATGTCAAACACAGAGGCATCCTTTTTGATCTGATTTTCTCTATCTGTTTGGAAGGCTAGAATAACGTAGCGTGGTTTTTCCAGCTGATTAGCGGTTTTAATTGTCCATGAAATCTGATTTGTTTGCGGCACTATTGGATACTCGTGTAACTCCCAACTACAAAACGGAACATGGACAGGTTCGTCTCTTTCGATCATTTTCAAAAGATTCAATCGGAGTGAATCTGAAACCGTCACATAAGGCACTCTCCAGTGTAAACTAGTTATGTTCAGTTTAACGTTTGCAGCATCATCACTGTATACAGCGTTCAAATCGGAGGCCAATCGTAAGAGCACTAGTTCCTGTTTTACATTCATTACAATCCGTTGGTAGTCGTCGAAAAAGCCCATCAACAGCTTCAATGGTACAGAGAGGGAAAAGTTTGAAACAGTAGCCATCCCACCGGCCCCCAACCATCCTGCATTGCTGAATTTATTCTTTTCACTCTCTCGTAACGACAATAGATTTTTAATGGTACTGGAAATTACGACATTTCTCGTACGGTCCACTTCGCTACCGGCAAATTCGTATCTAATATCGTCAAATAGAAAGGCTACGGCATTGTAGACCAATTTCACTGTTGCAGCACTGCTGTCCGCTTTTGTGCCGCTCACTGTTCCTTTTATATGCAATATACTTCCAAACGGTGCTGTGATCACGTCCTGTTGATTTATGGGGATACGAATTTCATTGCTATTGCCGTACGTTGACGACGCATAAGGTCTATGTGAATGATATTCAAGACCACTGATGACGTCATTGTATTCTGCTGCACTATCTATTACCAGTAGATCCATTTTTCACTTTAAATCCCAAAGCTGAGAGAAAACGTATATTACTGGCTGTTAAATCTGTGGAGTTTGAACGTACACTGATACTGTTCTTATAACGTTGTCCATTAAATACGAGACCCATTTCTACGTAAATGCAATCGGACAGAAACTGATTCTTCTCTGAAATTTATAGGTAATTCGTTCTGATCTCTAAGGCATACGGTGATGTTATGAATGGTTTTCACGTTGACTGGTAAATATATTACAGTCGTCGGTATTTCGACAATCTTGTACCCCGGAGCCACTTGTAGGTAAAACTCGTGTATATTGTGTGACTCTTTTCCATTTTGAAATGACCCAGTTACAATATTACACGCAACTCTAATAACATTCACTCTTATAATATTGACGGACAGCTCAGATTCGTGTCTTCGGTTGGCTGATAAATCCCCATTATTGAAACCGAGTAATTTTCCGATAGATCCGTCTTTAAAATGAATAGTCTTTGAACACTTAAGTTCCGCTTTAAGTGTGTTATTGTTCGGCTTGAGCGAAAATGCAATCTCCGGCGGCAGCTGTGATTTGATATATTTTTCAATATCCTCAATTTCGTACGAACCTGTCGGTATAGTAACGGTCACTTCATAATTATCGTTTTGATCTTCACTAAGATACAATTTATTATTAATTCCTTCTTCGATATTGGGAATGGAATTGTACACAGCAAGATCAATGAGACCGATTTCCCACTCTCCATCGGATAGATCAATCGGTGGAAAGAAATCACACCAAAGTGTAGAACTATTTCCGTTTAAAACAATTCTCATGATAGTAGAAACTTTAAGCACAAATTTCCACATACGACTGAAGTGTCACTTTGATGTCGCTTGTAATTATAGTGAATATTAGCGTTGGAACCAAAATATCTAGTCAGTTCGAGTGGAGGTCTAAGATTTCCAAAACTGTCATAATACTCTACATTTTCACCGCGCTTTTTATAACACACCCAATGTGTACCTTCACCCGTGCTACTATCGAGGTTGACAATGGCGGATTCGTTTTTCAACGGCCCCGTCGGGGGAAGATTATCCCTCATAAAAACACCTCCGAAATAAGTTATCCTCACGGCATATTTTTCTAAATCAACATTTGTTAACAGTCTGTTTGGTAATGAATCGATCAAACTTTTTTTTTATTGATCTTCTTCTTCTTGGTTCTGCTACTGCCTTTCAATCCCCTGCCTTTTGGATACGGTTTGAGATACAAGCCAGTGCCTTTTGCATATGGTTTGAGATACAGACCGCTGCCTTTTTGATACGGTTTGAGATACAAACCCCCACCCAACAAGGGGCGTTTCGACTTTTTCAACCTCTCAATTTGGTTTTCGCTTTCATGGCCGTTGTTACAGCCCACGCTGCTGCCCGTTCACCCATAGACGCGTTACCCGATTTGACTCGACTCCAAGCCCATTCTGCTAAAATTTTGTCCGCTTCTCTACGATGCTCTGAATCACTGTATTTGCTGTACGCTATATCGTGCTCTTTACACGCTTCGTCTAAAGGATTGACTCCTTTATCACCTCGGGCTAACCTCTCGGCTAGTTTTGTACCCGGACCGCAATAGTTGTATGAGGGTAAATGGAGTTCTACAGGCAATAGATCTATAGCCTTGTTTAAAACCTTATCACCAACGCTTAAAATTCCAGAAACGAGACCACGGCCCTTTTTGACTCTTTTTGATGTTGTTCGTTCCTTTGCCATTTCTATACTGAATCAATACTAAAGGGTGCAACGTATTTATGGTTGTTCAGTGTCGTCGCTCCACACCATATGCCAATGACTAAATGTATCTTTAGGAGTATCGACTTTACTATATTGCTTTTTAATCATATGTGCGAGATCAATCAATTCCCTTCGCCATTTGTTGTCTAATGTGTTGACTCTTTTACTGCATGCTTTTAATGTTTCAGCTTCAGTTGCTCTTATAGCCTGTACTAATTGGGCTCGTGTGATGGCATTACTATCCGTAACACCGTCGGCAATATTACAAATACGTTTTGAGGAGGCATCAAAGCAGTCTTTTGTTTTATCTCTGAGTAGAGCACGATCTATAATTTTACTCAATTCTTCAAGCTGTTGAAAGTTGATTGCATCCAAGCTGCAAGTACCATCCTTCACATTGGTCAGTTTTTTACCGCCACAGTTCCAACCGTTACTGTTCAACGGCATTACTTTGCTGTCCACATAGTATTTGTTGGCTTTGTCTTCCGTGTGTATTGGGGTTTTTACGTTGCATATATAGCTATTTAGAGCGTCAAATTTATTGTGCCAATTTTTCCCAATAAAGTACATTCTATCATATTTCACGTTTAAGCTATCGCCTTCCTTTAGCGGAGTACCAATATCCTGTAGCCGATAATTTTTAAAGTCATAGCCACTATCAAGTTTAACTGGAATTAACGATTCGAGATATTCTTTTGTCACGGCATCATCATTGTCTTTTGGTTTAGCTAAACCACCTATAGGTCTCCAGCTTGCGTCGTATCGTTTCCTCTTGTCATCAAACATTAAACACTTTGTTTCTAAAAATTGGTATAAAAGGGTGATCGCATCGGTTTCAGAGCGTGCTGTAGCTACAATATGTAACAATTTACCTCCTATATCATAGTGTCCCTCTGGTGTAAGGTTAAACCCTACACCTTTAGGACCTATTTTTCTGTTGGAGCCGCCACTCTTATAACGTCCAAACTTGTCGACACTCATCGTATTAATGTTCTAATTTTTGCAATTCCCGCGCCTTTTATAATTCCAGCTTCTTTTAGTTCTTCTATAATAGAAGCTATCTCATTTGCATGTCCCGTATGTCCTGCATCATGAGATGCCAACAAATGTCTCAGTCTGTCACACAACTCATTCGGATCGTACCAGTATGAATATCCTCTCCCGCTAACTGTTTTAGGTGGGAATAAATGCTCTATAATGTTTCTATATTTTATAGATTTGTTACGATTAACTTGTCCGTTCGGATCGTATAATCTTTTGTGTGCACTGGAGCTAACACAGATATCTCTATACGCTCGTAAATCGGCCTCGGTATAAATTTCATCATCGGGTATACGCTTAAACACCAGCTCGTACAATCTGGGCGTCCCTTTATAGTGTACTCCGTCAATTATAATTTCACCATCGTCCGACAACTGAAGAGTCTTGTTACCGATCATCATAGAGTCGGCTCCAATTTTCGGTCCGTAACTGTGATCTATATTCCGACTACCGGTGGTATCTTTCATCATTTTGAGCATATATTTTCGTGCCAGCGGATGTGCGAAAGTACTGTTTACCCATTTTTCAGATACATTTTGCCCTACAGGTGTGGACAGAAGTTCCCTTACACTGGGCTGCGGTCGGTCCGGAGTCTCTGCAATTATATCGGTATCCACAAAATCAACACTGGGAGTACCCGGTACTTCCCCGACAGTCCACTCTTCATTTTTCTCTTCTTCACTCTCGCTGCTCCACTCATCCGCTATTTCCGTCTTTTCATCCCACTCTTCTTCGGGTTTAATTTCTTGTTTCGGCAAAAACACTCCACTCTTTTGCAACTCTTTAATTATTGGCGTGTATTTCTTAGTATACATTCGTTCCTCTTCGGCCTCTCCGTACCTCAACTGTCTGTACTTTTTCTTTATAGCCTTGCGCAATCTGGATCTGTGAGACTCAGAAAAATTTGTAATCTACGGTTAGAAAGAGAAACATGTGATCTATAGAACAGTGTTTTGGTCGACTTATTTGACATAAAAATAGAAAAATAATCATATGGAGAAAAATGGCGTCAATTTTACTAAAAACCGCAGAGTTGAAATCTTTGACGTTATGTATCAAAAATATGCGAACTTCACCAATTTTTGGAATATTATTTATAACGTTTTGTAGTATTTTTTTGCATGATTATGCATTTACGGAACATTAGCTTTCCAACGGTGTTTTATTTATTGCGATAGGACGATTCTAAGTGGGCATAATGTTGAATTGCAAAATACATGTTTTCCGGTCGTTAGACTAGGGTCGATGCCGCTTCTAGGGTTAAATGTGTTTTGGTACGATCGGCGATTATTTATTTATTTTTTAAATGGATCAGAGAATTTGCATTAAATTTTGCTATAAAAATGGAATAAAGTGCAGCAATGTTTTAAAAATGTTAAATATTGCTTTTAGTGACTCTTCCATGAGTAAAACAAGGGTTTACGAGTAGTATAAACATTTCGAAGAAGGTCATGAAGAAGTTTAAGATAACGATCACCGTGTACGCCCCAGCACATCAAAAACCGATGAAAACGTGGAAAAGTGAAAGAATGATTATGAATGATCACTAAATTACACTAAATTTTAATAAATTCTGTTCCAGTTCCCTATGCTAATTCGGCTAAGTACCTGGGAATGACACTGGATGTAAAACTCAAATGGAAAGAGCATGTCAAAAAGAAAAAACAAGAACTAAACTTAAAGTTCAGGAAAATGTATTGGCTGCTTGGAAGACAATCACAACTGTCAATACACAACAAGCTATTGATTTATAAGCAGGTCTTAAGACCAGTGTGGATCTATGGGCTGCACTAGAAAGACAAATGTAAATATCATCCAAGTGTTTCAAAATAAAGTGCTTAGATGTATAGTGGATGCACCCTGGTACATCAGGAACGATAATTTGCATAGGGACCTGCAGATAGACCTAGTCAGTGATGAAATGAAAAAACAGGCAAGGAAGCATAAACAACGCATCATTCAACATGAACACCATGAGATACAGGAACTGTTGGATGTCACTCGGGTGGAGAGAAGACTGAAGAGGACCAAGCCTTCAGATCTGATGAACTAGAGTAATAGGGAATAACCATTGGGTCATATCCCTTACAAGTGTAAAAAGTATGAAGTGTAAATTGCTAGATGGGTCCATACTCAGTTGTAATATTGAATTAATAAAAAAAAAAAAAAAAAAAAAAAAAAAAATTAAATTTTTTCGGATGTTTTGGGTATGAAACGTGTGACAACAAAGTTTGTCCCAAAATTGTTGAATTTCGAACAGAAACAGCGGTGATTGGAAGTTGCACAGGAGTCGATAAATGAAGTCAACAACGATGCAGAACTACTGAACTGTGTTATAACAGGGGATGAAACATGGGTTTAAAGATATGGCATTGAAACTAGGGCTCAATCGTCTCAGAGGAGGCATTATGGATCGCCAAGACCGAAAAACGCTAGACAGGTACGATCGATTGTGAAGGTTTAGCTCACTGTGTTCTTCGATTTTAACGGCATAGTTCACCATGAGTTCTTGCCACAAGGTCAAACAATCAATAAGGAACACTACCTTCAAGTTCAACACCGTTTGCGAGAAGCAATCTGAAAAAAACGCCCTGGATTTGTGGCGAATCAATTCATGGGTTTTTCATCACGGTATTGCACCTGCTCACACTTCATTGCTTGTTCGTGAATTTTTGGCCAAAAATAACACTGTAATGATGCCCCAGCCTTCATATTCGTTAGATATAGCCCCGTGTGACTTTTTTCTGTTCCCAAAAAATAGAGAGAACCTTGAAGGGCCGTCGTTTTACAAGCATAGATGAGATTAAAAGCTCATCGCTGAGACAGTTAAACGCTATCCCAACGATCGCGTTTCAGAAGTGTTTCTGGAATTGGAAAAGGCACCATAAGTGTATAATATCTAATGGAGACTACTTTGAAGGGGATAACATTGATGTAGACGAATAAATAAAATTCTTTCTAAAAACAAAGGTTCCCATTATATTTTGAACACACCTTGTATAAATAAAAATTTCATTTGGGTATTGCAATGAAGCAAAGCCTTTGTTGCTCTGCAAGGCAGACAAACCTTCATATAAAATTGAAGCCAATGTTGTAGATTTCAAACTTTTTTCTTTCAAACAACAAGGTAAAAAGGTAAACTTAGTTTATCAATTACGCAAATGCACAGCTTTTTATCTATAAAGGATGTGGATTATAAGGGGTCATTTGGCAAGGATGTGAATGGGCAACTACCAACTGTTATGGGCGTTTGTTCAAAGCACTTAGTCTATGTTGAAAATAGCATATCTTACACCTCTTACAACTACCAAGGGTGTGAATTTTAAGCTATCATCTGCTGAGGATGTAGATCCATATCTTTCATTTGCTTAATATCCAGTTATATATCTTTCATCTGCTATGTTTGTGGATTCTAAACTTTCACCTACCAAGAATGTGGATTTCAAAATTTTCTCTTTCAAGTTTATGGATTCTAAGCTTATATCTGATAAGTTTATGATTTCTTAGCTTTCACCTACCAAAGATGCAGATGCATAGCTTTCACCTGTTTAGAGTGTGTGTTCCAAGGTTTTATCTGTTAAGTTTATAGATTTTATGTTTTCATCTTTTAAATTAAAGGGTTTTAAGCTTCCATTTAGTAAGTTTATGAGTTTTAAGCTTCCATTTAGTAAGTTTATGAGTTTTAAGCTTCCATCAGATCTGTTAAGTTTATATATACTTTGTTTTCACCTACCGAGGAGGCAGATGAATAGCTTTCATCTATCCAGATTGTGGCTTCTAAGCTTTAATCTGTTAAGTTTATGGATTCTATGGTGTCATCATTTAAGTTTGTGGGTTTTAACACCTTGACTGCTATAAACATATATTTTATGTGTTCAGGTAGTATTCACTGACTGCTATTCCCAAACATATACGGAATGTGGTTTCCCACACTTTGTTATTGTAAATATTAATCCAATTAGTATGTGTTGCATTCTAGTGGGAGTTTTTCATGTTATAGCAGCACTAGCGATTTTATGCTTCATTGCTGCTAGCTAGTATCTAGACCATTTTATTAGTACTATGTCAGTTACACATGGTTGGTTGACTTTACTATAAATTTGGACATTTGTATCTCATTCTGTGGCTTTTGTGACATAAATTATCTTTCTTTTGTTTTATTTTGCATGTATTTGTGTTTTATTGTGAAGTACACTTCATCATGTCTAAGGACGAAGATAAGGAACTAGAGATAAGAATGTATTTAGAACTTCCAAGTTCTGAGATATTCTATTCAACCCCTCTATGCTACTAATGTTTTTTTTTGTTTGTTTTTTTTTGTAATCTTAACACTCTGCATCTCATTCATTGTGGAGTCTCCCCAAAAAATAACTCAACATTTAAAATGAGGATACATTAGTCCATAGTAGAACATTATGAGTGTACGTTTGGTGCAATATTTTTAAGGTTGTTAAGAACAAAAATACCAGAGCTAATTCTTACACAGACAGCATCTGTATGGTACCTCCATGTAAGATTACTGTCTATTACTAGGCCTAAGAATTTGGTGCTTTTCACGCCATTTATAACATCATCTCTCATCATAATAGTGGGAGTTAACTGATGTTCATTATTCATCAAACTGTATAACATAGGAACAGTTTTGTCTGGATTTTAGGAGACATTTTGAAGCAAAAAGCCCAACTTTTTTATCATGGTATAACAAACAAAACAAATCGACTTCCTTGCTAGTAATGGGTGGTTTGAAAATTTCAAAAAGCGCCACTGGGTTTGAGGTTTCTGAATTCATCCAGAAATTGAATCTAAAAATCACTGAACTATGCCTAACACCTGACAAGTTTATAACACCGATAATACCAGCTTAAATTGGCAGCAACTTTCGACAAAGACGTTTGTCACTCAAGAGGAAAACATGTTTCTGGAGAAAACATAAAAAGGAACAGATCACTCTGATAGTTTCAAACTTCAAACTCACAGGTACATGGTATGCTAATGTGTCTGGAAGTCATGCGTTAAAACTGTTAGTTGTAGGGAAATCAAAATCTCTACGTGCATTTAAAAACATTAAGGTTGAATCTCTGCCAGTTACATACATGAGTCAAAGATGATCGTTGTTCACTAAAGAAGTTTTTTTATGATTGGTACCCCAACAATTTTGTCCCACAAGTAAAACAAGACTTGAACAAGAAAAAGTTGCCAGTGAAGTCCCTTATCTTTATTGGACAGTGCATCAGGACATCTTGACAAGGAAGAACTGAGAGTTAAGACAGTTGATGGCTACATAGAGGCTTTTACTTGCCAAAAAAACCTCTTCTTTTAGTCAATGGACCAAAATGTTATTAACACTCTCAAGGCACATTACAAGAAGCGCCGTGATGGATTACGTAAGTCATTACTTATGGATATCGTAAGTCAACGTAACACAGACTTCATATCAATCTTGAAACAGTTCAACATCAAGGATGCTATTATAAATGCAGCATTTTCTTGGTGTCAAGTAAAATCTCTTACATTAATAAAATCTTAAAATAATATTTGGTCAGAAAATCCACTTCTTCCAAATAAAGACAATGAAATTGAAATTTCACGAGAATCAGTGGAAGAATTACAAACATCAGTTTTAGATGATAACCTTACTGCTGATCTTGCTGATTATGAAATTATCACTGAAATCACAGAACTTGATGACACGTTCCAGGAAGCCTCGGAAACAAGATTCACAGTCAACTGTGATGAAGTTGTATCAGCTGCAAACTCTTTGTTACAATAGTGTGAGGAGAGAGGATCTAACTACGAGCAAATATTGATGGTAAAAGATATTTAAGGTAAACCATTGTCTGACCCAATGTAAATAAGAAACAGTAGCTATCACAGATTTCTTTTATGTGTAAATACTGTCCTGTTTGAATGCCTTTCGAATGTTCTTTTTTGTTTTTTTCAACTAGTTTTATTTAACTACTAATTATGCATATAAAAAGTAATTGTAATATTTGAGTCTACTAATTAAAAAAATATTAAATTTAAGTCTATTTTTTCCAAATGTAGTGCTTACAAAATGGATTGGGTATAATCTACCCAAAAATGGCAGTTTTAGAATTATAGATAAAAAACAAAAAGAACCTAAACCTTTTCATAAAATTTCTAATTTCCTAAAATCGGCAGAACCAATTTCAAACAAATTTTGGTGAAATATAAATAATTAAAAAATATGGTTCAAGGGTAATATACAAAAAAACTAAAATTAATTTAAATTGCCAGAATTAAAACTTTAATGAGTTTCTGGCATGAAGGAAATCAAGTGGAGAGCCTCTCTATATATTTTTCTTGTTTAAGGGAGATTAACCTCTCGTTCACAATCGACTTATAAAAAAAGAAAATGAAATAAAGACTCCTAGCCTTCGAATACTCTAATAGCATCAGGGACAGAAGATGAGGAATCAAGCAACCTTGTGGGACAATTTGTAAACACAAATTATTCACGTAGCTACTCAATTTAAGAATGTTATAGTGCTCCGCCCTATAAGTATCAAAGAAGTTTTGATTTAAAAATATACAACCACGATGCCCACTAGTAGTGGGACTTTTTAGTTTTCTCACACTAAATAGAGAGAAACTATATTGATGTTCAGAAATAAATAAATTTCAACATTATGCGTGTAGCCACCAGGATTGCTGATTTAACTAAAGTTATGTAATTATTATAAATTAATTACCTTTTATTAACAGATTACCTATTTTGGTGAGATTAAACCACCATCATGAGATCATCACATAAATTTGTTGTAATTCTTTTTCACAGTCCACATTACTAAATCCTTACACTTCACACACATGGGCACGTGTAAAACGTTAAAACACATAAATTAAAATTTGAAAATTGATGTTTTTATTTTTTCTCTTGGTCTTTCATCCACACAATCTGAATCACAAGTCAAAGTTGTGGTTCAGATTATGTGGGTGATGGTGGTTTAATCTCACCGAAACCAGTAATCTATTAAAAATAAAGATTGTTTAGACAGACAAAATAACGTAATTAATTTATAATAATTACATAACTTTAGTAATAATTAAATGTTTAACATTTTCATGAAAGTATCTGCTTTTGTGATTCTATGTAATATGTACATACCAGAAAATCTGTTTAATTTGTGTGCAATGTTTATTTTTTATGTTCTTATCATATAATTATTGAATTTGTTGTTATTTTGGTAAATTCAATTAGTATTTTTAATGTATTGTCTTATGTTATGTTTATTTATAATGACTAATTTATTGTACCTTTTTATTATTAAATTAATGTAATTTTATTGTAAGGAATAATAATAACTATGCCCATACAAATTAATTAATTGTGTCTTGTAATAAATTTAATTATTTTATTTTCAGGAACCTATATATGTGAATAATCTGAAAATGGAAATGTTAAAAAGCCTCAACTTACAAGATGGGTTTGTAACAGGCTCTTCAAAAGCGAGAGTTTATGGCCTGGCTTTAGATGCAAATGATCTTATACAGTTAAGGAAAATCAATATGTAAGTACATATAAGTTCTTAAATTTGTGTCGCCTGGTTAATGCATTATATTTAACTCTTTGTCAGTCATTAACTCACATGGTAAACTATTCCTGTTGAACATTCATGATTTATAATGGGTGGTCTAATATTATCTGACAGTTTTTAAACAGTTGATATTTTGTCTTCGATTCTAATTGCTTGTGATTTTTGGTTGTGGGACTACCTTAAGAGGAAATTTTTTGTTACAAAACCTTAAAACTATTTGTTAAAGTCGATTTAAAGAACTGTATAAGGAATGAAATTGCTGCAATACCAATGTCCATGATCCGTCGTGTAATATCAATGATTAGAAAAGTGTGTGGAGTATAATAAATAAATGATAATAATAATATTTCTTTACTATAATGTAATATAATATATTATAAAAATAATATATTCTTTCAAGTTATTTTTTTTGAAAAACTTCTTAAATTTTGATTAACTTTCTAAATGAAACAGAATTACCTCTTGGCTCTACTCAATTCAAGCTAATTGGTTAATTTGGAATATGGATGGTTATTAAAAATAAATAAATAAAGACTAAATTCAGTTTCTTACTCTCTAGATTCAAACATTAATAAATAATAAGATATGATGTTATATTAACATAATAACATTAATTTTATTAGAATTTAACATACAATATTGATTAGGCTAGATCTCGGGGTAGGCACTCGGCTGGCATGGTTGTGTTATACAAGTATAACGCATAAATAAATTGAAAATTGAAATGATTAAAATTCTAAAAAAAAAATTACTTCAAGTTCATCAGTATACAAGAAATGTTGAATTGATAATTTTGAAGTAAATACAGGCCTTTGAATTTGGTAAATGTTTAGAATAGTTAATTAACAGAGCATACCATGCTCTGTACAGTTCACACTGACTCTAATCACTCATTTAGACACATATTATAAAAGAAAACTTTGGATGTTTAATTTGGCTTCTGTACTGTCTGGTCTCTACAATGTTACTATCTGATTTCTTTTAAAACATGGCGCCTCGTTGTGTTGCGGAGCGATATTTTTCTATTTTCAGTTAGATCGTTTGTTGAAACGTTTGGGGTTCTTCCGCGGCACCATATAGTACCGTTTTTTTTGCTTCTTTTCTTGACCATTGGCAATTTGGGGTTGTAATAATCATTTCTTGCATTCGTATTTGTTGTTTTGTATCAATTTGTTTATTAATTACACATTATTTAACTAATTTAAGGGTGATTTAGACCGCGTACATACATATCAGCTGATTTATCTTAATACAAGGTTGACTACATCAGTAACTTATTTCTTCTTCCTCAATATTTTACAATGTTTGCAATTAAAATTAACAGATGTTTTTGCATACAAATAATTTATAAGTAGTGGTATCTTAGAGTAATTTACAGTCTGATCGTTCTATTTAGTATTTCGAAATATGGTTACATATATTTTGGAGAATGGCCGTAGGCCGTTTTCGTGTTTAACATTGCAAACTCACTGTTCCTTATAAGTAGTGATTTGCTTGTAAATAAAGTTTGGGATTTTATGAAATGATTTTAAATAAAGATATGTGATGTTATGGTTGTGTAGTGGTGTGGTTAATTTGTGTGTCAGCGTCTAAATTTCGAATGTTTACAATTTAGAGATAGGCCTATCTTACGTCTGCTTTAGGAATGATTTGTTTTGCAATTGAATGAATATGGGTGGTTTATTAATAATAGGTTGTATATAAATGTCTGCTATTAATACTTATGAATGTAGATCGTTGTATTCTATGCTTAATTATCCAAATCGTCTATTTTTCATTTGACTTAGGTTATGTTGTTATTGGTTAATTTAGGCTAACTAACCTGTTGCATAAGTTATTGATGTGATTTGTGCTGTTATAGGAGATTGATAAGGAACACCTATGTGATATTATATTCCATAAATGAAAACGGCATTACTATTTAATATATTTTAGCTATTGTAATAAATTGTTATCGTTATATCTTACAAATTTATTTTATTTTGAAAACTGTCAGGTTTTATTGGACCGCTATTTGCTGTTGGTTACATTTACGTATTAATTTTATCTAGCTGTGTTTTGCCAGAACCTCACTCCTTGAATGTTTTCTTAGCGACCCCATCTTTATACCTTTTAGCATTGTAAACTCCAGTAATTACGAATCTTGTTCTAGGTTGCCTCAGATGTGATATCCTAATTTAACTATGTATTTAAGTCTTGTAGTTTTGTATCAGATGAAAAGTAACGAATTACACTTCATATTTTGATATAATTTATATCAATAGATGCTCCAATAGCTAGATTGCATGACCTAGTTTGAATTTTATTTATTATAAATGTTATTTTTGCAGGCAAACTAATGTTCCAGTGTTGAAGATTTTACTTTCAACATCATTGTACCTGACGTCAAACATGGAAGAAATGCAGAGCGTTCATTCATTTACTTACAGAACTCACAGTTCTCCTGAAGAATTAAGGATGATCATTAAGAGACTGCAACCAGAAGAAGTGCTGCCGATTTCTCAAGCAGACGACGCTGTTCTCCAGGACTTTTTAAAACAAATGAATTATCATAATATGAAAAATAATGGTATTAATAAGGATTTCTGGAAACATATTGGCAGCTTAGAAAACTTGTTTAATTCTACAGTGTTTAAATATGGAACACCTGTGAATCTAGCTACAAGTGTTACGATACCTACCCCAAGAAAAAATATAATGGAAACAATAAGTATCAGTGATCAAAGTTCTGCCATTGGAAGCATAGCATCTAAAACCACACTGTTAAGAAACAACAATTTAAGTACAAATGATTTTAATCTAAATGTTACAAAAGAAAAATGTTCCAATGTAAATAACTTGCCCACGAAATGTAGTGATGGAGATTGTACCAGCATTGTAAATAGTAGGGTTGATTACTCTGCCTTGGGAATGAAAGAAAATACATCAAATCATGTTGGCTCCAACAAATCAGATAAAGAGGTAGATTCAGATTGTAGTAATAGCTCAAAAATCTGTCATATGAAACGTGGAATAAAGCGTGAAAAAATAAAAAGTTCTAGATTTAGTGATAATGAAACCCATGATCTGAAGAAAACATTATTAAACTTAAAATATAAAGTCGAAGTGTGTAACATTGTTGAGTCTGTAAATTTTTTACAAACACTTGGATTGAGACCAACTTGGAAAAATAAATCACTTTACAAGTCTCCGGAAAGATTAACTAGGCTAATTCGTGAGAGTCGTAGAAAGCCGCATCAGAATCCGAAACCCAGCGAAAATATAGAGCGAAAATATTAGTTTCATTAAAAAGTTTAGACATTAAACGAATTGCAGATTTCAAGATTTCAATTTATTTTCTATTTATATGTACATGTTTATATAATATATATCTATAAATATATGAAACACATTAAATATCATATTTATTTTAATATAAGGTTAAGTCGATAATAAGATAAAATTGTTCTATGCAGTTATTAATGGAACTCATATCACTTGTTTTATTAACCATAAAGAGTAAAATGTTTACTGTAAAAGGGAATACGATCTCACTAAAATTATAAACCATATTTTTATCATTTAGTTGATTTTCATAAATAGTGACAAATATGATTAAACTGTAAATTATGCACAAACATACTCATTAGTACATATACACAGAAACAAGAAGTCATTTTTAGATTATTTAGTACTTGGTAGTAACCTTAATACTTTAAGACTTTTCACTTGATTGAATAGTGTCATTAAACTTTGTTAGGGCCCATATTGTTTTATAATTAGTAGTACGGAATGCACCTGTATTCTTTAACATCTTGATTACCAAAACATATCCAATGTGTGTTGTTCAGTATAGATGGCCAACAACCACAACATGCAAGGTGTACTCTTGCCTGTAATAGGCTTCTATTATCCTATTTACATTTTCCCTTGTAAAGGCGAACAACTATTATCGGACTGTCATTTTCTTCTCCTTCAATTTGTTACACTGGTTTAACTTATTACTCAACAAGATTTGAAGTCTGAGATCAATAAGTTTAACACATATTAACTAAATGCCAAAGATCTTATTTTTTATTCTTTATAATTAAAAAGTGAAAGAGAGATTTTTTTGTACTTTAAAACAACGAATCAAAAGTACAAAATAAAAGTAGAACATATCACTTTTTAAATACTGTAATAATATGTGTTTGTTACTGAAAAAAAATATTAAAAAAAAAAAAAAAATATTTTTGCATAAAATATTTAATTTGTTCAATTTAATTTTGATTCAGATATTTTGTTAATTTAAGCATTTGAAAATCCATTAAATCTTTTTCAAAAATGAGCTCTATGAAAATGTTATACCTCTTTTTAGATATATGTAATATAAAATAAGTGTATCAAACCGCTTAACACGTTAGCTGCCATATCGGTCCGATCGGACCAAAACTAAGGTGACTGTACATGCAGCGTTACGGCACGACCGGACCGATAAAGTCACTGACGTAATGTTTTGTTTTGTGGCTTACAGTTCGATAGTGCAGCAACCTATCGGCATATTTTGGTATTCTCTGGATTGGGTAAAGACGTATGTTAGACATAGTATATTGTATGCTTTAATAACCGTTACCATGGTTACTCAATATAATATATAAAATCAGTGGATATTTTCACTTTTTGTCTGCACGATCGGACCGATTAAAAATTGTACAAAATCATTTTGGTTTAGTAATGAATAATTCACAAAGAATACAGTTGTAAAATGAATATATGTATTTATAAAATAAATATTAGACAAATAAAATAGTGAGCTTGCCAACATAAAGAAATGAAATAGCCCGTTTAGATTTTTTTTTTTACACGTAAATTACCTCGGTCCGATCGGACCTAAACGTTATAGTACGATTAAAATTAAAGCCGAAAAATTGCATTTCGGTCTGATCGGTCTCGAAACTATATATGCATAAATGTAAATAAAATTAGTAAATACTATTGCCTTATATTATTTAACATAGGTAGATGCAAAAATAATTTGGTAATCGTGGCACTCTACACAAGAGTATCGTATTAGGCCTTGGCAGCTAACGTGTTAATAATTATCACTTTAATATTGTTTTGATATAAGATTGCTTCATTTGTAATGATGTAATGCTCTTTAAAACCGTGTTGATATAGGCATAGTACTTCGAAATGTAATGTTTTCTTTACAGTATACAAATTTGTATACATATATTTCAACTTTTTGTTGTTAACAAGGTCAGAATTAAAATAATTATACCTAAAATGAACTATTGAACTGTATAGATATTGTATTATAAACAAATACTAAGATAATATTAAGATGTACTAAATATTCAATAAAATTTATTCATGAAGTGTGTGTGTGTGGGGGAGGGGGTTAAAGGTGTGAATCTTTGCGGTTGTCATTGCCAAGAAAACAAAACAAATTCATAAAATAGAGACCACTAGCTTCAGAAACGGAAGAGTTGGAACAAGTGTCACGGTGTCACTTCATGATTTTTGTAATTCCAGTGTAGGTGTATCTTGTCATCCCCAAGTTTTCCCCACAAATCTCCTTATTCCCATAATGATTTATTGGCCTTAAGTTTGGATTCTTGGGTAATTTTGTGTCAACCTCTAATCCTAGATATTTAATCTCATTCGCACTTCGAAGTGTCTCTCCAGAGTGTTTAATACCTCTCAGATTCGGAGTACTCTTCTATCTTGTAAATGGAATCGTGTCGTCTTACTCGGGTTTACATGTAGGTTCTCTTTCTAACACCAGCTCCCTATTAGAAGGGACAACCCCTGGTAATCTCAACATCCACCTCTTCTTCTAAGACTTTGGCTACAGTTGTCCTCCCAGTCAACATGTCCCCCACCAATTTACATACCATTTTGGTAATCCAGTGTCATGATAGGCTATAAACCATCGAATCAAAGGAGGCATTGTCTATAGCTCCTTGATGTCAAGAAGGGCACCAAGGGCATATTCCCTGTTTGCAAAAGTGTCTAGACTGTGTAGTCTCACACCCTCAAGCTTACTGTAAGCATGCTGACTCACATGTGGTGGTATCCATAACCCATCGTACATGTTTCTCTACCAGTTTCTCCAAAGCCTTCACAATTAAAGAAGTCATTTTTTTCTGTATTAGTACTTATGTCAAGCAGTGTATTTTAAATATTTTCTTTGTTACAGCTGTTTCGGTACTATCATACCATCATCAGACAACACTTTAAACATGTAAACACTAATACACAATGCTCAAAAACTAAATACCAATTGGTACTACTGAATTACCGTAACGTCAAATTTAAAATAATGTTTATCTGGCCACATCGTACTCTTACTGTAGTTACCTACTTACTGATGCAGTACGTTAGATTTTGTTGACTTTGATATTGTTATCTAGGATGTATAGAGTATCATACAAATAGTTGGACGCAAAATTTAGTTTTTCATTCATATTAACTCTCCGGGTTGGTTTTGAAATGTTTATAAATTTGATATTCCTCTAATGCATCCATGGTTCTGCCTTTATTTAATACGTGAAGTATTTCTAGATTTTCTTCTATGTTAGTATATTTATGGTTATAGTCTACTAGGTGTTCGGCATACTTGGAGTTGATTTTGGATACGTTGTTACGAGGTAAATGTTTTTTAAATCTAGTTTAAAAACTCCTTCCTGTTTGACTGTTTATTGCAACTGTCACAGTTTATATACACCACATTTTGTATAGGGGTCGATTGGTGTTATATTATTGTATGAGTGAAATATGTGGTTCAGACTTCCAGAAGTTCAGTGGGCTATTTTAACTCCTATTTTTCTATAGATGTTACGAATAGGATGTTCAAGATGGCTGATGTATTTCATTGACACAAATTTTGGTTTTCCTAAATCTTGTCCAGAATTTAACAGTTTTTGAATTTTTATAGTATTTAATTTCTGTTTTTGGACACAATTATCCACAATAGAAGCTTTGTATCCATTGGCTGTTGCCATCTGTTTAATAATGTTAATTTCATCATTGACATCTGCTGTGTTCATGGGTATTGAGAGTGCTCTATGGACATAGCTGTTAAAAGCAGCCATTTTATGGGATTATGGATGGTTAGATGTGGAAGGGATGGTATGGTTTGTTTGGGTTGGTTTCCTGTATATCTTTAAGTTGTGTTTAGCGTCCGTTTTGGTGATGGTGAGATATAAGTAATTTAATTGGTTATTGTTTTCTAATCCAGAGGTGAAAGTGAGGGAAGGATGGATTTGAAGAAAGATTTCTGCTAGTATTCCTGATAAAGGAGATCCCATTGCTAGGCCATTATTTTGTAGATAGATATTTTTGTTAAAGGAAAATAGTATTGTCAGAGGCATAGTTGTAGTATGTCTATTAAGTCAGTTATTGCTTCTTTATTAAGTTTGCTATTTGATGTAAGGTTGCTTTTAAGAATGGTTATGGTTTCATTAACACGTTAAGTGCCAAGCCAGTTGTGCCACTTTTATCATACAGTGCCAACTTAAATAAACAATTTTAATGACATAACCTGTATATATGTGGTCTTATGGTTATATGGAGAACTGATTTTTTGAGAAATTGTTTTACAAAACATTCAAAAAAATGATCGGCCCGGCATGTCATTTTGAATACCATATTTTGATTGGAATTTGACGTGTCGGCCGATTGGCCGACCGCACTTTTGATTGATTTCCTAGGATAATTTTGGTCTGTGATGTTGGTAACTCATGACTCAGTGGTGAGAAATGCGTTGAGTAACTGCATGTAAACATCAAGTCGACATGGTTCAAATTGGAAAGCGGGATCGAAGAGGAAATGTCATTTCAAGCCTCTTGCAATAACAGAGTACAATGAGCAAAAATCCGGCATCGATGTTGCTGATCAAATGTCGTCGTACAATTCAGCAGTACGAAAGACACTAAGACACTACCATATCATAAAGTTGCAGAACATTTACTATTTGGCACCTGCATTGTAAATGCTTGGCTTGCTTACAAAAGCAATGTAGGACCACGACCGCAACACCAATACTTGTCAATAACAGATTTTAAATGCTTTCATTTTGCTTTCAAAATGCTTTCATCTTACAGTTTAGACAGTAATAATATAAATAAATGATTTAAAAAAACTTAATTGTAAATAAATAACATTGTTAAACAGTTTTTAAAAAATGCTTTCCAATTTTGTAATTGTTCAATGTTTTATACAAAAATATGCAAAATTTATTGTTTGCTTATTGTAATAGTTAACTTTTATATGTTTATTTTTTTAAAATATAACAACTGTAGAATGTTCAAAATGTATATTACTTGTTTTAATGCATTAATCTATAATTCCAACTGAAAATTTCGCTGCCGTACCGATCGGTACGGTGAAATTAACATGTTGTTGAGTTATTTTATTTGGTTGCTACGCAACACTATTTAAAGATAATAAAATGAAATATCTACGGCTATTAGCTACAATCTTCTACATTTCACTTAGTGTATGCGTTTTCTGCTAGGTTGCAACAAACACTTACTGGTAAAAGACTCTAAAATAAAATCTTGCATTAATGGCAGTGTCGGACCGATCGGCCGACACGCCACTTTAACCATGAGCTTGCTGTCGTACCGATCGCCCCCCCCATGGCACTTAATGTGTTAATTGGTACATTGATATAAAGATTTGTCATGTCAAAGAAAGCCATGTTATATCCGGGTTTAATTTGAATTTCACTAATTTTATTTACAAGGTCTATACTATTAATGAGGCTATGGTTGGGGTCAAGGTTTATTTCATGTTTGATTGTCCTTTCAAGAAATTTCGCTATTTTATATGAGGGTGTGCTTGTGAAATTTACAAGGGTCTAATGGGGATGTTAACTTTATGGATTTTTGGAAGTGCTTTTAACTTTGGTGCAGAAGGTTTCATCTGTTTTAGGTGATTTTTCCTACTTTGATTGATTAAATGTTTGCATTCATTAATTTTCTTATTTATTTCTTTATAGTATTTTTCTGTTGGGTCTTTGTCAAGCTGAATGATATTGTTGGCAGTGAAGAAATCTTGAGCTTTACTATTGTATTCGGATGTGAGCATTATGACCAGTGAATTCCCTTTGTCTGCTTTGGTTATGATTTCATTACTGGCATTCAGTTTCTTATTGATATTCTTTGTACATAAAATGTCTTTGTTAAAAACAGTTGGTTTGTTTTCATCAAGCTTAATCTGATTTTGAGCCTTGTGATTAATAATGCATCTGACACTGTTTTGTGTTTGTTTGGGTAAGCATTGGACGGCTTCTTCAATATTGATAAGGGTGGTTCGAAGGTCATCTTGCTTGGTTTTTTAAGTTGTATTTGAGTCCCTTATTGAGGAGTTCAATTTCTGCTTCATTGAATACAATATCAGTAAGTTTGGTAATATGGGGGATCTGAGTAAACGTTATTATCTGATTGCAATGTTGTGGATAAAAGTTTATTCATTTTATTGTTCAGGACCGATTTCGTATGTAATATTTTAGTCATGATATCTGTCTATAATATATGTCAGATATCTGTAAATATTCTGTTTTCATTGGTTAATTTTATGAGAGATAAAGTTACACATTGAATAGGTTAAACACAGATCATCAGAATGATTTACAATATTACTGAAGCAAAGCTAACTGTCAAGATAAAACTATAATTTTGTAATATCAATATTAAAATGAAAAGTGAAAATTAATGTAGGCTACAGTGATTTACTTTAATTTTCCCCTTTGTCAAGTGACTTTAGTGTAACCAGATATTTAATTATAGATTTCATTAGACCACTTTACACTGTAGTTTCTTCAAAATTAATTTTGTTCATAAAAATTACAATGTAAATTCACGCATTTGTCGAAAATTTGAGCAGCTATATATGAAGTTGTATCAGAATATTTATGATTTTGGTTTAATTAAGAAAGCGTCATTGTTATCATTCCCTTAAAAACAGGAGCATAAAATAGAGATACCTAACCCTTGAATACTCTTATAGTGTCGGTGTAGGAAGAGAATAAGAGTGACCTGTTTCTACTATTTTGTTTTGATATGAAAGCTAAAAAAAATAGTAAATAAATTAAAATGTATTTCAAAGTTATTGAGTAGTAATAGATTCATTATTAAACTAATATAGTGTATCCAAAAAGTAGTTTAATTCTATTGATAAACCTAACCTCACTTTTTTCTTTTTAGAGTGATCTTTGATATCTAAAAAACGGATATCAATGTAAAACTATGGCAGTCAGAAAACATTGATTATATCAAGTTTGCAACATCGACATTGAAACAAATCTTCTTCTCTCAATACTTTGTGACCGTCTCCACTTCTTTTGACCAGCTGGAAGCTCCGGCTGGCTGGAGACCGCATACACTTTAGCCGAATCTTGTCAGGATGGGCCAAGGAGTCGGGTTAGGACGCTAATGAACGTACGCAACGCAAGTGAAATTAAATGTTATATTTTATTTTAGTGTCGAATTAAAGAACAGAAATAATTATAATTTATTAAAAAGACATAACGGCAAGATAAAGCCTTAATAGTGGCCGAAAAACATACCGTTTAATTTAGCTAGCACGTGGCAGAAAATGGACTGACCTGACCTCGTCCCATAGCGGTCTTCCTTCTCGCGGCTCTCGGAACAGACTCCCGCTCGGCTTGCTAGTTCAAGCCTTCCACTCCTCGTCTCTCCCCCCTTCTACGTCATATTGCACTGCTCAACAAAATCGCAAGTGCCAATTCATATTTTATTATTTAAAATCCCTTTTCATTACATCCTAATTTATAATTATTATGGTTTTGGTTTGGTGGGCTCCTTGGCTGGGCCACAACTTTATACTTATTTTTATAAAATTACCTATATTAGTTTTTAAGTTGACAATCTAACCCTTTGACTGGTTGATAAATTTTATCTACCTAACACTTGGGAGTGTCTAGGTTTGTGTATTTCAGGCAGCCAGCCTTCAATAACATAGTTCATCACTAACCTGTCATGTTGAAATGACTGGTTTTTCAAGTAAATTTTTGAGCAAAATCAGTATTTAAAAAAAATGATTAAAGCATTTACAATGCTTGATTTTGATCTTTTATTAATGCTACAACACTATGTTGCTGCTTACTCAGGCATAAAACACCCAAACTTAAATTGTAACATAAATATTAAATTTACACATAGATGGAGATGGAGCGCACACTTCGAAACGCGTAAGTGTATATAAAAAAGAAGTCACCTGGCGGAAACCAAAGGTAATTTAATTGTTAGTTAAAACAATAGTGACTTGGATACTATCAACATGATTCTTAAATCATTATTGTGTTTAGCGCTATACACAAACAAAACAAATCAACCTATTATATTTGAAGTGCATTTCTTTCTGTACCAAATCGTACTAATTTCATAAGAATTGGTAAAAATCATTACAGAAATTAGCACATGAGGGTGAACAAGTCTCACTGCCCATAACGCTTGGCAGTCTGTGATATTATTGCTAACACTGATATGTCAACATTTACAAATCAAAGGGTTAAAACATAGTTTTTCTATTATATATCATCACTCGTTATTTTAAACATTAGATATGTAGCACTAATTAACACATTGTACATGAATGTCTTAAACTAATTAAATAAAAGGTAATCTGTACTGAAGTGGGTAACAAGTGAGATTAAGACAAACGTTACAGTGCAGAAATAATGCAGTGTTATCACTGCTGTATATATTTTATAATAAGAAATACTATAGTATAAATTAGAAAAAGGAGAGTGACAAAGGAAAAAATTCTTCTACCTTTTTTTAAGAATTTTGTTAATTAGCTTTAAAAAAATCTAAATTATTTTCCATAAACCTTGTGTATGATTTTCATTTCTAATATCTACCAAACCACATTTCGTAATAATTAAAAATGCCCAACTACACACACCAAACTGCTTATTGAATAAGCAATGTTATTCACATAAAGGTCAATGCAAAGTTTACATTATTGGTGTTTTAACCAGAACTCTGACCGACTTTCCAAAACACTGAGAGCGAGAAAAATTTAATATCAGTAATTTGGCTTTAGCTTTTAACAAAAACAATTGTATTAATAAACAAATATAAAATAACTTTTTTTTTTTTAATTTGATGGTTTGGTATCTAAAGAGATGTTCATGAATAAAACTGTTTTTCTTATTACTATTTTGAACAAAAATAAATATTCTCAAAGATTTTTGGGAAAGAAGTGGAGTGATTGGGATTTAAAAATAAATCTGTTATAGATTAAATCTAATATGTAACATTCATGGAAGAATTTGTCCCTCTGGATTTGAAGGTACCATACAACAGAGTAGCGAATTGTCACTAAGCAAATCATCATTATAACAAAGAAAATATTTATTTCAATAGTTTATTGTACATAGTTAGTTAATTGGGAAATTGTAAAATATAATTTCTTTTTGTACAGTATACTGAAATGACTTGTAATATAGTGTAAAAAATTAAAATTAAATTATTTATATTTAATATAATGTAACAGCAGATATTTCTTGTTGAAACTCCATATTCAAGGATAACATAAAGCAATAATGCTTAAAGTTTCAAAATATTTTTATACATATTAATAAAATATTTTGAAACTTTAAGCTTTATTGCTTTATGTTATCCTTATTTATATTTGTTTATTTTAACTATTTAATTAGTTTAACCTTTAGCAATATGCAATTAAAATGAAAATATTGTATTATAGATTCTATGGTTTTATTAAATATTTAAAGATAAAAATTGTTATAAGTAAGAAAAGTTTATTTTTTAAAATACTGTAAAACTTATTTCTGTATTCAAGAATATAAGATGATGATTTAAATTCATAATTACTATTGTTTATACAATTGGAATAAACATTTATTTATGCAATGAAACTTATTTACTTATTAACTATCCTAATACAGTCATTGTTAAACTTATGTAAGAAAGTTTCAATTTATGTACTCCTATATACTGAAAACGGGAAATTTTCATACAGTGCTCATGCCAAACTGCGATACTCTTCAGATGTTGTATTTATTCATGATTTTTAAAATGTGTAACAAGATAAAAAATCCTGCCAAGTGTCAACTGTTACATAATAGTAAAACCACTCTTGCTCATGATCGTCGACTATGCTTTGTTTATCTCAGCCGATCCTATTGTTTGAATTTTTGTGCATCTTCAAGGTTAATGAAATTAATACCTTACCTTGACAGCAGTGAGAGTAGGACAACACCTAGCTTTGTAGATCCTTGAGCTTGTATACCTCTTAGACCCGCCGCAAATTGGACCCAGCCCATGTACACGCCACGCGCAGCACACGTGTGACCGAAACCCAGCCCAAGTACATGTTTTTTAATAGTAACGCATATTGAACTCAGCCCACGTCCAGCCCACGTCCATCTTCATCATTTCTCCCACTAGTATTCAAGATGACAACAAACCAGCAACTTCTTCTCGATTTAGAATCTGAATCAGAGGATGATGAAAGATGTATCATTCTACACCTCCTCAGCAAAAAAAGGAAAAAAAGTAAAACGAATGAGTATTTACGGAAAAGAGAGAGTTATGGAGAGTTCAAGTTATCCAGTGAAGTTCCAGATAATGTGTTTAAAGAGTCGTTTAGGTTAAACAGAAAACAGTTTAGTGAGGTTCATGAATTAATTAAAATGGATATCACTAGTCAAGAGTGTAATGCACAAAAACCTATTGGAAGTAAAGAAAAACTAGCAGTATGTCTGAGGTAAGTGTTTAACATGTTCAATACGTTAAAGATTTTGGATACGAAATATGAATTTGAAATTTTATTTTAAGATTTTTACACTCCAACATTATTTTTATATAAATATAACAAATTACAAAGTAGGTACTCGTAATTCGTATTATATTATCGATTTAAATAATTAATGAAAATAATTTTTATTCAGATTATTAATTTATTATTAATAATACTTGATGAGTAAAAAAACATACAAAAACTAAAAACTAAAAAAAAAGTTTTAAAGAAAAATGGGTTCTTTTTGTAAAATATTTGTTCAGTTTATTACAACAAGTCAAAATATGTTCTTGAAGAATCGTCTTCATGTCTTGAGCAGCTTCTTTCATTTGTATCAACTGAAATAATCGATGTTGAATTCGATGGAGAAAAAAATTCAGGGAATCCTTGCGTTAAGGCACAAGATAATGAACTAGTAGGCTGGGTTGATATTGAAATAGCACGTTGTCTGTTCATCTGAGAATTCTGCTCAATCTCACATTTGTTTGCGATTTCATCCTCAGCTTTATCTTCGGCTTCAGAAACAGCTTGAAACAATTTTCTTCTGACTTCTTTCTGGTATTTTGTTGGAAGACCTTTTGTTGTGTTGAACATAGACATAAAAAACTGATACAAAGCATCATTTTGTAACTCCTCTTGTCTTTGTGTTTCTGCAACGAGATTTTGACCTAATTCATCCCTCTTTTTTGCTCTCTTGTCACTGTCCTCAATAAACTTTCGCACAACGGGATCAGTAGTTACTGTGGATTTTTTAAATCTTTTACGGGCGACATTCTCAGAAGGTTTGGTTGGTTCGCCATCATTTGTTGCTTCAACTTTGGGTTCATCAGATGGCGGAATTTCATACTCTTCCAACTGACTTTCTTCACGGGGTGAAGTGGCCAACTGGCTTTCTTCACGGGGTGAAGTGGGATTTCCAACAGTATTTCTGTTTTTCATAAATGGTTTGAGAAATTCCATTTGTTTTTGATAGGTCCATAGCCTAATATGTGTTGCCTGTTGCCCACTTTTTTTTGTTGTCTTCGAAGAGCTTCTCTATGACATTCTCTCAGCTTTCGCCATTGATCCTTAGCAGCTTGGGCTGTAATTAAAAATAGTCGTAAAAAATAAAATAATTATATAATTATTATAAGCAAAACTAATGGACAACTTTGTATTAAATTTTCAATTTTTAGCTATGAATACAAACATTTTTATACATTTTTAACTACAAAATAATTTGCAAATATTCGGGAATTTGACAAATTTCGTCAATATTTGAACTTCAAACGCTTATAAAAAAAATTGTGACTTATGATTTTTGATTTTTTTTTTTCAAACTTTTTCAGGTATTTGGCCACTGGTGACATGTTTAAAACTATAGCACTAAGCTATAGATTGGGAGAGAGAACAAGGTTTTTAATTATCGATTATCCCGAGCAAGACAAACAGTAGAAAGTAGCTTTGGAATATTAGCAGCTAGATTTCGGGTATACAAAAGACCTTTTGAATGCAAATTGGACACCATAGATAGTATAGTGTTGGCCACAATTGTGCTTCATAATTATTTGAGAACTGATATTCTTTTAAATGCCAGTACACAGGACGAAGATGATGAAATAGCAAACAACTTTAATGAAAGTAATTTTAGTTCTTTAGCACAAAATCGAAATAGAAGTTGTACTGAAGCATTTTCTATTAGGCAAAACTTCACTGAATGTTTTAATTCTAACTACGGATCTGTTGACTGGCAAAGTAGGGCAGTACAAAGGGGACAGTTTTGAACAAAAAATATGTAAATTAAGATGTTATTAATTATTAAGAATATATAAATTAATATGTTATTAATTAAGAATTATAAATAACATATATATTTTATAAATTGATAATTGCCTCTTTTATTTATAACAATACAAAATCTCTGTCCTAATTAATATTCCCGAGAAAATAACTTGGTGTACAATAACCTGTTTTAAAAAATTTATTATTTATGTAACATTTAGATAAGTTTTTATTTAAATTGTAGGCCTAACTGTTATAATTTTATGTTTTGTATTTATAAAGATTTTTTAATTTTATAAGAAAGATAAAAATATGACCTTTTAATTATTTTTAATTTTATATTGATAAATCAAATGGTTTAATAGTTATTAATATTATAATGATGAAAATAGGTTATGACAAAAAATGTTATTTGAGTTATTGTAATTTTTTTATTTAATCTGGTTTAACCAAATGAAAGACGGTGAAAAAATACAACAAATTATTTATATTCACGAAATTAATGCTATGGTAAATGTTATTGTCCTAACGGAATGTCTTACAAAATAATTGATTTAAACATTTGTTTATTAAATCTATCAACATTTTAATTACTCACCTGATGTATTTAATTCTTCAGCTATCTTCTCCCAAAAATCATCCTTCAGTTTTGATCTCATATAATCTTCATGAGATGTATCATATAAAACAGGAAAGCCTCTAACCAATTCAATTAATTTTTCCATTTTATAGTAACAACCTATGTACCCACGTCCCACGAAACTGTGTTGAAAGCACAACTCGATCCACGCGAACACAGGTTGGGACTGGACTGGCCGTGGGATAGGTTTAATATGCGCCACTCCGTCTAAAACCACGTTCTACAAACTAGTCCACGCGTGTGCTGTGCGTGGCGTGTACATGGGCTGGGTCCAATTTGCGGCGGGTCTTAGACTTAGTTTATTGTTTCTTTATTTTATATTATTTTAATTTATGTTTTTTAAGCTTGCTCACAATACCTATAATAACCCGAGCTAGATGCGTTCAATTTGGCACCACCACAACAAAGATTCGATTTTACCAAATAGATTATATAAATTTAATCTAATTTATAATTTTACTTGTGAAATTGACAAAATCTCTTTTATGGCAAGGAATTTATAAAAGCAATTTTTTTTTTTTTTTTTTTTTTTTTTTACAAAAGTGATTAATATTTTTATTTTCTCTTTTCTTGTTTTAATTGAAGAGCTAAGAAAACTGCTCAGGGTCATAAAATGTTGAGAGATATAGATTAGAACATTGTAATATACCTAATATGATAATTTTAATTTAATTAATTTTAAACATTTAGGTTCTTAAGATTTACAATTTTAAAGATTGCCTTTTTCTGAATAAGAAATAACTTTAATTCATTTTATTTCCTTTAATCTCATCATAGTCTAAAACTTTTTATTGCGCAGTTAACAAAATTATTTAATGAATTTCCCTTTCTTGATTCTGGAAAATACAATTTTCTTGCCGAAAACAACAAACATTCATTTAACTATTTGCGAGTCCTTTTCATATTATATTATTTTATTTGATTTTATTTTTAAAAAAATTGTTTTAATTATTGAAAATTTCTTTATCAATTTAATAATAATTTAAATAATTATTAAATAAAAATGGCTAATTAAAACAATAAGTTAGAAATTTTACTTTTACGCAACAAATGTTCACTTTTCCCTGTTAGCGATAGTGGTAACTAGGTTAGCCCAGTCAGGTTTGATGAAGGTTCCTGTTGTTCCAGATGTTGTCCTAGGTTCCATTTTTCATCCTTACAGTCCGATTGGTTGTGAACCTTGGCCTTCACAATACTCAGAGTTGTAGATTATAACTGAACATAATAAAATCATCATTATAATGAGACAAAGAACAAACCTCCAATTTTAATTTTTAAAAAAATGAAGAACAAAATATGTTTCATGTGAATTCAGCAACAAACTGAATAAACCCTAAAAAATTCAATGGCAAGATACGATATAGTAATCACATAAAAAACAAACAACAAACTTGAATCAAAATTGAAAACAGAAAGCATAAACAAAGTAGACACAAAAGAAAAGACTGGCATATAGAAAATAACATGCAATGAATTCCACATCTTTTATCAGACAAACAAGATGAACATTCCAAACAAAGATTTAAGGAGCATATACCAACAAGTAAAGGCAACTCCAAAAATTCGAATTATCCTGAACACCTTATTAACAATTGCTACACATATACCCACATAAACACTGACATATGTAGAAAGAGGCACCATATGAGTTCTTTGGAAGAGTTCGAAATATACAAAACTTTTAAGAATGAACCTACTCACGTATTAAACGACCTACATTGATTTCATTCAAACATAATGTATGATAAGCGTTATCAAGAGGCACAGAATGGAGCATAATGATCCAAATGAAGATAACAATTAGAACAATGGAAATAGACAGTCTCAAGTCATCTACTTAAGAGTGTATCCCGACTAAACATGCCAACTCGTGTTTCAAACAAATTTGTTTGCGTTCCACATATATTTTGTGTTTTTCGTATAACTTTAAACCTTTAAAAAACTTAACGATCTCCATACAGACTAAGGTTTATTAAACGGTGTTGTTTATGTTACTCGAGTTTATAGATCTGATGACGTGAGTAAAAATCCTGAATCTGCAGAAATCCATTTGCAGTAAACTGTTGGATTATTAGATGTACCAAAAAAGGTAATTGAATTTATATCTATAAAAAAAAAAACTATTCATTCTGTAAGATTCTTTTATAGCTAACCCACTGTTCGGGTGCTATTTTGTAAGATGCTTTTATTTAATTTACGAGTTTTAGTTGATTTTGGATTATCAAGTATTATTAGAGGAAGGAAATTTAAGGTTCAGGCTCTAATCTGTACTCACCAGGCAAACTGCTGTGACACGTGAATGGAAGGATATACTCAATGAGAATTTCTCATATTTGTAAATGAATATATTTCTTTTATGACCAGAAATAACATAGTTGATAATTTTAACAAAAAGAATCTTAACAAACATTAAATCACTTACATATTAGGATAGACATATTATTATTTTAATAAAAATGTTTTCTCAAATTGCATATGAAGCTTACATACTATGAGTCTGCTCCACTGTCCAAAGTTCAAACACTTACATATTATTAATGTACATAGGTTACAGTATTTTTTACTCACATGTTAAGTCCAAATAAATTGATTAATACAACACCTTTTTTAAAAGAACTTCACTGTGTAACATTTCTAATTTCTTATACTTTCAAACCGCTCCATAATTTTTTGAACACAGAGCGTTCAGAATATGAGTGTATACTCTAAGGAACGCTAAGTTGGAATGTTGCTGGAACGGAACGCTCGACTGACTTTGCCTAGGTTGCATTGTGATTTCTTAGAATTTCGTACTTTTCCGTTCAAAGTGGCTTCGGACTCTGAGTGTTTAACACAACTCGCGCCTTCTGTCAATTTCAGCCTAGAGAGTGTTACATTTATTCATGGTAGGCGCTTAATTTAAATTGTTCGATTATCACTATTTGTTTTAAATATTTTTGTTCAAAGTTTTTGTAATTGTCATTTAAATAATTTTAATTTCTATGTAAACTTCTTAATTAATTAAATATATAACTAAATCCTTAATAACTTAATTTATTTGATTTTTACTGGTTGGAGAATGTCCCATGCTTACAATTCCCCTAAATGTCAGTTTGTTACTTTGTAATTAAAAAGTGAAAAGTAAAACATGATGTGCAAGATTTATAATAAAGTAATTTAAAAAAGGCTAAACTTATGTCATAAATTCGTCCTAAGTTTAAATCATACTTGATGAAATTGAGAAATGATTGTGATCAAGGTTTGTTTTTGTTTTTTGGAAGTTGTTCTAAAACAGTATAAACAGTAGTTTTCTTTTACGTGCCACTTTGCACGCAGGGGTGTGTCATTATTGCTCATATTAAATCAAACTTTGAATGAAATTATTAAAGTCAGTTTTAAGAAATTATGTCTTTCGAACATTTATGACTGCAGTTTTAATTTTTATTGTCATTCGATGAACTGAAATTTTTAGTGAGATAGCAATCATACATTTTTGTTGGTTTTTAAAACCTACATTTTAGCAAAATTGTAGAAGCAATTTCAAAGAAAATAGAACATTGTATGTTTTTGTCTTATGTCATGCTCTACAAATTTTGAGTTAGGTCTATTACTATAATTTTAAAAGTCTCTAGATATGGTCAAAATATATCGACATACCAAATTTGATACAAATTGGTAAACTTATTTGAACTGCACAGAAGAAGGATAATAGACGTATTCAAAAAAAAAATACTTCTTTGGTTTCAGGGAAAATCAAACTAGATGATCTGCCAAAATCTCAACATTAATCTTTTGATCCATCACACAACTTTCCCATAATATATATATGTGTATGTGTGTGTGTGGGGGGGAGTAAAATTGACGATATTTGTGATGAAGTAATTTTTTGGAAAATATTACAGGGTTACAATAAATTAATTCCGGAATCGGAGGTCATTCTGAAGTTAAATGTTCTACTTATTATTGTTGTTAAAAATGCACACACACACACACACACACACACATACACACACGTAGAGATAACAGATTATCAAAGTTTTGGCTATAACAATTTTATTAAATGAAAAAATAGCAACTACCGTACTTTAAAATACAGGATTATAAAAATTGTGATAATAATTTGTAAATTGAATTATAGTTCATCTTTAAATGTTTCCACCTCAACAAAGATATCATTGTCTAAATATCAAAGCTGAATTTTATCTTTACTACTTGTAAAAGATAATTCAAAGTGAATGTTGTTTTTTATGACACAACATATTATGACGGGAAGGTTAAATGATAGTAGATATTCTAATGACCTTAGTGATTTAATTTAATTTAAACATTATCAAAGCATTATGGATAATTTTAGACACTGAGCGAATGGGTAAAATAGTAACTCATTTCTTTTTTAATTTTAAAAGTTTAGATTTATTGATCGAGTATAGTGTGTTCCTTTATCAAAGTACAGATAGGGGATATTTTAACTAATCGAAGATTAATAGGCAATGTTTTACATGTAAGTATGAGTTATTAAATTTAATGTAACTAAAAAAGTGAGACATGTAGACCTATACTTTTATACCTATTACTTGATCATATATATTTTTTTTTAATTTGGTGGAAAATGTAAATAGCTTGTATTTATTACTTTCTTCCACTTCATATAATCTCATGATAGGTTTCTCTAAAGAATAAAATTTAGATAATAAATAATAATGAAAGCTAGAAATAAGTTATGTGATGGGTCAAAAAATCAATATAGTGTTTTTTACAGATATATGTCCATTTTGTATATCCTGGTTTTGAAGTTATGTCTGTCTGTCTACCTGTCTGGACTTTGAAGTCTGTGTAGTGCTCTATAGCCCAAATGTGTAAATGAAATTTGATATGTGGGTATATTTAAGACATATCTTGGGAAATTTTTTTAATGTCTTTCGAATTTGTAGGAATAATTATTAACAAAAGGTGCTGTAAGGAAAAAATCACAAAATTATATTTGTCTTCAAATCACATCTAAAGGTTTTTATCAATTTTGCTCAAATGTAGCCTTTATGAACCTAAAAAAAAATTAATAATTTCTTAGCTTTTACATATTTTTCCAAAAGTGCAGGTTATCTATAGAAAAGAAGAAAAAAAAAAGAACATGGACTGTTATAAAATACATCAATTCTCAAAATCGGCTCTGCCAATTTCATTCAAATTTTAATGAAATGTGAAGATTAATTGACCCAAATTCATGTGCAAAATTGTGTATAAAAAACATTACAGTTCAGGAATAATCGACAAAAAACTAAAGTGAACTTCGACCACTGTTATTAAAAGATTGATTCAAATCAAATATGTTCATAATGAAATCATATTTGTGGCACGAGCAAAGAAAGTTCATAAATATTTTTTTCTAAGATGGAATCTGTGGTTCATTTTCACGTTTTTGCTTGACAACAACAAAACTGAAATTTTTGGTGACGAAGAAACTTATTTGGTTTTTTTTTTTCTATAACACGGTTGAGTAAGAAAGTTTGTGCAAATCTTTGCAAAGTTCATTTTATATTATAGGAATTCTAAAAATCAAATTGGTTTATTTTAACATATTAGAGACTATAATTTACCTAATTACATCATTTTGTTCTCATAGCTAATATCTCCTAGGGGCGAGAACTATTACAGAGTGAGACTTTTAATATATACAAAATAAAAATCACTATAATAATGCTAATTATTACATTAAATTAATATTTTTTACACTATCTACAAAATTTATATTCTATAATTTTATATAGGCCTAACATTCATAAGGATGGTGAGAGGGGAGAGTTACAAGTTAGTGAGAAAAGACACAATTTAAGTTTAGTTCAAGAGCTTGACCACAACAGAAAGTACGTGAATAGATCATATCAATTATAATGTGAATTCCACATGGATTAGTGAAATTTAATTATATATTATGAAATATCTAATCATCCTTATTTGAAGTGTATTCTTACCTTGTCTCAACTGCAGTTTCAGGTTATTCACCCATCATCAGGAAATTTAAAAAAACACAATTACATATAATAAATAATAATAATAATAATAATAATTTATTTGCCATTCGATACATTTAGTACAATAGACATAGTCAACATTGAAATTTTAATTTAACCTCATGTTTCTAAACATTAAAAATATCTACACACATACACTATTACTTACACATAACAAAAATAGGTTAAAAATTTATCATATCATTCTTAAGTGTATAAAATTCCTGTAATGAATAAAAGGGGTTCTCGACAAGCCAAGCATAATACCTTCTTAAACATTTTTTACTTGGGGTAGCATCAAGGTTATTACTAATCTTGTTGTATACTTTTAAACCCACCAACAAATGACAGTTTGATGATTTCTTCAGCCTATAGTATCTCAAGTTTATTTCCCTTCTATTTCTTGTATTATATTTATGAATTTCATGTCTCTTGGGCAGTTCATCAAGTTTACTTATCGTATACCTAACCACTTCATACAAGTACAAATTGATTACTGTGAGAATACTCAAACTAACAAAAAGAGGCCTGCAATGTATTTTCCCATGAGACTTAGTCATAGCTCTTACAGCTTTTTTTTGTACTATCAGTACATCTTTTATTTTGCAGCTGTTTCCCCACAATACAATCCCATATGATATAATTGACTGAAAAAATGCAAAATAAACATTTCTCAAATACCCTTCTCCAATAACCTCATGTAGCCTACTCAACAAGAAGACAATTTTTGAAAGTTTCCCAACCACAAAATTAATATGTGGAGTCCATGTCAACTGCCTATCAACATAAATACCCAAAAATTTAACACTCTTCTCTGCATTACAAGAATCAACATTTTTCAAACTGAAAATCAATTGTTTCGTTTTAACATCATTCAGAAGAAGCCCATTCCCCTAAACCACTCGGAAGTACTGGCTACTGTGCTAGCTACCATTGTTTGTAATTTATTGACATCATTGCTTATTGTCAAAAATGTTGTGTCATCTGCGTAGGTACATGTTACAATGTGCTTCAACATTATCAGGTAAATCATTAACAGCAATCAAAAACAAAATAGGTCCCAATACAGATCCCTGCGGAACACCAGCTTTAATATCTAAGATAGAAGAAAACCCACTTTCAGTATAAACCAACTGCTCCCTACCTTCCAAATATGACTTGAAAAATTTTAGTTGATTATTAATGAAACCATAATATTGCAGTTTATCAGACAATATACCATGATCGATACAATCAAAGGCCTTAGTCAGATCGCAAAAAGTTGCCTGTGCACTAGCCTTATCTTCAAAAACTGTGATAACCCCCCTAATTATGGAATCCACTGCCTGCGTAGTCGATTTGGATTTCCTAAACCCATACTGTGATGCAGTGAACAGATCCAAACATTCAAAGTATCTGCCAATCTGATTACCGACAACTGACTCCACAACTTTTGCCAACACCGGTACCAATGACACTGGCCTATAACTACTTGGGTCAACTCTTGGGCCATTTTTATAGATAGGAATCACCTTAGCCACTTTCAGTTGCTCAGGAAAAACACCATCCTGCAAACACCAATTCATACAATAAGTGAGGGGCTCTACTATGTAATAAATAATTTTCTTCAACAAATTATTTGATAAGCCATATATATCCTGACTTCGAGAATTTTTCATCCGGCCCACTACTTTTATTATATCATTACAAGCTACCTCTTCCCACATAAACCTAGCAGAGGGAATTTTATAATTTAACATTAGTTCTTGTGAGGAGACCAGAGTTTTGGCGATACTTTTTCTAACTTCACCAGCCACATCAACAAAATACTTATTAAAGTCATCTGGCAGTACAGTTGTTTGTTCATCTACTTTCCTGTTATTAGATACACTTTTAACAATAGCCCAAGCTGCCTTACATTTGTTGTCACTATTCTGGATAAACCTAGCATTAAATTCATGCTTAGCTTCTCTGATACCCATTCCATACATTTTTCTACATTTACACAAAAGTCTCTTTACTTCAGGTGAATTATTAATCCTGTAAAGATCATTTAAAAGTAAGATACAATTTTTAATTTCTTTTAACTCCTTTGTATACCAATTATTGTGTTTTTTATACACAGTAAAATTATTTTCATTTTTATTTCTTTTTTGGACTTTAACAAACAAATTCATTATGCTACAAAAACTCTTGAAAAAACATTCAAACTTCAAGCTTGCATTATCTAACTTAGGATCAGTTAACAGTTTTCCCCAATCAAATTGAGCCAGTGCATCACAAAATTTGTCAACATTATAGTTAGGAACTACAATGACCCGACTATATGTTTTCTCTTTTACATTACTTACAAAGTCACTCATGTTATTACATGTTATGCTCAAAATGTCATGGTCCGAAAATGGAAATTTAAGAACTTCCACTTCAAATGTTTGTTTACAAAAATTGCTAAACATATTGTCCAGACAAGCCGTTAACCTAGTGGGTTCATCATTAAGATATATAAATCCATATTGTGTTAGTAAATTAATTAATTCCATTACTTTTCTACTTTTTCTTGTGACATCAAAAGAAGCATTAATGTCACCCCCAATCATAATACAATAACCCTTCCACTTACTCACATATTTTAACAGCTTATCCAGTTTTGCAAGGAACACATCAGTACATCCATTAGGAGCTCTATACAATGAAAATATTATACACTTCATTCCTTTGACTTCAATTACAGCAATCTCAAAGTTAACCTCCTCACTTAACCAATCAAGATTCAAACAACTACTCCTAATATTATTTTTAACAAGAATTGCTGAACCCCCTCTTATAAATTTAGATCGACAGAAGTCACTACCCCAGTAATATCCATCAACTACATTACATTGTAATTCATCTTTTAAGAGCCAAATTTCCGTTAAACATAAGAAATGATAATCACAATTGATAACAAAACTCTGTAAAATTTCTGATTTGCCTCTAAGTCCCTGAATATTTAAGTATGACACTCTTATTATACCCTTATTACTTCCGAACTTCTCACTGCACTGATTTCTTAGTTGACCTTTGAGGCACTCTTTGCTAAAAAAAACTTATTATTAATTGTACACATGTTCCCCGTTAACAGTCATCTCGCTAGTGGAGTGTTCTTCTTCATCAAACTTTCTTGAGGCTTTTCTGGATCACTAAATTTCTTGTCCTTTGCAGTATCCAACCATCTCTCAAGAACTGTTTTCTTCCTAGTTGTCCTTACTTTACTGCTAATCAGTTCAACCAATCTATTACAAACCACTGTTTTCCCTCCCATATTTAAGTGTTCACTTTTATTAAAATGTGCAGGTAACACTCTGCTATTTATAAAGTTGATGCATATATTATGGACATTTTTGTTGGAACTGGAAATTTATGTGTTCATGTATGATATTATTCGCATTTTTCACTAAGTGTTTTCTTAACGTACTATTAGGAGGGTTTGGTATTGTATTAATTATCACATTTGTCTTAAAAGAAAGTGGCAAAATATCATTAATCGATTCCCTAATTGTCTTCTCGTAGTTTTTACCAGGTTTAACATCATTTGAACCTCCAAATACAACCAAAAAGTAGTTAACATTCAAGTATTTAGCAAACTGTTGAGCCTTTTGAGCTATTGTAGACAGAGAAGCTCCCGGATAAACATATCCCGAAACTTTGTAATTTTGCTTTTCCACGTTGTCAAGTATTTTTCCCGCAATATTTCTGGCATTACTGTCACCAACAACTATCACTTTTCTAGTTTTATGCTTTTTTTTCTTTAAATGATTGCTTTTCAAGTCTTTTAGCAAATTGTAAGTATATATACTCATACACATACAAAGCTCATTTCACTCCACATGGAGGTCATTTAAAGATTTAAATCATGTCAAAGAATCACCTATTATACGGAGAATGTGCAAATCCAAACGGTGAGTCGACACTCTAGTGATGATGAGGTGAATAATCCGATACTGCAGTAGAAACAAGTTAAGAATGTACCTCAAATAAAGACTAGTAGACATATAATAATATACTGAAACTAGAATGTGTTCTTTTATGAAGACAAAAATTAGTCTGATGCAAAACATTCCATCTACTGACCAACAATAACTATAAAATGCTTGTGCAATAACTACGACTCAAACTTTTGCAAAATTGCATGCAAATGTTTACAGTTGATGAATAATTGGCAAAAAAACAAATGAACCTCAACCACCAACATTAAAAACTTGAGTTTAATCAAATATGATTTATGGTGACATGTTCATGGCACAAACAAAGCAAGTTTATTTATAAATTTTTGTTTTCAAAGATTGGTGCATTTTTATCAACAACTATAGAATTGACATTTTTGATGTTTAATATTTTTTGTTTGATTTTGTTTTGTTCAGTATGGGTGAGTGAGAAAATTTGTGCAATATGTTTACACCATTTATTTTATTCCAAAAACGAAATCGGTTTTATTAACAATTTGTAGACCGTGTCCGCAGGTAAGGCACAACATTTTGTTATCAATGACTGTTGATTTCTACTAACAGGTCTAAAGGCGGGAGCTGTGTGGTTGGTATAACTATGAGCTGAGAGTTTTAATATACACCAAATAAAATCACTGTAAACTGTATCACTATTAATGCTATATATTAAAACTCTCAGCACATAGGTACACCATATAGCTTTATGATGTGTTATCAGAAATCTTTAGTAAATGAAAACAAAATGGAGTGCTTTACTTGCGGGCACAGTCTGCAAAGTGTTAAAAAAAAGTCAATTATAAAATTGGTATAGCTGATGTTGAAAAATTGGATCTTTCATAAAGTCCAATGGGTGATTTATTGGTTTAGATAACTCATGAAATGGAACTCTTGGAGAGATAGCGACCAATTATTTTGTTTTGGTCTTTAAAGGGAACATTTGAATCAAAATCGTTTGAACCAATTTTGAGAAAATCTTCTTCTTTTTTTTTCTTTTTTTTTTTACAGCTATCTTCTAATTTTAAGATATAAAGAAAATAATTTAAAAAAAAAGGTTCCGAGAAATGGCCGCATACCAGATTTGATGAGAAGTGGTTCACACCTTTGAGCTGTAGACCACTGCATAGATGACAGATGCTATATAAACAGACAGACACAATCCCTCAAACCATTTTAGTATCCACAAGAAACTTAACATAGATTTTTAATCCGTCACATAACTTACTTCAAAATAAGTATTTCTGAGAAAGTAATAATGATCGAAAGATTTCAATTGGTGGTGGCTTCAAACAATTTTTTAGTATTTCATTATATCTGTAAGTCTTAAATTAGTTGGTATTACATCATTTTATTCAGGTTACCATTGGGAGTTCACTTATATTTGATCCCAATTTATATCTACGCCTTTTTACATGAAGTATTGGGTTACATCTCTCTTTTTCATCTTTCCTATCAGGTCTCTCTTGACCAACTCTTGTTCTCTTCCAACCCTGATGCTATTATTGTATTCAAAGATTAGGAGTCTTTCTTTCATGTTCTTTTATTTTTTATTTTTTAAAGTCAATTTAGTAAATATCGTCAAAATTTTCAATCTCTGACAATTTTTTGACTCATTTTACACATTTCATGGCCTCAGATAACCTAAAAGTGATTTTCTACATACCTTCTGTCCATCATCATTGTTGTATGTACATATGTACAATGGTCGCTACAAAAAATTAAAATATGAAGATGAAATTTGTGAAAATGTTGGCCATTTTAAACAATTTTTGTTCACATCTCATTTGTAATTTATCTTATAAAACACTGAATTAGATAGAAATTTGTAAATTTCAATTCTGCAAAGACTAATGATATCACCCCACCACTCTACAATAACAAATAACAAAATTATTGTTCAAAATGTAAGTTTGAACCCTGACTTTCCAAGAAAATATGACAGGGCTGAGACAATGACATTTTTAAATGGTGCACACCTTGGAGGCCTGCTAGAGTCTAGCCATTGTAAAGAATATAGTGACATACACAATTTCAAGATTTGGAAAACCTGTGTAACAACTGTTTTAAACAAACTTACCCTACTGGATAAGATTTCTTGATCTACCAATACAATTTAACATTTCCTGAAAGGCTCTTGAAACCAACTCTTGGACATTACTTTTAATCTACTTGCATTTCATTGTCAATTGGGTATGAGACTTGATTTATAAGAAGGCTATGATTCAAAGATACAAGAACAAATACTAATGTCAAGATTTACAAAAGAAGTCGATATTAAAAACATTGAAAATAATTTGTGTTCTATCAGTCTAGACAATCAGCTTTATGTACTTCTTTTTATCTTAAAGGTGTTAAAAAACTAAATAAATTAAAAACTTATTTCACTCTTATCTCGATAAATAAAGTATAAAAGACTTTTTATTTATTATATAATGAGTTGTACACAATGTTTAATTACTTGTTTTAAAGTTCAATCTCCTAGTCTTATATCCTGATGAAACCCTAAATTACAATTTCTCTTCTTTAGGGAGTTTATATAATTCCTTCGATTTAAATATATGGAACATTTATTTATCCTACATCTAATAACAACAACTTTATTGCTTTAAACTACTTATCCTACATCTAAAGTACAACTCAGTGGATATATTTTATTATTTTTGTTAGTTAAAGTTCTTGGTCTATTATTATGATAATGTATATTTCTGCTATGATATACATTTTTCTACCACTCCTAGCATCCTCAACTTTTAGTAACGATGCAAATAATCTCTATTTTCAAAAGCAATTTTCATAAAGTTGTAGAAGAAAAATGTACTTAAATAAATCATTAATCTGTAGATAAAGGACACCTTTTAAGTTTTCAACTAACAAAATAAATTTTTGAGCAGGCCTATATATTTTAAACTACAGTGGAACTTCTGTATAACGAAACTCAATATCCAAATAAAAATTTCGTTATTGGGGGGTATGCATTAATGGGAGGTTAAGGCCTTGAACTCATAAATCAATCCAGTGTTATGCTTTGGAGGCTAAACTACTGTATTGAATTAACTTACTTACCTTTTATCATGAAAACTCCATTTTATCATAGATTAAAATGGGACCATAACACTACGGTGTAGAATAAAAATACTGCAATAATTATGTTTGAACATTGCACAATTTATTATTCACATAGACTCTAGCAACAACACTTAGGAACAAAAAACTGGCGCCACCACACGTCAGCACAGGTACCACACTACATGCTGAATGAATAACAACCTCCTCAGTCTAGAGCTGGGCTCACACTAACAGTTATTATTAGAATGGAAGGGGAGGCCGAAATCAACCTCGCAGCATCTGCAAGAAGCCTGAATCGGCCGAAAACGACTGTGCCGCAGCGAATGTGTTAAGCTGTAGTCCTCGCCTAATGGTTTTAAATGATCCTAAAATGTTGTCATCAGTCGGATGGAAGATTTTTTTCACGCATCACTGTTATCCACTTCATCATGGCTTCGTCAATGTCCTCATAAGTACACAATTTTATTTTTTTTCTATTTAAGTCGTAGTCATTTCCTTGTTTCAAAATTAAATCACGATTTTTTAAAGTCGTTGATAACGAACTTTGTGGGATATCAAATTTTTATGCTATGTCTTTTTTTTAACACCTTTATCAACATCCTTTAAGATGGACATTTTATCTAAAACATTTAAACACTTTCGCTTTTACATGATGCACGGAAAACTTAACACTTCGAAAGACAACTGAGAACTGAGAACCGTGAGAACTGCAATAAATACAGTAGGCATACTGTATAGCATAAGTAAGGCTCAGTTCATTTCCCTGAATTGACGAATGATTGAAAGTTGGAAGGTGTGGCGAAACAGCTGTTTACTGTAGTAGGGTGGGTAAAAAACAAAGCTTGACACATTTATGACACTATACAGTATTTATGGTTTTTTTCTTAAGCTTCGGCTTACCAAAACTCTTTTAATTTTACTGTGTGCTATGTATCGACTTCGTTATGGAGAGGTGTAGCATTCGCTATAAGGAAGTCAAAACACATGCAATATTATTTATAGTTCACGGTGACGAAAAAAACTATGTTGTTTGGAGGATTTCGTTACTTAGAAGTTCGTTACATAGAAGTTCCACTGTATTAGATATTCATAGATAAAAGTAAATTCTTTCTTACATTTTTTAAAAACAAAACATTGAGATAAACATTTTAACTTACTTCTTATTTCTTTGAAAAGCATCCAGCATTAGGTAACACTGATGGCTCAATGTCCACAGTTACAAGTATTCATAATTGTTATTAAGGTCCCCTCATCTGTAATTTGGTATAAAGCATCTGTGCAGAATGTGCTCCTGTAAATTGTCTTTGCCACAGTCCGCACAGGTCGAGGAATCACTTAGGTGGAATCGGTGGAGATACTGTATAGTAACATGTGATCAATGTGAGTTCTAGCTGTAAATGTGGTGCTTGCTCTGGCATATTCTGGATTAGTAGCATCTTGTTGAATTTCATGTAGATGCCAAACTGTGTCTCCTGTTCTCCAACTCTTTATACAAATTGTTCTGAGTATACTGATGGCTGTTTTCTTGTATTGGTCAGGGAGGAAGTGAGAAGTTGGACCAGGCCCATGTGTACTACAACTTTTGCAATTTCATTGGCTTTTGCAATGTAATAACATTTTTTATATTATTTATTGATTTATTACTTATCTGAGAAATCATGGTGATCAAATTATTATTGTTGACACCTGTTTTGTTTATTTGTCAGGTATCTTCAGATAAAAACAAAAAATTACACATATATAATTTTAAAAACACACATAGTACCAGTACATTTAAAAGTTAATAAATTAATAAATGTTATTGTAACAGAAGCACTGTTCACTTTGTCACCTGTCCAACTTTAAAATGGTGAGTTGCTGGTTTTGAATGGAGATAACTTATCTATTAGATCAAACATAGAATTGTATTATTTCGTTTAATAGATTTTTGTTATCTGTTTTAAATCTTTTGTAAATTTGGTAGGCTTCCAGTGTGTTAATCTTTGTCACTTATTGCAGAAGTGAAGAAACAAATAGATGCAAATATAAAAATTCTTTCTATTGGGGTTGTTAGCTAATTGATTACAGACCTGTGATTGTGAGATTTGTCATGATATTTAGTAAATTTTGTTTATGTTATAAAGTACTACTGAACATTTCAGATATTATTATCAACAAATTGTACGATCAATTAAAATAAATAAGTCAAATAGTTTTCCTCATTAAATTGACAAAATATGTACTTTATTTTGTTTAACAATTAAACATTAAAAATTTCTAATTAATGTTTAATTTAATATATTTCCAATTTCTAACAGGTTGTGTATGAATAAATGATCTTTTCAATAATATTCTGTTTTCAGGATAGTGAATAATAAAGTTTGGACTGAGGCAACATTACTAAGAAAATGTTACCCAAAAGTACTTCAACCAGTAAAGGCATATTCCGGCAGTATATAGTAGCAATAATATGTAAGTAAATATTCAATTATTTCTGATATAAGTGAAACATTAAAATCTATTAACATATAATATATAATCTGTTATTGTACATTCATTGTGTAAAGAAAATCGAATGAGATCTGAGAAATTTGATTTGGAGGTAAAAGTGTTTAAAACCTCTCCTGAATTAGATAGATATTTGTGTATAACCTCTACACTTTCATTCTCGTGACATTCATATACATACTTTTAGCTCCTATGATTAATCCGATTATTGGAAAATTATAGCTATTTATAATTCTATACAATACATATGTTATTTTTGAATACGTCTTGGTGTTTACTCAATAAATATGTAATATATTTATGGTCATTGCAAATTACATAGCACATGCACGGCATGCTGGCATGGTTTTTAGAATATTTTTAATTAAAACAACACAACTTTTCTGTCCTACAAGACTACATTATAAGACCAACTGTACATACAGTGATATTTAACCTCTAGCGTACAACAATAACGTTCACCCAGTATGAATGATTGATACAGAATATAGATAGATTAATGACTGGTATAGACATTTTGTAGACATTTTTTAATCTGGATTCAAAAACATAAAAAAAGCTACAGGTAAAATATTTATGTATATAAAATGAAACTAATTAATTCTTTCACTTTTCAAAAAGTTATATGTACATGGAAAAGTAAAACATCATTTAAATTAGCCAAATAAATTTAGAATTACTAGGTCTATGTCTGTAACTACAGATAAACTTAATTTAGTTAATGATTATTGCTACAATAAACATAAAAATTCATTTAAATGGATGGTAGACAGTTTAATTGTAAAAATTGAATGTGTTTTCTATGTTATTTACTTTGATAATTATTTTTATAACTTTTAAATAAGGTTTTAGTTACTTTATAACTATTAAATATATCTGTAAAAGATAGATTAGAAACACTATATAATTTATATACTTATGTTTTTCTTCTTAATATAGTGGATGTAATAGGTAGTCTTTGTTTATTTATATTCATGTTGAAGATGGGATTTTGATGTCTCTCAGAGTAATAAATTGATAAACTGTCTCCATTATGTTCAACTACATGCTGTTACTTCTAATCAATTTCTGGAGTATATTTAGAGCTTGCGTCATTGTATTTTTTATTATAATAATTTGTTTTCGCCATTCCAAATATTGATATACTAATTCAAATATATAAGACTTACCGTCGTCAATATTCTGTTTGCGTCGTTCAAACGACGGCCGTTTCGGCTATATAATGGCTGAATAGCCGAAACGGCCGTTGTTTGAACGACGCAAACAGAATATTGACGACGGTAAGTCTTATATATTTGAATTAGTATTTTTTATATTTCTTTGTTAATTGTTGTTATTAGTAGTTTTTACCTAGATTATCATTTCATCTGCAAACATGGTGATATTAATTTCTATGATTGATGATTTTATTTTCTTAAGAAAAACCATTAATATAAACATTGAATAGCATTGTGTTGGAGATTGATCTTGGGGTAGCCCCATTTATGATTGTTTGTATCCAGATTTTATCTACTTGTGTAAATCTCATAATCTGGTGAGATACTATCAAAGTATTGGTATTGGTGATTGGTGTGCTTTTTTCCAGTCTTTTAGTTAATTAAACTTGCTGGTATAAAATTTATTGTAGATTGTTAGAAGGATTTGAGAACTATTAGTCCTAACCTAAATATTTTATGTATCATTTGGTAGATATTATTTGGGCCATATTTTTTGAGTTTGTAGCTTGATTCAGTTTTTTTTTCTTTTCTGTAACGTTTTGGATAAAAATATTCTCTGGTTTATTGTAGGGTGACTTGCTATTTTATTTTTGAATGTGGTTCTTGCTTTTGTTATCTACATGGACAATAAACTCAACTAGAAAAAAACACATATATGCAATAGAAAAGAAAATTAACAACAGAACAAAACTAATCAAGCAACTTGTAGGTTGATTGTTATCATGGGGGGAGTACTCAAGACACACTAAATTTGACATACAATAATTACATTAAACTAATAATAACATATGGAAGTGATGTACTGGCACATAAATCACAAATTAAATTATTAGAAAAAGTCAAAATAATACCCTCAGGCTCATCAGCAAAGCAGTTAAAACTACACCAATATTAGCTCTCCAGTTTTAGAAGTGTAATCTCCCAATAGAAGAAGTAATATAAAGCAGTCTTTACAAATCTGAGTTTTTAAAGATTATAAACCTACTGAGCAAAGAAGCAATTACCAAATCAAATCCTAAAACCAGAAAAATCCTATTGGATTGATTGTTTGTCAATAGTCTGTGAATTGTTCTACAGACTAACTGAGAGAACCAATTTTAATCACATTTGTATAAAGGCATATTTTGTCATATCGCTGTATGTTTTTCTTCTTATTTTTTTGACAACTCAAAATCTGCGGTAGCTGCAAAAAACACAAAATTACATTTTTCTGCAATTCAGTAAGGCCGATTTTCATTAAATTTTACTCAAGTGTAGCCTAAGTAACCTAAATAAAATTTATGGGTCGATTTTCTCCAAAAATGTCAGTTAGCAAGCAACCAAAAAATCGGATGGGTTGTTATAAAAGTCACAATTGTTCAAAATGGGTTCTAAAAATTTAATTAAAATGTGAAGATTGATGAATAAGTAAATGAATTACCTTATCGGTACGTCAACTAATCCTTCCGTTGATTTACAGATTACTGCAGTTTCGGGCTTCGTGAGTCCATCTTCAGATTGTATAAAGTATTTAGTTTATATTAAATCGTTCTATATGGAGCTTGTCAATAGAATAAACACAGTACATACATAATAACACAAAACATGACATGACACTATTACGCACATTTAATGTTTATACGATCACAAAATGAAAATAATTATATATCGGTCGGTATGTATTCCCTGGCCAATCGATCGCGACGATATTTAATCTTATTTTGTTATCTGACTTTGAATAAACGGTTCCTGTTGTTGCATCTTGATGGCGCTGTCGAATAGAATATTGGATGAGAACAAGAGTTGTTCATTTAGTATATTACTAGGTTGTTGTTTGAACGCTTTGTATATTCTATTGACAAGCTCCATATGGAACGATTTAATATAAATTAAATACTTTATACGATCTGAAGATGGACTCACGAAGCCCGAAACTGCAGTAATCTGTAAATCAACGGAAGGATTAGTTGACGTACCGATAAGGTAATTCATTTACTTATTCATAAATTTACTAATCCGTTGGCTACAATGTTAAATTTGAAGATTGATGACGAAAACTCATATCCAAAATTGCAAATAAAAATTATTAGGAAAAACAAAAATGAACTCTGATTCCTGTTATTAAAAGCTCGATTCTATATACTGATGTCAAGTTTAAGGCACAAGAGAAGCAAGTTGATGCTCTATTTAAATACTTTTCAAAGATGGCGTCTATGGTATATTTATTATTTTTTTCTGACAACTACCAAACTAACATTATTGTTATTGATTGTTTTGCTTGGTTTCATTTGGATGTTTTAGAATGGGCGAGTGGGGAAGTTTGTGCAATATTTTTGCACAGTTTATTTGTTTTTTAATTTGTTCATAGGAAAGTTATATCTTCTTCCTTTTCACCCAGCTCTAATAGCTCTGGGCAAGTCTTCCCTCTCTAACAATCCTCCTCTATTTCCTATGATCAAACATCACATTTCTCCAGGTAAAAATTAACATATTTCTCAAGTTAGCTTTTCCTTCGTTTGTTTTCCTGGTTTTCACTTACCTTCAGATTGAGCCTTATAAATCATCTTTTGTAGTACCGGTAACTATTTAGCAGTTTTTTCTGGGTAAATCAGAAATGCAGTATTATAAGTTATAAGCTTACAGACAGAGATTTTGTGTTTTAAGAGTAGACATATAATGCCATTTAAAATTTTATATTAATTAGCATAAGAATATAATCTTGGAGTTGCCCTTTTATGGGTATTTAATAGAGTTTTATTAATTAAAAAAACACATAGAATAAACATTTTAGTCATATTTAAAGAATTTTTTATTTGTTTCAGCAACAATTGGACTTTTCATTGGAGGAACATCAATTGGTTGGCCTAATCCAGTTATTCCTCAGCTTATTGCTCCCGATCGGCCGTATCCGATTACACTTGATGAAATATCATGGGCTGTAGCAATTCCACATATTGCATATGTATTGTGTGCAGCTCCTTCTGGTTATGTCATGGATAAATTTGGAAGAAAAAATTCACTTTTATTTTTAAGTATTGTCCCCTTATCGTCTTGGCTGATGATTGTATTAAGCAAATCTGCACTTATGCTTTGTATTGCAAGATTTCTCAGTGGAGTATGGTTATGTGTTATTTATACAATAATACCCATGTACATTGCTGAAATTTCAGAGCCACAAATTAGAGGTTCATTAGGAAATTTTACATCTTTTATGTCTTACATCGGTGTACTCTTTGTTTATGTTACAGGTTCTTACGTTTCATATTATACTTTATCCATAATGTGTGGAATAATACCTGTAATATTTATATGTACATGTGTATGGATGCCAGAATCTCCATATTATTATTTAATGAAAAAAAATGTTGATGCAGCAAAAAAATCATTAATGTGGTTAAGAGATGGCGATGAAAACCAAATAGAAACCGAATTAACTAGAATAAGCAAAGCTGTTGAATTGGAAATGGAAAGTACAGGTAATATTAAAGACATTTTAGGCACAAAAGGTAACAGAAAAGCATTGTTAATAACTGAAGTTTTATCTGTCAATCAAAAATTCTCAGGTTCTACCGCTATAATGGCCTATGCTTCAATAACTTTACCAAGGGACGCTCTTCCAAGTATTGGAACTAACGGATGCATTATTATACTTGGATCCATTTGGGTTATTTCTGGGTTTGTATTAATGTTCTTCATTGATCGGGTAGGCAGAAAAACTTTGTTGTTTATATCTTGTTTTGGTTGCGGGTTAGCAATGCTTGTTTTATCAATTTGGTACTATCTGTACGAAAAGACTGATATCGATGTAAGTCAGTATAATTATATTCCATTTTTTTGTTTTGTATTTCATGGAATGGTTTATTCTCTCGCCTTAGGACCTATTGTCAATTGTATAAAAGGAGAATTATTTCCATCAAATGTTAAAGCTATAGCATCATTTATTACTACAGTTGTTTTAGCACTAACGTCTTTCATTATTAACAAAATGTATTTAGTGTTGGTCGATCTAGAAGGTTTTTATGTAGATTTTATAATTTTTAGCGTAGTTAGTCTTTTAGGAGCAGTTTTTACTTTGACTGTTGTGATTGAAACAAAAGGAAAGACTTTACAAGATATACAGACAGAATTAAATGGTGGGAAAGTAGAAAAATATGAAACTGAACCAAAGAATAAAATTCATAGTTAAAAAAACAAAAAAAAAAAAAAATTGTTTAAACTATGTATTGTCAGAGTTTAATTCAGGACTGATTAGTTAATAATGCGTTAAATACTGTATTCATAACCTAGATCTACAACATTTACAAATTTCTATTGTCTTATTTTATTTATAGAAATAAAAATCAATTTACTTGTACAGAATTTATATTGTTAAAATTATAATATATATATTTTCGTATCATATATATTTTTCACTTCATTAAAAAATAAAATAAAATCTGTAACCTTGTTATGGTTAACAAATCACTATTTTTATATTTTTGTTAATCCCGCTAATGAATATAGATAGTTTAATATTTTTAAAATGTATAAAACTGAACAGTAAATTATTAGAAGAAAAGTATATTGACATGATCAGATGGGATGTATTATATTTTTGCATTTCACTGACTGACAGCATTATATTATTTTTTTGTGAAAAGTTTAATACAGTAAATGAAATCAGCAGAAACAAAATACAAGAGAGCTGGGTGAACATTTCTCCTAAAAAATAATCCTAATCTAAAACTAGACTTATTAGTTTAATGGTCAATATTTAATTCAAATTAAATAACAGTTGCCAATGAAATTGATATAATTAATTACACTTCAACTCTTCACAGAATGACGTCTGAATAAACATTAATATAGAGCAAGTTTTATGATGTGTTAAAAACATTATATTGAGGACACCTGGATCCAAGAGGTTGGTTTTGTAATGATTTTTATTTTTAATCAATGCAATTATTTACAGCTCAAACTAGTACACTTATTTTAGTCAAATTTGACTTTTAGTAGCCTTGTTTTAATTATGTCTCCTCGTATTTTATTAATAACTCAAATTTATGGGAATCTGTGAAAGAGTAAAACACAATGTTTTGTTTTTCTACAAATTGTTTCTCACAACTTGACTCATATTTTATTATTAGACCTCAACCAAAGAAAACGTGTTAATTTTAATCATACAAAAATTCCAATTCAATAGTTGTTGGTTCAAAATTGAAAATGGCCCTAGACTCTGTTTTAGAAGTTGAATAACTCAAAATCGGTTCAAGCTTTATCAAACAAAATATTATGAAAAGTTAAGTTTTTATATTGTCACATAAAAGAAAATAATAATCCAAGGAGATGCTAATCTATTTTCAAAGATGGTTTGATATCGAAAAACAACCTTTACATTATCTAGCCAGGTAAAGGGGCCAGGTTTTTAACTGATATCCAGAAAATTATAACTATAATTTCGTCTTGAAACTTAGTTAATCCAAGGTGTAGCAGTTTTGAGTGAAATATCCTGTCAGGATTTCTGTGATAATAGTTTTTTATAGTGTAGTAGCATGAGCAAAGTATTTGAAAATTGTAGTTATCTATAAATCACAGATAATTTTATATAATTTAACCAATAAAATACTTTAAAGGTCTCTATCACATTATGATTTACCAACGGTCCTTGAATTTGTTACATGTTCCACGGATTTCCCCCCCCCCGGCGGGACTATGTCAACCACATCCACTTGTGACATCGCCATTTTGTTTTTTGTAAGTACAGACCTATCTTTGCTTTCCCCTCTTCCACTGCCATTACCATATTAATATAAAATTCCAGAATATTTTTACTACTTCTGTGGGAACAATTGACAGGTAAAGAACTATGGTGCCAATTTACATTGTTTCTTCCCAAAGTAGGGAGGGAAAAAAATTCATACTATAAAAACTAAAACTCAGAGTAAATTTAATTCACCGCCCGAGGTTTTCAATGTTTGGTGAACAAGATGAAAAATGGAACAACTGGTGATGATGGTGATCTGTTGGGCTAGTCTCAATTTAAAAACAAAAGCGCTGCGATACGTTGCTTTTGTAAAGTTTGGAACATCTCTTTCGATCTTTAATGGACAACTTTCGGCGCATTAATACAAAGCAACGGTGAGGTGTGAACGAGTAGTGATAATTTCGAGGCTACGTGCAGCAGAGTATCTCGAGGAAATAAATAGTACCACATAAACATAAACACACTTATTTACATAATGGATGTAAGGCGAACCCTTGCGGCGGAGCTCCACAAGCCCATTAAATTGCAACATGCCCGATGCTGCAACCATTAAACTGAACATAACTATTATACACTGGAGAGTTCCGTACATGAGAGTTTCAGATTCGCTTAGATTGAATCTTTTGAAAATGATCAAAAGAGATGACTTTCAATTTTCCGTTCCGCAGTTGGGAATTGCATGAGTATCCAATACTGCCATAAACAAATCAGATTTTGTGGACAGTTAAAACTCCTAATCAGCTGGAAAAACCATGATACCATATTCTAGCCTTCCAAACAGATAGAAAAAATCAGATCAAAAAGGATGCCACTATGTTTGACATTTTACAGCTTTTCAAATTTAAAACTATGTAAGTTCACAGTATTTCCCTTACAATAATATTAACGGTGACATTTCTACATTGTACGAAATGTACCATAGATTCCAAGAATCGTACTACACACGCCGGTCTTTTCCCTATTTTAATTTCCAATATTTTAAAGATAACTCTCCTCTCTTCATAATCAAATGTTCTAAACAGAATGATCTATTAAATCAGGTCCTGTGGTTGTAAGACTAGAAATAGAAACTTCTGCTAATATACCTGCAAATACAACAGCCTATTGTCTGATTTTACACGATTCGCATATCGTATACAATGTCCTTACGGGAACCATTAAAAAGGTTGTGGAATAGTTGTGCATACGCAAACTGTAGAGGTATAATAGTATCGATACATTGGGAGCCGATCATTCGCGTACAAGACACCATGTGCACCACATACCCTGGAGTCATCCACGCTTTCCTTACGCTCAAGCCTAAGGATAGGTTATCTGATTTAGAGGACATAATTGATGAAGATAGTATCTATTCATTCGATTGTCATCCGGTCGAATAAGTGTTGAACAGTCTGCTCCACGGCAAATAATAGTTTCAAGTCAATGAGACGCAAATATCAAGACATGTCTATACTTTGTTAAAGGGTCGGCTTTCTTCGGGTGAAATCGGTGGTGGTGGTGGTGAAAATTACGTATATGTTTTGATAGGTTCTGTAGGAGTGGTTTTTCATTGCTGATACTGCGAGACTTGGGAAGATGATGAGATTGATCACTTGATATACTATCAATTCGATTTTCATGATGAACCACGATTACACAAGTTTCTTCTCATACAAATTGATCCAGAATTATGGCTAAAATTATGCTAACATTTCAACAAAAAAATGTTACATGGTGGTGGTGGTGGAAGTGGTAGTAGTGAGAGAACGATGTCAGTTTTGTAATGGAGTGCTGGTCACAGGAAATAGTGATGGATTGGAGCTATTTCCACAAGAAGTAAAGCCTTCTGCTTTAAAATAATTTGGGGACCACAATTTTGTATGGCATGGTGGTCACAGGAAATAGCGATGGATTTGGGGCTATTTCCACAAGGGGTGAAGCTTCCTGCTTACCCTGGCTTGTAATGTGGGCCTGAGGAATGGTTTCACTGTACCACATGATGGTTCTAACCCCGTGAAAACACAGAGGACACATCTATTTTGTGTCAGTCACAGGTGAGGAGGGTATGAGAGAGGATGTGGTGGACTGATTGTATAACTTTAGAAAATGTATACGACTCCTCCCGATACTTGACTTACACAGCATGGATATAGACCTATTCAAATTAGTTACACCTCTTCAGCGAGTAAATTGGCCGAAGCAAGATTTTTTTACACCAGTGTTGATGACCATACATATTGTTTTGCCTGTGGATTGGGTCTTGGTGATTGGGAACCAAATGAAGACCTTATTGTCGAACATTGCAAATGGGCATTGGCTAGATCTAGATATATAAGGGCACTGAATGAACTTCGTAGAACGTTTACAGCAAATAACAGCCACTCTAAACACAACTACCACTACCACTACATGCGAGTGTAAGCTATGTAAAATTTGCTACCAATCGGAAATAGAAGTCACTTTGTTACCTTGTGGCCATTTACTAGCTGTACAATTTGTTGATTCCAATTAGAGAATTGTGGTCTGTGTAGAGAAAAATAGCTGCCACTGTATGTGTAGCCTATTCTTTACATAATGAAAAACTTTAGTTTTACACTTTTGGCTAACTTTTTTTCAAAATTTACCCCTAAGATAACCCAGAACATTGACGCCATTTGGAGGCTTTTCAAACTAATGGTGGGTTGAATTTTGTTGTTGTTTCCGCAACATACTGGGTGGAAAAACTGTTCTCTATAAGATTCTACCACTCTAACGTTAATGGTGGAAGCCTAACACACACACTTACCATCTTAAACACAGAGTCTCATGTAACACTTGGAACTGTGTCATGCATTGGACAGATCCAGATGGTTATAAATACTGGGCTACAACTACTATGATGGTTAATTTTGGGTAAGACTATGATGGTTATTTTGATTAGTTAGGTACTGTGATGATTATAAATACTTGGAGGTTGTGTAAGAACTATGATAGCTGTTTGCCCATGTTTAAATAAATTTCAAATAATGACGTTACCCAGTTTATATATTTACTATTGTTTACTAAATGCCAAGGAAAATCTTAAGAGTTATACTCTCAGGAAAGAGATTCATAGTTAAATTACTAGATATAGATCGAATACATGAGGCTTCAAAAAACTAACAATAGCCATTTATGAATAAAAAAAAAACTTTTTAATAAATTACCTGAGGAGGCTTGGACAAGAAGTTTAATGCATTTAAAATAATAGTCAGTAACTGGCTGAAACTATGTCTAAGCATCATAGGTGCCATGAAAACAACACCCACTGCCGCGATGGAGATCCTTCTAGGCTTGGATCCCCTACCGGTTGCAATTAAGGAGGAAGCTATGAAGCAGGTTCTCAAACTACATGTGGAATACCATTTCAAAGTAGGAAACCTAAAAGGACATCTGGAAATTCTCAGAGCCACTCCTTTATCGGATATGGCTGCTGCAAGTGACCAGATGTAAGTAAAAATGATCTTTGATCACAAATACAAAGTTCGCTTCCCCATTAGGGAAGACTGGACGGGAGGCACAGAATGTGTGCCGGCGGACTCCCAAAAATGGTTCACAGACGGTTCCAAAATGGAAGGTGGTTTGGGGGCAGGAGTGGTGGGACCAAGGTTCAAAAGACATGTGTCCGTCAGTGCTGATGCCACCATCTTTCAAGCAGAGGTACATGCCATCCATTTGGTGGCAAATCATCTGATCACTAAAAATCAATGCAAACAGAAAATTAGCATTATGTCGGATAGTCAAGGGGCATTAAAAGCACTTCAAAGTAACAACTTGAGATCAAAGATGCTTCACGAGTGCCATCAGGCCCTAAACCAGCTGGCGGACAAGAATAAAGTTGAACTTGTCTGGGTGCTAGGGCATGAGGGAATAGCACGCAACGAGGAAACAGATCAGCAAGCTAAACTTGGTGCATCTAAACCCTTTACAGGGCCATTTCCTATCTATGGATTTGGCCCTAGGGATTACCAGGAGGTTATTACCAACTGGGCCAACAAAGTAATCAACAGAACCTGGAATACATTGCCGGGTCTTATACATTCCAAGAAGTTCCTTAGCCTTAATAAAAAGAGAGGGAAGGAAGTGCTAAACCTAAGCAGAAGAGAATTAAAACTCCTCTGTGGTATACTAACAGGACATATCCATTGGAGGTATCACTTAACACTTAAGTAAGATGGGCCTGTTAGACGATGATACTTGCAGGTACTGTGGTGAAGAGGTGGAACACATGGAACACATCATCATGGAGTGCTCGGCCTTATGCCTAAAACGACATAAATTTCTAGAATTTATCTTCATTTCGGAAGAAGAATTACTAAACCTCCCGATCAGGGGTCTGATCAATTTTGTCAAAGACATAGATCTCTCCTGAGTCCAACAAGAGGGGGGCACAAAAGATCTAACTAGGTCACAGTGCAGGAGGCTTTTAAAACACTCTCCCCAGTCTTAATAATTAATAATAACAACAACTGGCTGAAACTAAAAGCTTTCTAGTCTGTTCAGGATTAATATGGTTTGTGATACTAGTTTATTAGGTTTTTAAATGTTTATTACAACAGGTTGTTTTTTTGTTGATTTAATGGTTATATATTGTTGTTTTATTGTAATTATTTGTTATCTTTATTTAAATTTTTATTGTTATATTGGACTTTTTTAATGAAATTGAAATTATTTAAGTTTAAAAATGTTATAATTTGTATCTTTAGTACATTTTAAATTTTATGTACACATGTAATTTTTTGACTTTTGCTCATTGCATTGTAAAATGTTTAACGTCAATAAAGCACTTACTGACTTACATCTTACTCCCCTCTAGGAGCGAACGGTGGAACTATTACCGACACGCTCTGGTAGCCAAAAGTAGGAACATCATATAAACTTTTCATACATTATATAAATATATTATACATTAGATTTACATTAAAAATAAATCTAGTTACCCAAAATTGTATCTATAATATATATCTAGATATCTACATACCCGACGACAGACAACATACTCTCATTTGGTTAGGTTAGTTTAGAGATAGGTTAGGTTACCTCACACATCTTTGGTCATAGGTTTTTGATGTAACACGTATATGATAATCTAATACAAAAACACAAATGGGTTGTGGTATGCTTAGGTTGGTCTGCGCTCTAGTAGCTCTAGACGTGTGAGAAGTAGTGTCATATAAACTTGAAATACATTATAATAATATAGTACAAACTTTGGGTAATTGTTCTCTCAACCAGTGCTACACCCTGGTAGCCAAGGGAGGAATTATAACTCGTATAAATATATATTTCACATTAAATGTACCAATGCTACACTGGCTGTGGACAGTTGTCTCCGCTGTATTTTGAATATTGATTTGTTGTATACAATGTACATATTTCTATAATATAAACTTGATTATAAGCTGACTGAATTTTTTAGTTATTACCTTACAAACATCACTTCAGAGCACCCTAAACCTAACGATACGGGCTAGACCTGTACCGTGAAATGTATGCGTGTTTTCGGTACACCTTATGATAAGGGGTACATGCCCAGCCTCCATGATTGTGCATCGTCGTTTGTGTTTAACATAATATCCATTCAATAAATATTAAAATCAAGTGTACTTGCCTGTGCTGCGCTGTGGTTTCCAAAAACCTAAACTACTAATATCGACATCAGCGCTGAGAACTAGTAGCAATTGTGAGTAAACTATATATCATATAATTATATCACACAATAACGTAGGTGAATATACCATCAATTCAAAAATAAACCATCTGTGGTGGTCTGCTCTGGTATAGAAAAATGTAAACTGTTAAATAGTACTGTAGTTATAAACAACAATGCTCCCAACAGTAGTAATCATCATCATCTATAGGTAACAAAATATAATTAAAATAAAGTACGACAGGTGTCAACTACCAACAACAAACATGGCGACTTACATACTCCTTTAAAAGTTCAACAAGTAATACTATACACGATAGCTCATTCCAAAACACACATCCAACATTTTTTCTTCACCTATAAAATATATTAACCAAATTCTAATCATTTTAGTAACATCTAGCCCACATCAAACAATATAATTTTATATAAAACAGACTGCCATTGACATATACAAATAGTCAGACAAATATAATTCTGAAAATATTTTACAGGTGTTTTAAGGAATTCAATATATTGAGAGCCAAAGGAGAGGAGTTATAAAACAGTTCATAACATAACGATATTTTCTTTATCATATAACTCACAATTAATAAACAAATTATACAAAATTACAACTAAGAATGAAAAATGGAATGACATGAAGATGATGGTTTTAATATTAAACTTATTACGTCCTTTGCTTTAACTGATTTTCTTGAATGTCCGCTTGCTTTTCTGATGTTTTTACAACTTCGTACATCTCTTTGCCAGGTATATCTTTTTTGTAAAAGTAATTCCGCACAAATGGAGATATTAATTTAGGATTTATGTTCTTTGGTTCGTTAACACCAGTGATATGGCTCACTATTAATCCAACGATGATTACAATCAAACAACCCATCATAATAAAGAGAAGAAAACTTATACGAAAGACAAAAAACACTTCGTCACTATGATCTGGAGTTCTGAAAAATAAAAAACCAAAATATAATTTAATAATAATTTTCTTCATTTAATGAACTTAATAAAAGTTCATATTTTATAAATATAACTTATTTAATGTCCGTTTGTATAGATATTTAAAGTTAATTATTTAACAGTCATTATACAATTAGATAATATGTCAGCTGTATAAGGTACTTATATTTTGGGTGAGGGTGTAAGTGAGCGAACAAAAAGCAATGTTGCTTTGTTACAGACACAGTTATTTAAATGACGTTTCTTATAATGACGGCAGGTAAATGACAAATTGCCAAACCTATAGTTGAAAACTACTTTATTGAAAGTTTGGGTTGTAATATGTCCTGTCATTCACTTCCTCTCTGGCTCACCATAGTGTAGAAAAATAACTTTTATTTTCTCTTGTGAATGTAAAATAGAGAATAAGTTATGTGAAGCTTTAAAAATTGATGTTGATAGTTTGCAAATGTATCCGTTTTGAAGTCTCCTGAGTTAAAAAAGTGGTTTTTAATATGTTCTCTGTCTGTCTGTCTGTTGTCTGTTTAGTGCTCTAGAGCTCAAATGTGTGGACCAACGTTCATAAAATTAGCATTATCTTGGAAACTAAAAAAAAATTATTACAACTCAAAATGTGGGGGTAGCTGCTATAAGAAAAACAGATTAAGATTATCTCAAAAGTAGTGTTATTAATAAAGAGGTTGAGAATCCAGAGTTGAGTTACAGTATTGATTTGAGTACATTCTTCTGGCACTCTCAGGTATAGATCATCACAGTAATTTCAGTTAAAGTAATTACAATTATGGCTGCTTCCTTCAGATTGGTGTTGCACAGATGTTACACAATATGGTCTCATATTTAAAGGACAAAGCATGATGTAACAGAATAGAATGGAATGGTAACAGGAAGAACCTAAGGTAGCACTGTAATAGTCACTGAACACTACACAAATTGTGAATGTCAATAATTTAGGGCTGTTTTTATAATGATCATTCTCTACTTGACCAACTTGTGTTCATGATAGTTAAATTGTTATTATGTTTTGTGTGGAGTGGTATAAATTTATATTTCATAAATATAATTATCAAAAATTATAATTAATAATGCATTGTAATAATGGTATACTAATCTTGTTGAAGTAGAATTAATATTGTCATTTATAATAGAATAATATTGGTTTCTTTATCAATTACCTGAAAAAGAAGTTACCTAACTGGCCTAAGAAACAATAAGAAAATTAAATAGAACTACTTACGGTGTGGTGAGTACGATATCAGTTACATTATAAGGACAGTTGTCAATAGTTGTATTCAGGGGCTGGTACGCAAGTTCCCCAGTCATGAATTTCAACTGAGATCCAATAACAATCCAAGACATCATAGCTAAACTGCATATTCCTCCATATAGTGCACCCTAGTTTACATAAAAGACTACAAATTCAAATATTTTATTTTTAGTGCTTATTATAAATACAAAGTCTTTTTTTTTTAAATAATATGATGGCGATTCAGAAAGTAACTTCTGCATGACTGTAAACGAAACAGAGACATAGAGAAACTTTATTATTTGCATCTTTAGAATTATTTTCTTCATAAAATTTTGCTGTTTGGGACTTTAATTAGTTTTTAAAGGTTTTACATCATTTTGATGAAGAGGGGTTGTTTCATGCTCTTTATACACACAGTTATTTTTTCCTGGAGTTGGACGATGGTAGCTATTGGGTCTTCACGGAAAATCTTCTCCTTCAACATTCCCCAGACGTAGGTGTCAGGTGGTGTAAGATCGGGGGAGTGGGCTGGGTAAGGAAAGTTTGTTCTATGGAAGATCAGGCGGTTGCCAAAAGTGTTTTGAAGGAAAGAAATGTTGGTAGGCAATGTGGCTGGTTGCACCATCTTGCTGGAACCATTGTGAACGAAAAAGAGAGGTTTCAGGTACGACAAAATCTCCTATAAAACGATCAAGAATAACACTATATCAGTCCTGATTTACAGTACAAATGGTTACATGCTTACTATGCTGTGGCCTCTCTACAATACTGTCAGGACGTTCAGACGCAAGAAAGCGTGTTGTCTGCTTGTTTATGAAACCATTAAGGTGCACATGACATTCATCTGAAAACCATACATCACTCAAAAATTCAGGTTCTCCATAGCACATTGCTAACATTGAAGCGGAGTACTGAACTCTGCTGACGGTTTTGTTTATACAGTTTAGGTTGCCCAGTTTCTATCTTGTAGGGAAAACCACCATTGTTTTTAAACATTCTTCTCAACGACGTATTGTTTATATACAGTTTCAAAGATGTTTGGTTTAGGCTTCTTTTTGGTGACTGTAACACTTGCTGCAACACTCTTCCGTGGGTTTCATTCGTACAGACAGTAGTTGGGCTTTTTGTGAAAATGTTCCTGAAAACGTAATGCAGTGTGTGATAAACTTGGCCCACCTGCACGCCCAAGTCCATATGAGCGAAAATAATGCTCTTTGATAAGAGCTTTCTCTGCAGTAGTTAGCACCATGTCAGCAAAAACTAACCTCAAATAAGAAAGACATAATTATTACGAAGACATGGCAACAATCAAAAGTTGGCACACCTGATCAAGGAGGCAGCTACAGCTGATTGAGTTTCATTACTGTTTTATTTTGGCACATACCATAGTTGAGTTTCAGCATGTTTAAAATAACTTCCACACTTCTATACGTTAATGTTAAACGAAAATAAGTTAAAATTCTTTTTACAATAGAAACAGAAATGTCTGACATGTAGCTCACCAAAAAAAAAAAAGAAAAAAAATGTTAGTTTAAATATTAAGAAAGTTATCAAATAAATGCTCAAAATATGAGTTTTTTAAACTCATATAAAACCAATTTTGAATACTTTGTAAAGAAAATTTAATCATTAAATTTTGGCAAAATAATGGAGCTTAAAAACAATTTCCAGTTTTGTCCAATTATTCTACATAAAATTTAGTAAAAACTATTATTTAAGCCAAAGTTTATACCAAATTTGGGGAAAAATGAGAAAAACTTAAACTGCTATAGTGACATATCAGACACAGAACAAAAATTACATTTTTAGACTTTTGGTTAACAAAATTTTCAAGCCATATTTTAAAAATAAATTTTGAAAAATTGGACCAATTAGAGGTGATACTTAATATTAAAATATATACATGAACTAAAAAGACCGAGCAATATTACATTAGATATCTTGATCAGTGTACATTTCACTATTTTGGTGTTTGAACTTAACATGTTGATGGCTTTTAGACTAGATCTTGTCCTAAAGGGACTCACTGGTTAAAGGAAAAAAAAATAGTTGTTTTAAAACTGATGTGATTAGAAACAAGATTCCTTGAAGTTAAAATGAATAGACATTAATTTTACTTTATTATTAGCTGCAGTTTATTCATAATCTGAAATATTACCTTTGCATTGGCCGATGGGAAAAACATGCCCAACGTGAAAAGTCCCAATCCTGCACCAGTTGAAAGTCCAGATAAACTCATAGCAATCTATTAGGACATATAAATGGGAAGTTGTGAAACAATATTTGGCTTAAATGGAAAATTAAATTGATAAAAGGGTATTGTAGTTCAGGTGGGATGGAAAGGGGGACAAAAGCAAGATAACAATGTGTGATGCATTAATATTCATAATCAGTGGCAAACAAAAATGTTTAAGTGTTATATGTCAGTGTTTATTACAAAAGGTAACACACACAAACAATTGATTTAAATATAAAATCCTACAAAAATTATATAGAATGGTAGTATTTTGTATATCTAAATTCAATTAGTTAAATGTTTCTTACATGTGCTGTATAAACTTGAATAAGTCAGAAATATGTTTACTTTTAATAAGTATAATTTCACAAAGTGTTTTATTTTGTAGTTTATATTTCGTCATCAAGCATCCTTCAAGATTGTTTTCGAAACTTGCATGAATCTAAACTATTTAAAATTTAATAACAGTTTTTATAAACAAATGGTTTAGTTATGGGGTCTCCCTTGTGACCTCTGCTAGCTGAAACGTTCACGGCAAGTTTTAAGAAAAGTTATTGAGTTATAATTCTATCCTGAAAAAGATTAAATATTGGTATAGCTATGTAGATGATATGTGTAGGCAAATATAGACAACTATAAAATTTATTAGATTGTCTTAATTTTACTGTAATAGTTGTATACAGTTTACTATAGAAAATGGTGAAAGCAATAGTTTAAATTTTCTAGATTTGAATATTTGTATAAAAAAAATGGAATACAATCATTAAAAATTTTCAGAAAACCTACGCACTATTCACACTGTAATACCTGCAAATTCTAACGATCTTATTAGTCATAAACATGTGGTATTTCATAGCATGAATCGTGCAATAACACAAATGCAGTTAATAATAAATACAGTGAACATCTAATAGGCAAAATTCAGATCAAAAACAAAAACCTCTGAACTTTTGTTTAGTTCAAAAAGTGTAGAAAATGTAAAATAAAATTCATTGGCAATATTAGTTATAAGATAGGTAATTTAATAACAGAAAAAACTAAAATACAAACCTGCATTTTATCAATCTAATAATTTAGGGAAGTTATTTGTAAATAATAAATAGTGGAGTTTACAAAATATAATAGTTTGGTTGTGAGTATATAGGTCAATATGGTAGGGCAATAAAAAGAAGAATTAAAGATTATATTCATAGTTGAAAATATAAAAAATCTGATTCAAATTTTGCAAATCATGTAATAGAAACAGGTATAGGTTTAAATCTAAAGATAATGTTAAATTACTTAATTTATAGTAAAAAAAATAGGAAATCAATTAAGTTAAGCTAGAAGTTTTAGAAATCAATCGATCTATTAAAAAAAAAAAAAAAAAAAAAAAAAAAAATTCTTCAAACTTAAGTCAACAAACAACTCCTTTACTTTCATGCCCCCCCCTTCATGCCATTGTACTTTTTCTCATTCCTTAAAACCTTTCCTCCTCTTTTCACCTTTCCCTATATTGGTTAGTCTAATCATATTATGCAATTGTTTATGTAAATGTTAGATTCTGTAAATTATATTTAGTTGCCTAATGATGGAACATATGTTGCGAAATAAACCACTTTGTGAAGTTATACTTGTCAGTCATAATTTTTCCTTTATTATTGACTTCCACAAAGAACCTACTTTAAAATGTTGAATGAGTTGATTATAAGTAAGACAAAGTTTATATTTTAATTATCAAATTTAAGTAAATTATCTCAACCATAAATAAAATAATTTAAATGATTTTATAATTACCTGAACTATTCCTTTCAACATGTTTACAAAGAAGACAAGAATAACAGAAATTACTCCTAAAATTACAACAATTAACTTGATGATATTAGAAGCTCGTCTGTCTGAAATATTTTTAGGGAGCCATTGAGATACAAAGTCTTCATAGATAATACCAGCAAGAGTATTCAGGGCAGCAGACATAGAACTAAAATCAAACACACCAAAATATTTAAAATATGAAACTATGTATTAAGTGTGTTAATTCTGAAAGTGAAAAATATAAAATGAAATATGTACCAATGAGAAATGAATGTAACATAAAATATATGAATCAAGAACATCTAAAATATAACAACAAATGTTCATAATATGTACACAAATATTCAAAACATGAAGAAGAAAAAAATTTGATATATGAAATCAGAAAGTGCAAAATATAAATTCAAACATGCAGAAAATGATGAGAAAAAAAAATTATAATATGAAACATTATCCAAATATACATGACATGAAAACAAGGGTGTACAGAATGAAATGGAAATATTAGCAAATATTAAATGTTTAATAAAATATGTAAAACATAAAACACTTCTATTAATAATATGAAGCTAAACATTACATATAGGGCCTATACTAATTAGTTTTAAATGGTTCTAGTAAAAGCACTATCAGAAGTTAATAAAATAAAATATTTCTGTCGATAATTACCCAAGTGCAGCACTGAATATTCCAGCAATGAAGAATCCTGGCAATCCTCTGATAGAACCTCCAACATGCATAATCAGATATGGTAGCAGTTGATCCATACGATTTATTCTCTGATAACAACATGTAATCACTTATAAAAATACTCTAAGTAACACAAAAATATAAAACAACTCAAGGTCTGTTAAAAGAAAACCTGAAAAATAAATTACTGTCTGTAAAATAAATTTATGTGCTACTATAAAAATAAAAACATGTGATATTCTACTTATTCTGCTCTTTGAAATGGCCTAATATATAAAAACAGGCGTCAAAATTGTAACAATACCAAAATTTCAATACAGGACATGTGAAAGATACTTTTATTTGCCAGCAATTCATTCTTCAAAAATTAACTTTAAAAAAACTACATATATTAAGAAAATAACTCAAGCTTGAAACTAGACCTGAACAGTCAAAGCTAAGACTAAACACAAAAATGATCAGATGAAATCACAACACGCAGGCCTACACTGCACAAAGGACGGCTAGCAAAGTGTTCATTTCTTAGATTATAGATTTAGTTTTAATTTCCAATATGGCCATAGGTTATGTTGTTTTTGTTCCTCAGTCATGTTCTAGTTTCATACTTGATAATAAGAGTTGATTTATACTCTTGAAACTATTAAATAGTTTAAGCAGCCACCATTTTGAGAATATACAAAATAAAGGCTTCGTTTTATTTTACTCACAAACGTAACATATAAAATGGGTATACTAAATCTAAACACAATATGTTTTCTATTTTCTAAGTTATAATATTTTTTGTAAAAACACAAAATAGTGGATATTTGAAACTAAGTATTTTCAGAAAAATATTTTCATTAGCCTAACCCACAGAATCATTTCCTAAAGTTTGGCAGCTTACTTTTGGGATACTTTATATATAATAACTAAAAAAAAACTGTGTATCCACCTAAATACCAATTGCCACTAGAAATAAGAGAAAAAGGAAACACAAATAGAGTAGAAGAAAAACAAAAATATAACTATCTACTTTTGCTTGAAAGTATGTAGAGGTATCAAAAGGAAGGTCCCAAAAATAAGACTGATATAAATTAATAAGAATGTAAGAAAAAAAATCAGAAGTGTAAATATATACATAGTTAATAAGGAGGCTTCAGATTTGGTGAAAAGCTTTTTGAAAAACCCAAATTGAAGTAGACTGAAGAATATTTATTATAATAAATAAAGAAGTATAGCCTGTGATTGGAAGGGTAAGTTTAATCTGTTTACATCTTACAAACTGTAGATATGATTATCAGAATTATATGTTACATGGTAATTATTTGTTATTTGGTCAGTTCAAAAATATTTTGTTAACAAGTTTATGATTTCATCATTCTATCAACATATTATATTGATTTGCAGGTTTTTTTAAAACATAAAAGAAATTTAGATTGTGTTTTTCAATTAAGTATTGCTAGCCAAAGCAAACACCTTTTTCAAACTTACTTAAAACATATTTTAATTTTAATTCAATCATATTATCTAATAATAGTAAATGTCACAGATGTCTTCATTTAGTGTTATAATTATAATAATATTTCTTTAATTTGTTGAAAATCTCATACAGCTGTTATGCTCTAATAGTTGATTCGCTCATTTACTTAATTGTGTTGATAAAAGGCCTTAACTGACCTGGTTTGTATTCATAGTTTAATATCCTAATCTGGGGCTTATTGACATACTTTTTCAGTATTAGGATCCAAATTTGATAGTGTAGTTAATTTTAATCTAGATAATCTTAACACATTCCTTAGCGCCTAGCAACAACCATTTTGGGTTTTCCAGTCATAATCATTAATTGACCTTTACTCGGAAATACCCCCGACTGCATTATTACAGTAAATTACTGTTATTACATTAGTGTTTCTTCATATTTCCAACTAGTTTACAGTTGTTTTTTAAGTGAATGATGGAGCTGTCAGAACCTGAAAGGATTATTATACTGATGATCCATGGGTATGGTGATGAGGTTCGATCTTACCAAGTGGCTTAGTTAAGGATACATTTCCATTCGAGCTCCTGTATCAAATTTAAAAGTATGTATGGTTGTAAAACATTTTGAGGAAAATAATAATGTAAAAGATGGTTCCCGTTCTGGAAGAAGGAAGTCTGCCACTGATACAATTTTAAACGTATATAACTTTTTATTGTTAATAAATACCAAAATTAAACATCTTTTGACGTATTCATCTGAAGAATCAGAATATTAAATAATAAACGTACCTTAACATTGGAAAATGTTCAGAAAAACATTATTTTATACATTTATGGAACAATCTGTATTTTGCAAAACACTTTTTTCACAATCTGTAGATAGCTTAGGTAGAGACTTTTAAAATGGCTGATATAACAAATTTTTATATCGAACAGGAGCTGAGCTAAACAGCCATTCCAATACTCTTATTCCATCCCGTATATGTGTTTGTGTTCAATTAACGATTTAATTCTCCTCAGATTTTGATTAATTTTGATATAGTAATTCAACACCATGTCTATATCCGTAGTTCATCAGCTACCATAATCAGTCAAAACAATAACAAAAAATTGCTGTTTCGGTACCAAAATTGATCACTGTACTTTTTTTAATGTATAATATGAGTACATACAATCTCCATGCGGTAGCATTGTCCAGCAATAAGATGTGTTTGTAGCTGTGAGGTCCTTCTAATTATGGAGTCAAATACAATTATTAACCTTGTATTATTTTCATTCAGTTATTATAGTTTCCTGTTCTCATTAGTCATATGGGCATAAAGGGTTCACATTATGAAAACAAAAACATAAGTATTTCCAAATTTATCAAAATAAGGGGAAAAATAGCATCTGCAAGATCAGCAAATATCATTGGTTCAAGTAAATACTTGTAACTGGTCCTCGGGAACACTGGTGTAGCAAACCCGAGATACCTACTCTAACTGGATCTATTACTATTTTAATGTAGTCTTGGTTTAGATTAGTTTCTTTCACATTTCCTCTCAGATCACTCTGAATCAATTCATATTCCCTTCCGACCCTGATGCTACCAGAATATTTGAGGGCAAGTGGTCTCTTTACTTTATGCTCTTTTTATTTTTTAAAGTGATGATAGTTTAAATATCAACAATAAAATATACTCAAACCATAATTAAACTAGATTACAGCCTGGCTTAGAACTAGATAGTTGATTTTATAATGTATATAAGAAAGAACAAAGGAGCATCAATGTCACAATGTATGAAAATTAAAGTTATTGTTGGAGATGATGAGGGGAGAGGAGAAGTCTAAGTCGTGATATATTGAAGGAGGTCAATAGTAATCTAAATCCAATAATAGTATTATAAGATTATTTCAATGCCAGATCAGTTTAGACACTGCAAGAAACACAGAGTTGCTCAACAGTGTTAGAAACTTACAGGTCTCTAGAAAAAATACCTCACCTAGGGAAACCTGTAAATAAGCATTGTGCTTTTGTTTGAAACATTGTTTTAATTTATTATATTTTGCTTTTGTTCAATATAGATTATTGTATGGCATTTTTGGATGGGGGGCTGGTTCAGACAATTTAAAACCTGTCTACGTTGCTCAAAAGAAACTACCGGTAATTAATATGATTAATTTTAAAACCAATTTTTAGCCTTCTTTTCCATTTTTTGATAAATTGCATTATTATTAAAATATTATTAACTTTATATTAAATGCAGTTTATTAAAAAATGGAAAAGAAGGCTAAAAATTTGTTTTAAAATTAATCATATTAATTAGTTTCTTTTGTAATTTGATCATGTAGTTTTGTAATTGACAATCACATTTATTATGTCGGACGAGGTACAAGTTTTAATTATTCAATTCCAAAATATCGGCTTGATATTTATAAAAAATCATTTGATTATTTTGGCTTCTACTTCATTTTCTGGATTTTATAAAATCATGTGTCAAAGTTCAGGAATTTCAAAGAAATCTACTTCACTGGTTGCAATGCTTAAATGATAAAAAAATCTCCTTTTTAATGTCATGAATTAAAAATAAAAATTGTTAATTAGTGTTTGTTTTGAGCAAATAGGCTATATCGGATGTGTAAGTGTTTGTAAATATGTGTTTAGTTTTGTGTGTTTAAATATATAATTTTATATAACACAATATTTATAATGATGTTGAAGTGGTAGTATATTATTATGTATTTTTTGCCTTCTAATGATTGTTGTTTTATGTATGTCCGCATTTATAGCTGCTTCGGGGTAACCTAAATTCCTTCAAAAAATATATATTTTAGATTTTTTTAAAAATCAAGTATTAATGTTGCTTTTTCTTTGGTACTAATTATAGATTTTTATTATATTTTATTATTATTAATTATTGTTTAAATGTTATAATTTTCCAAGTGTCTCAAAAAATATATGTATGTAAATATTTTTTTCTTTGACAAATAAATTATTATTACTATATTTTTTATGCAATCATGAATACATTTATCCAGTTAATGTTCCCCCAATAGTTTTAGACAGACTATCAAAAATCTCTCAGGGTTACTGGGTATTGCATATAAATCAAACTAACAAAATTATTCTCTAAATAAAAATTGAACTTTTCTAATCTGAAACTTCTCCATTAATATAAATAATTGTACAAAAAATGTAATATGTTATGAAATATTAAATAAGGTTATTGAATATTTAACAAAAAAATAATTTGTATTTGTAATTTATTATTTATTTTTATTTTTAACTAATGTAATTTCTTTAAACCATGAAATATGTATTTTAAAGAACTTACTTTTGTTGTCAAAGGATTGCAGTCATGGTAAATGGCAAACAGAACAAACCCAATGTATCCGCAGACTAGAAACACCAAGGTAACCCCAACAGCCATGAAAAACACGGCACTGTAAAATAGGATTAAAAATTATAGTTTCAATTATAATTTGTATATAATTGATAGGATTACCTCATTTCAAGTATCACTGTACAACATACATGTCATACCTTGGATGCTTAGACAATAAAGGTAAATATATAAGTATAATAAACATTCTATAAAGTTTCTTTCAGATGGAGCAGATATGTTCTTATTGCCTGTACAGATGTGTGGATATGTTCAGACATTCTCACTTAATTTTCTTCTAAGAAAATATGAGTGAAAAGCACCACTAGTTGCTTATACATTGTTCTAACTAAACTTTTCAATGTACATTGCACAACATGTATAGTGTGAAAAGTGAGGTTTCTTCTCCTTTACCTCTTGTATTTTTGAATAAAACTAACTAATTGACTTATCATAAAAGTGCAACCAATAATTGAGCAAGGTACATATGTACACAAATGTCAACAATCTAAGAAAGACTAATTACAGATTTGTGAACATTTTTCAACATCAATAAATAACTTTATAATACAAGTTGTATGGCAATAAGTATTGTCACGTTCCAAAGATTTAGTGAACAGACTGTGATTTTCCCAGTGATGAATGAAGACACAAATTTACTAGTATGTTCTATTCCCATTTCCTGTCATCGCCTGGGTATAAAGCAGGAAGGCAGAAAAAGAGGAATTATCGTTAAGTTTGTGAGGCGTCATGTGAAAGAGGAAGTACTTCGTAAAAGAAAAATTAAAAGGAACCTAAATACAAGTGATATTGGAATATCCAGCGGCCCAGCAGAAATTGTTTACATCAACGAGAGTCTCAGCCCAGCACGACGTAAGGTGTTGAATGCAGCTCGCGCTTTCAAAAAGGAACAACGTTTCACGTTTGTGTGGGTTAAAAACGGGAAGATTTTCCTCAGGAAGGATGAAGGGAGCAAGGCCATCATACTAACGAACATGGATCAAGTAGCTGATCTTAAAAACTAAGGTAGTGTGACAAAAAAATAAATAAAATGTGTGATTATGTTAAAGTTTTGTTAGCATTATTTGAAATTTGTACTTAACTCTGTTAAGTGTAATTTAAATGATCGATTTTGAACACAAGCAATACAAGTAGTTCTTTTATTTGCTGTTAAAACATAGAAATAAGAGTTTTAGATAGGGATATATTTGACGCATTTGGTAAAAATCTTATAATTCTTCAACAAAACATTAGAAGTTTAAGGAAGAATTTTGATGAATTTGCACTTAAACTACAAAATGTAAATGTTCCTCCTCAGGTAATAATACTAACAGAAATTTGGATTGATGAAAATGAATCGAATATGTATAATTTGCCTGGATATGTCTCTTACCTCTAAATGTAATTGTTTACAAAGATCAGGAGGTTCATTAATATTTGTGGCGGAATATCTTTCCTGTATTCGAATATTAAAGAATCCCATTCTAGTTACAGCTGATTGTGTCCATCTCAGGACAACATTAGCAGATAATATATGTGTAGAAATTCTAGGAATTTACAGATTACAGAGAGTTTGGCCCCAATCGGTTTACAATAGAATTAGATAATTATTTACACTTAATTAAAAATAAAAATTTGATAATTTGTGGAGACATAAATATAAATTTGTTGGAATCTACAACTTGTGTACAACTACAACTATTTGATGGTTATGGCTAATCATGGTCTCGATAGTAAGGTTAAAGAACCGACAAGAATTAAAAATAATTCATTTTCTCTAATTGATCATGTGTTTGTCAGATGGAATGTTAACTTAGAAAATGAAATGATAACATGGGTTATTGATTCCCAGGTTACTGATCATTTTATGACTTCTTTAAGTATTAAACACGATCGACGATTCAAGAGACTTGAAACTAACATTGGTAAACGTATCATTGATTTTCAGATACTAAACAAAGCTTTAAGGAATGTTGACTGGAAGGTAATGTATACATCGTCCACGGTCTCAATCGCTTTTTCTCACTTTTCAAAAATTTTGGAATCATGCATTCAATCATCTTTTAGATTGCCAAATTATAAGAAAGGTTTTAAAAAATTGAAACCGTGGATGACTGAGGAGTTGTTGATTAAAGTAAACACTAAGAATGCATTGTATAAGGATTGCTTGAAAGAACCACTAAATGTGCTGTTAAAAGACCGTTATGTAAGAATCAAAACGTTACTGAAACGGGATATCGAAAATGTGAAAAATGAATATTATAAAACTTATCTCGGAAGCAATAGGTTAAATCCCAGGCGCCAGTGGAGGTGTGTTAAAGAACTTATAGGAGTATCTACGAGTCCATCAACTCAGCTAAGTGTAAGAGATACAAACGGTAGTGTAGTATCAGATCCAAAAATGGTTGCGAATATATTTAACAACTTTTTTAGTTCAGTAGCACATGATTTACGATTGATTATAGACCGACACAAAACGTTTATTAGAAATGCAAGAACTAATTTAGATTTCGCTAAAAACAAATATTCAAAAAATTCACTATTTTTATATCCTTCTAACTGTACCGAGATTCAAAATATTATCAACACTCTAAGTGCTCGCAAAGCTCCGGGGTATGACTCAGTAACGCCGGTTATAGTTAAAGGTATTGCAGAAAATATAATTGAACACCTCGTTTATCTCATTAATTTTAGCATGTCCTCAGGTGAATTCCCAAATGATTTAAAAAATGCTATTGTCGTACCTTTGAATAAAAAATCGGATAAACTATGCCCTAGTAATTATAGACCGATTGCTTTGCTTTCAATCTTTTCTAAGATACTTGAAAAAATATTAAAATCTCGATTGGTAAATTTTTTAGAGAAAGAAGGTTTCCTTAGTAAAAATCAATATGGATTCCAAAAAAAAAGAATACTGAAAATGCCCTTTTGGATTTCTTTGGGAAGGTTTATGAAGGAATGAACGACGGTGACTTTTGTGCTGGAATTTTCGTGGACGTGATGAAGGCTTTCGATACAGTAGATTGCACTATTCTCCTAAATAAAATGTATAAAGCAGGAATCAGAGGAGTAGCATATGAATTGTTTTTATCTTATCTTTCTGGAAGAAAGCAGAGAGTGAAAGTCGGAGATAAGCTCAGTGAGGAAGTTGAAGTAATCTATGGAATTCCGCAAGGATCTGTGTTATCAGGGCCATTGTTCCTTATATATGTAAATAGTTTATGTGACGGTATCTTTAAAGGAATGTTAACAGTATTCGCGGATGATACTTCACTTTTTTACAGATCTAAAACTCTCCAAGATTTACAAAACAGTATGCAAAACGATATTAATTTGCTTAGACTTTGGTTTACCGAAAATTGTTTAGCAATGAGCCCTAAAACCCAAGCGTTAATTTTTAACTTAAATGACAAAAAACGTGTAAACCTATTACTCAAATACCATGAAGTTGACTGTACATCACCAAACTGCAACTGTTTACCTATTACTCTTGTAGATGAAATTAAATACTTAGGATTATTTGTTGACAGCAGGCTAAGTTGGAAGATTCATATAAATTACATAAAAGATAAGGTTATTAAATATACAAGGATTTTCTATTTACTTAGACCCTTTTGTAGTCAGGACCTATTACGAACTTTGTACTTTGCTTTTGTTAATTCGAAGTTAGAGTATGCTTTGACATTATGGGGTGGCACTTATAATACTACAATGAAAACAATTGTTGTTCAACAAAACTCATTTATTCGTATTATAGATAATAAATCAAAATTAGAACACGCTTTACCTATTTATAGAAAACTTGAGATTCTACCTATAAAGAATTTGTATATTTATAAGGTATTAAAAGTTTATTATAATAAGAGTAACAAACAAAGAGAAGATATTCGAAATCCTACTGTAATCCTTAGAAATAGATTGAATGCGTATGTTCCAAGACCTAGACTTACTTTATATAAAAAGTTTCTCACCTATCTTGCTCCGAAATTTTATAATTACTTGGCCCGTCAAATTAAAATTGTTAAAAAGTTAAGTAAATTCTTAAGAGTGTTAAAAACATATCTTCTGTTTCATGATAATATTTCTATGTTTTATGACTGTTTAGAATAAGATATGACTTATAAGGAATATTTTTTGTGTTGTTTTATTGTTAGGTTTAAGAATAGCCTACTTAATTGTTTAGGGTAAGATTTTTTTTTGTTTTTGTTTTTTTTGTGGTAACTAAGATATATATTTTCTATTTTGGCATAATTAATATTATTTATATTTATAAAAAAATAAAAAAAATTGTTTGTCCTGTATAAATAATAAGTAGCCTTTGTCTTTTGTTGTTTCTTCCATGTTGAGAGATGAAATTTTAACAAAGTTCGGTGAATCATCAAATGTAACCGATCAGCCGCCACCTTTATCTCTAGCTCTTGTCATAGATTCTAAGTTTCATGTGTATCACCCCAAACAGGTTTTTTTTTTTATAAACCTCGGGGTCAGACTTTATTAGTCTTAAGTTTTAAAGTTTTGTAATCTGAACATGTATATGTATATAGTGACTAATAAAGATATTTCATTTCATTATGTGGGGAACCAATTGTACATGTAATGACCCATGTGACATGTAATTTACATGTGAGATATATCTACCGGGTATGAATATTTCAATTTAAGACAGAGGTTAATAGTTTTAGGAGATCCATTCTTATACTCACTGCATCTGCTAGAGGCTTAAGAAAACCTATATTCCATACTATAGGTATACATAGTTATAACTAGCATTTATATTGCACTTAATTAACATTTGATAATAGAAAAAGTTGTTGTTTGTTAAGATTATGTATCTCGACTTCTTTCAATATAAAATAAAATAATCAAACTAAGTGAAAAAAAAGAAAGAAATATTAAGTCTGTCTAATTAATAGGCTATATATATATATATATATATATATATATATATATATATATATATATATACAGTGTGAGTCAAAAGTATGGATACACCCTGTTAAATTTTAAATGGATAAAGATAGAAAAATGAAACTCAGAACACCTTTCTAGGAAATAAAAGTGAACTTTTTAGCCACTATTACAACTTTGCCCATTTCCCCAAAATGGAATTTTTGGGGGGCAGCTCAAAATTTTTAAATATAAAGACCCATGAAGCGATACCTCATTTTAATGTCCTTGATTAAAGAAGAAGAACAGTGGAAACTAGAGCTTTCTATCTCAACCCAGTACAAAATGGCAGCTCATTGAAATTAAGTAAAACTTCATTGAGGCACCTGAGTCAAAAATATGGATACACCCTGTTAAATTTTAAATGGATAAAGATAGAAAAATGAAAGTCAGGACACCTTTCTAGGAAATAAAAGTGAACGTTTTAGTCACTATTACAACTTTGCTCATTTCCCCAAAATGGGATTCTTGGGGGGCAGCTCAAAATTTTTAAATATAAAGACCCATTAAGTGACACATCATTTTAAAGTCCTTGATTAAAGAAGAAGAACAGTGGAAACTAGAGCTTTCTATCTCAACCCAGTACAAGCTCATTGGTTGTCTATTGGGGTTATTTACCACCTGAATGTGGATGTTCATATTTTGCCTCAATAAAGTTTTACTTAAATTCAATGAGCTGCCATTTTGTACTGGGTTGAGATAGAAAGCTCTGGTTTCCACTGTTCTTCTTCTTTAATCAAGGACTTTAAAATGAGGCGTCACTTAATGGGTCTTTATATTTAAAAATTTTAAGCTGCCCCCCAAAAATCCCATTTTGGGGAAATGGGCAAAGTTGTAATAGTGACTAAAAAGTTCACTTTTATTTCCTAGAAAGGTGTTCTGAGTTTCATTTTTCTATCTTTATCCATTTAAAATTTAACAGGGTGTATCCATACTTTTGACTCACACTGTATATATACATTATACATGTATACAATTATATGTATATATATATATATATATATATAATAACGTATACAATTGTATATGATTAATATTCAAAAAAGCTACAAATTACTACTCATTTCAATTTAGAAAAAAAAACTAAATTCCTCAGAAAGTAAATAATTAGTCAATTTAACTCTTAATAATATTTAAATGTTTAAAAACTTACTAGTTGGCATCCCTGATCGTAGGAAGAGCCACGAATCTCTGTACTGACCCAGCATGTGTTCCAAGATATGCCACAATTGAAAATAATTGACCAATCAAAATATTCCAAAAAGAAATTCTTTCATAGGGACTGGGATTAAAGCTGAAATCAATGAAATATTGTATTACAAATGTAAATATTATGATTATTTTATTGTAGAGTACAAATTGTAACTATGTGTAACAATTGATAAAATCGTAATTATTGTAGAGGAACAAAATGTACAAAACGATAATGAAAATAAGTGGCAAAGGTTTTCTCAGGTTATATGATGTATATCAATATTTCTATTGTCATACTGTACAACAATACATTATTTTAAAACAAACATACTACATAGCAGTTTTCAAAAATACAGTGTTTTGACAGAGCTATTCTAGGATGATTAAAACTGTTTTTTTCATCACAGATGTAATGTTACATTTCATCAACCATTTCTGTTAAAACAACACCTCTAGATGCTATTCAATATTTCAATAATGATTGCCAGAATAAAAAATCTAAACAATGTAAACTAGTAACTAGTATTGTACTAATTTAATGTGTTACACCATAAATTGTGACATGAATTATTATTGTATCCTAATGTTTTGAATAAGAAAAGTATAAATTGTAAATAAGATACCAGGAGCAAGGTAATGCAAACACTTTCACCTTCCACCAGCAGAAGGGACTCACCCCTCCATGATATAGTAGTGAGGTGACATCCCTTCCTGCATGATGGACTATAAATAGGGTGAATTCAGCCCAAAGACCAGAGTTCTGCCAGCTCTTGCACTGACATTTGCATTACCTTGCTTTCTTATTCCTCGGATATTGACTTTATTTATTTCTCTCCTTCTAACTGTGGTCTGTTGGTTGTCCTTCCAACACAGTTAGATTCCACTAGTGGTCAGTTGGTTGTGCCTTCAGTACTAGGTTTATCCTACACCATTCCTGCTTATAAGTCTGTTGGTTGTTCCTTTACCTATAAGTCCCAACACCTAACTTAATTTTAATATTCATTGACTTTTAGACTTGTAAATCATAAATAAGTTTATAATAAAAACTTATACAATTTAGTCATCATTTAATTTTCACGGTTTTTATATATAAGTATACATGTCTCACATTTTGTATTGAATAGTTTTATATACAGGATCTGTAAATTAAGTAATGATATTAATCCAATAAAACCTTACAATCAAACTATATCTAGACTCCAAATTATATTATATTATATAGCCTTCAAAATAATTCCCTTTGGAAGCCATAGAGGATTTTAGACTGTTTTGCACTTTTTATAGCAGTAACGAACTCAGAAACTCAAATCTTTTTCAACTGGTAGGTTAGATTATTTATTATGTTGTCTATAGTCCCATAATGATTTCCTTTGTGATGTTTTTTAAATCTCTCGGGGAGAAAATTGTCACATTGACTCTAGTCAGATGAATATGGGTCTGAGGAACAACAGTAATATTTTTCTTTGCCAAAAACTGAGAGTGCCATGTGTCAAGGTATGTTGTCATGATTCAACTTGCAAGTGTTCACGATGGCTGGTCTCAGAATGGCAACTCTTTTCCACAGTCTTTCAAGAATTTCATCTTGATTGATAGTCTGTCCTGTAGGGAAAAACTCTTTATGGATAAAGCCATTACTATTAAATAAACAAATGAACATGGTTTTGATTTTGGAATTGCTAATTTTTACTGTTTTTGGACTTGGTGAGTTTGGTGTGTGCAACTCCTTGCTCTGCCATTTTGTTTCCGGATCATAATCTAAGATCTATGATTCATCAGCAGCAATAACATTTTTTTTTTAGAAAATCATGATCATTTTCAATTTGTCCTACAAGATCACAGCACACTTTCATGCTATTGTCTTTTTGTTCAAGAGTGAAGTTTTTTGCGACCAATTTCTATCATTTGGTAATTTTTTATCATTTCCAATTAATTTGTCAATACTTGAACTACAGTGGAGTTGTACAAATTTAATGGTTCTGCAATGATTTTGATTGTTAATCGACTGTCAGACCACATAAAATCCTTGATTCAATAAATTTTTTCATCAGTTCTTCATGTTGATGATCTTCCAGAGTGTAGATCATCCATCCTTATTGATTTCCAGTTATCAGAAAATGATTTAAACCATCTGAAAACCTGTGAAATTGAAAAAAAAAAACTTCTTCTCCATCGTCTTTCAATTTTATAAAAGTCTCAGCGCATTTTATCCAAATTTATCTCAAAACTTGATTGCACAATATTGTCCATAATTTATATCAGTAATTTTTATAACACACAACAAAAACTCACTTTACAAAAAGCTTGTTTGCATTTCACGTGGGAATGATAGACAATAATATTTCTCAATATCAATCAGCTGTTTATCCAACCATCTGTATTTAGAAACCTTATACTATTACCATAATTGACTGCTACATAATTAGCCTCATTACTTTATTTACAGACCTCGTGTGCTTGAAACTTTCGTTACATGTATCTTCAACTTTTATACTAACTTTATATCAAATATCCCTCCTTCCTTGTTGATTTCAAGAACTCTTGCAAGTCCTCCAGCTTTGGAAGTTCCAATAATAGACATAACAACAACAGTAGACATTGTGAAAAAACTTTGTAGTGTGTCTGTCCACACTACTGCTTTTAAACCACCCTGTAAACAAATAATAAAAAACAAAATAATTTTAAACTCAAAATAACATATTACTTTTATATTTTGTTTCCCTCAAGATCTAAATATTCCAAAAATATATTTTAAAAATAAATAGACTGCAATCTTTATTCTAAGATTGCTATTGTGTGGGATAACATATTTGTATAGAGTAAAATACTTATAAAAACATAGTATTAAGCATTCTATATACATTTAAAAATACAATAAAACTCAGACTTACCACAGTTGTGTAAAAAATACAGACAGCTGATACAACTGGTGCGATGATAAACATATTAATCCCTGATACTGGAAACAAAAATAAATTGAATTGATTTTAAACTGTTATCAAAATAATATTCTAGTTACACTAGAATAATTAAAATAAATTATTTACAATATAACAGGTGAAGAGGAATAGTTATAACAGATCAGGTAATATTATACATAAAGTTTTACAGTTGATAATGATGGATTATTTATATTATTGTTATTGTTTATGTTTACATTTGTTATCATTTGTGTATATACACACAAAAAAGCATTCCGAGAATATATATCAACTCCTGTTATCAAATGATAAACATAGAACATGAAAAAAGTTAAAACATACCAACTTAACCTAGTGGCCTAGGCTTTGTTTGGAAACTAAAATTAAAACTACTAATCTATGAAAGTAACCCAGTCTCTTAGTTTTCAACATGGGCCTAGGATAGGCCTACTAGGCAATAGTGCGGTTTTCACTTTTTTCATGTTCTAGAATTATAACTTGATAACGAGGGTAATTTATAATCTTCAAACATTGTGTATTAATTTTTATACACACAAATTATGAAAAATGTCTGTTTAAATCATAAAATAATTATTATACTATATAGAGAGTGTTTTTTTTTTTTTAAACCAATCCAAGAAGAAAGTTGTTTTTAATAGCTTATATTCACTCTGTGGTGGTTCAACTGTTAATAATTAGGAAGAACTAGAGCAGGGGTCTCCAAACTACGGCCCGCGGACAGATTTTGTCTGGCCCGCGGAGAGCTAGCATACTTGAAAACTCCTTTTAGAATTGTAATGAGTAAAGACATGTATAATATGCAGAAAATTTAACTTCAGTATATAATAATTAACAAATTATTGAAATGAATCCAACTAACATTTTATACATTTTAAATAAAAACATAACTTATAACAAGCATAATGACATATGAAATACTAATGAGATTTATGTAATTGAGATTTTCCACTGACAATAGTTTGTAGTTGTGGACTAATTTTACTTGTACCAATTATTAAAAGAGATTTAAGATGCTCATCAGTTAATTTAGATCTGTAAACATTTTTTGTGTACTTCATTTTGGAGAAGGTCTTCTCACACAAATAAGTAGTACCAAAAACAGAAAACAGCCCACGAGCAAATTTATGCAAATTATCAAATTGTGTCAGTGGAAGACTCTTATAAAATTCCAACAAAGATGAGTTTTGATATTTGTTCTTAATTATATCACTGCACTGTAGATCAATCATTTTCATTTGAAGTTCCGGGGCTAGGGTTTCAATGTCAGTATCAAAAGGATTCTGAAAAATCTTAATTTGATTCGCAATGGCATCAAAGTCCGAGAAACGAGTATCAAAATTTATTTTGCTAATCCTTAATCCTTAATATCACAAGTTAATTCCAGTTGATCATAAGGGTAGGTTCCACTACTGTTCATTAAGTTAAAAAATGTTGTTTGTTATAGCAAATGTTAGAAAAAAGACATTTGTACCCCTGAATAGCTCTATATCTGCAGTGAATATCAGCAGTCAATGCAAAAAATGTTATATACACTTAAATTTAGAGTTTACATTCCACGTTTAGTACATGGATTTAGCACATGAGTTTTAAAATGACCCAGATCGACGTCTTTAGTTTTGTGAATTGTAGATTAACCAACACAAACATGATCCTCAGTTATTCAATAAAATTGTGTGGTCTGATGAGGTCAATTTTAAGTTAAGCGGAGAAGTTAACAACCATAACTGTATTTACTGGTATATTGAAAATCAAAATCTTTGTTAGAGCAACAACTCAATCAACCCTGTGTGAGTGTTTGGGAGGCAATATAATCATTTGGTGTACTTGGATGATACAGTCACTTGTTGGAGAGTGACTCACCAGTAGACCATCAAAAATTGATGATGCTATTAATCTATAATGTCATGTCATCATCTAAGAAAAAGGTGGGTTTAAGCAAGGGTTCAGTATTTTCCTTGACCATTTGACCATTTGACCATTTGGCCTTGCAGAGTGTCAGAGAAATAATTCATACTGAAGCAACTAACAATGGAGCACATCATCATCTCAGGATATGCTGAATTTCGCAAATGTTGGCCTTGATTGATTATTCTCCAAACTGAAAGTAGAGTTGAAAGGAACACAAATTTTGCAGAAAAACAAAATCGGATGGAAGTCGAATACACTTCCTTATTCACAGGCTAGCTGCTAAACATTGATGCCATTTGCAAGTGGGAAAAATTAATATTTGTACATGAATGTTTGTATAGGAAAAATTATTATCTGATACTCTTTTAATTAAATCTTCTAATTATATATTTAATTTTTACCTTCTTCAAAAGCCATTGCTACGGTGTAAACGATAATTGGTACCTGCAGCAGCTGGAATATAAAAATAGGATTTATGAAATGTTTCCATCCTAATAGGATAAAAATTATGAACACACTGCAATAAAATTTCAGTCAAATAAAATAAATACAATATGTATTAATTTTTTTAGATTTTAGCTATATATTTTATCGTTTTAATATCGGTTTTGCTAAATTTACTTTTCTTTTAAAATATATTACTGGTTCAAACTGTGAAATTTGGTGAAAGATTTTACAGAGATCTTTATTTCTTACATTATAGAAAATATTTCATTTGCAACTCAATACGTAAATTTACATCTACTGTAGTTATACAAAAGTGTGTGTTTCCTACATTAAAAATATTTTCTCTGTCCAATATAATTGAGTAACTACACTCATACAGAAGTCATTTGTAACACTTAATACAAAAAGGTGAATAAAAGATAAATGAAAATAGACATGTTTCCTCAAATTAGTTATAATAAATCACAAATATGTGAATGAACATTATGTAACTCTATCTTTTTTCTCATAAGTTAACTATAAAATCTTACTGAAATTAATTAAATCAAACTGAACTGAATTAGAAGATTTTATATAATGTATAAATATTCATACCTATTTAACACAAATCCTTAGTGAAATGGATTTCATGAAATATAATGTAAGTATAAATTAACAATTCTGTTTTATTTTAGTAATTAATTGTTAGTTCATTTCCTAAAATAAAAGGAATTGTATCACATTGCAACTCTGGTGAAACTAAGAGTCTGAACTCATTTTTTATTTTTTTTGTTTTGGGTCCTACTGAATTAAAAAATACGTCATCCAATTTATACATAATATATAAGGTGACAATTTCATCACTAGTCATATGAATTAAAAATGTTAAGTATTGCAATTCTAAAGCAAAATAAAATGTGAGGACTAAAAAACTGAAACTAGCCAACCATTTACTATGCAACATACACTAAAAGTTATTGTTACCATTTGAAAAATATGATAAAACAAAACACAGCTAAAAGTATGATAAGATTCAAAATAATTCATGAAGGTTAACCAGACATATTTCTATTTCAAATTTCATTAGAATTGGATAATAAATATAAATTTTTATTATTACTGCAATTTTTTAAAAATATAATAAAAAATAAATATATCCAATAAAACGTTTTATAATGTATTATATATTAAGTGGCTGGTTCCATGCAAAGTTTAAACTCTGTAGCCAGAAATAAAATTATGATTTATACATATGTATTTTATGACATTTAGATTTATTTTATAAGATTTTTAATATCTCATTTTAAATTTAATTTTCTTCTAATTTGGTCCAAATATACTTTTTACAATTCCATGGACAAGTTTTTGGTGAAAAAAATTGGTAGCTATATTTAAAAATTGTGGTGGATATTGCAGTTTTTTGCGATAACTTCTTCCTTGTGGGTCTTACAATCGGTTATGATTGTAACTTTAAAATCAACATCCAATGTTACCTTGAATTGTTATTTACAATAAAATAAAAAGGGAGTTATAGTTAGACACTAGATTTTTACCAAAAATTATAAAAATTAGGAAAAGAACTTAGTCCAAGTGAACATCATATCTTTAAAAAACACGAGATTTAATAAATACATTTGTTTATGTTATTTGTTTTACAACTATTGAGTAATAAAATATTAATAATTAATTTCATATCACCTTCTTCTGTCTCTTCATGTTCATTCACATTAAAAAATTTATCTATTAACCATGTAAAGAAATCACATTAGAGAAAGTAAAATACTTACTAAGAAAATAACAAACAATAGAGATGCCATCTTCCTTACTATACTGCTAAATCTAAGCTCCAGATACTGCAAAAAAGAAGAAAAAAAATTGTCACAAGAAGTTTAAAATTTCTAATTGACTAGTTTTGTGATGTACCATGGGTACAATTTAAAATTATTTTATCAATTTATTATTACTCTTATTTCTTTATGATTGTTATGTTTTTATTAAAGATTTACTAACTATTAAATGTTATTGTCAAACACAATTTTACATAAACATAAAAAACAGATAGTTTATATTGGGACAACATGTTAAAATATGTTAACAATCAGTGACATAGCCATGAAATAATTACAAACATTTTAAATTGTTGTCAGTTTCCACTTGTAAATCATCTAGGCTAGATTGGATGAGTTATTCAAAAATTTCTTCAAATAAATTTCTTTAATATATTTCTTTTTTTTTTCATGCTATCCCTTCCATTTCTCACACCTCTGGCAAATCGTACAGCATCCTACATAAAGATTTACTGTTCTAAAGGTTAAAAGGTGTAGTCTCATCTTTGTAAATTGATTTGAAATAACTAATTTATGGTGAAAAAACTGAAAAAAAAGAGATCAGGCTCTCAAAAAGAAGATTTATCCATAGGATGAACACGTCTTAAAAATAACTTGTATTATGGAAGCTTGAAAACAAAATTTAACTCGTTTCATTATGAAAATGAATAAAGATTCTTTTAAGAACAAAGATTTAAGTTAAGTGGTGTACCATGGAATGTTTTTAATGTATTTAGAACAAAGTTTGTACAAAACTTTGGCAAGGTTGCAATCGAAAGGTTTTAGATTAAGAAATAAGATAGTAAGAGAAATATTTATATGGGTAAAAATTATACATTATTTATTGTGTTTTCTCAAATAATGTTGAATATTTGGATCAGGATTTTAAATCAGTTAATGACCCACTTCTATAATTTAAACTTTTATTAAAGGGGTAATTGTAAAAATTGTTAAATCTTATCCCTTGAATTTCAGTGTTTATATTCATGTGAAATATCCCAAACTGTTACTGGTTAAGAATCACTGCTAAAACAATCATTGCTAAGCTTTATTCTGTAACCCACAGAAAAAAACAACTAATCTGTAATATTAAAACGCAAAAATGAAATGACCAGGTTCACCCGAAAGAAAATTATATAACTGACTAGCTATGCCAAAAACAAAGAAAAAGCCTGTGTTTTGAAAATGTCAATTACAAAATAATATATAATATCCTTATTGGAATACATAAAAGCACCAAGAAAATATATTTTAAAATCTAATATTCATAGCACAATAGCTTAGGCCTGCTAGATGGGTTTTCAGTCAAGTAATGTGTGATTAGCACTTCGAAATTCTCATCACTGTTGTCCTAGCCTTATCAACCAAGGACAATTAGCTACTACAGTAGAACCCCTCAAACTCGACCCCCTCAAACTCGACCCCCTCAAACTCGACATTCCTTCAAACTCGACAGGGCCAGTGACCAGGAGCGTGGGATTTTCAAGGTCATTCACTGCATTGTTTTACACCATGTGCGCCTGCCAGATGCCGGGAGGTTGAGGCTTGTCACTTTTGTTTATAAAGCTGAGAGGGTTGCTTCTTTGTCTAGCCACTTTCTAATCCTACTGTGTAGTAGAGGCCAAAGTTAAAGATAAAGGGTCCAGGTAGACCGGGACAGCCCTAATCATGTGTTGTCAAAACATTCATATTGTTGTGAACCCAAGCGCCTAACCACTCGGATGCTACCGGTCATTAGCACCGATTCCATTAAAGTAAGCGGCAAGTCTTTTGTCATAACAATTCAACGGAGTGTCGTAGAACTATGATTCAAGTTTTTTAATAAAGGTCTTAACCAGGTGAGAAAAATGACCCGACTCTTAATTATATGCGATCAATCAAAAGTTTTTTCAAACAATGCTAACTTTGCTCTAATGTTTTTTTTATATATATAATTGTTTTAATCTTTAAAAATATTTAATGGACTGTCTGTTTTTTACTGTAGACTTTACTGTAAAATTTATTACAGCATATTAGGATAGATCTTTTTAGTTTACTGAGCTTATTGTACAAGGCCAATACTTTTTAAATCTCATTTGACCCATCGATAAATTTCATTTTAATGTGTGATTGAACACACTATTTTTGTTGTTGTCAGGCAGGGACTTTTTTGCAATAAACGTGTAATCATTGATAATCAATAAATGTACAGTTATTTAAAGTAATTTTGAGTATTTGTTGCAAACCTAACCATTAAATACTAAAGTTCCTTAAAACTCGACAACCCCCAAACTCGACAACCTTAAAGTCCACATTGTGTCGAGTTTGAGGGGTTCTACTGTACTAATAATTCTCTGTTTGAAGTTATTTGTTAATGATGGAAGTTCAATTTTATTATTATACATTTTTTGGGCATTTGCCATCATTTGTGTGTTAAAAATCAAAACACAATGTTTTGGTATTGTAGGAAGCTTAATACAACTAACAATAGGCCACTCCCCTAATAGTTTGTCATGCCTTCTGGACCACGTCACTTGTTGCTGTATCTTTGATACAACAACACGTATTTGGCATTAGTTGTGTGTTACCGTGATTGTGTTTTTTGACTTCTCAGTTTTAGCTCTGAGATGCATGCTTAGATATTAAGGTTGGTGTTATTCTTATTTAATTTTACTTTTTACATAGGCTTAGTTTCTAGTTTCACGTTTCTTTAGTTTTTAGTCACTTGATGATGGGAATTGATTCTTATTCCCGAAACGTTGTGTTTTGATTTTTAACACACAAATGATGGCAAATGTCCGAAAAATGTATAATAATAAAATACTAATAATTGTAGCTTTCCAATTTCCCTTACAAAGCTGGGCCAATCTATAAAGTTTAAGTTCTTACGAGGTTTGAACCCAAAACCTTTCACTCATGAAGTCAGAGCGCTGACCACTAGACTAGTCAGAGTGAATTATGACTAGTCGTACATAATTTTGGTACATAATTAAGAAACAAGATTAGAAAATGGATGGCACAACACCACAAATCTAAACTATCTACACAAATAAAGAAAATGAGGTGGATTGACACTAGTCAATTGTAGAAATACAGAAAGGTGGACTAAATAATATGTTGATATATATGTAGGCATGTTGGTAAAATGCACCAAACTTTCACTCCAAGTCTAGTCCTGAAAATAAGACAACAAAGAGTACACATACAAAAATGTCACCATTTCATAGATTTTAAAAGTATCTATGATAACAAAATTAAATGCACATTGATGGACAAAATAATGAAAGATAATGCACTTCAGAAATTGTTAAACTTACTAGGAAATATCTTCTTTGAAAATAAAATGCAAAATAGAAATTGACGTTAAGTTATCATGCAGCACCATTTAATATGAAGAAATCATTACACTACAGTAATTGAATTGGTAAAAATATTGGTCTTAAAAAATAATTTTATTAATTGGTCTTAGAAAATGTACTAAGAAGAGCCAAAGCGGAGGTAAAAGAAATATTTGGTTCAGGATCACACAAATTCTATTCATATCATTGCAAAAATGGGAGACATTTAAAATCCACCTTCTGCGAGATTGACACACAAACAAATGAATATGGTATTCAAAATTCAGCTATTTAAATCAGAAACTAATCCTTTAAAAAAAGGAGATGAGTTTATGTAACTAAGTTCTCTTATAACAACACTCTCTTGGAAATTATACATAAAAAAATTACAAGGTACCTATTAAAATATAATTGGGTAATTTTTGTTTTATAATAACAAGAAAGGAAAACTTAAAATGTATAAAAAAATGATGAGGTATATTCATACTCATAATTGAATGTGAAAAATGAATCCCTATATCACAAATCTGCATATTCAAACAGAAAATATTGGCCTTATAAAAGAAAATGGACAATTTGAGAAAAGGACTAATGGAACTCTGTGTAATTTAAAAAGCAAATAATATTGAATGTTTATTGGTGATATTGTAGCTCAAGTAAAGGTCATATATTTTATCAATGAATGAGGGTTACACATCATTAGAAGTATAAAGTAATTACATACTCATAAGGTAAATAGCTTAGTTAGACAATCTAGACTTCTGTGGTTAGATGTGGTGAATGATTGTTTGGAGTGAAGAACTAGAGAAGAGAGATTAGTGATAGATTGAAATTGAAAGAATTGAGCAGGTGGTAGTATCAGTTAAGTAAATAAGTTCAGTATAAAGTGATTGTTTCTAAGTTATTAGCTATCAAGTAGTGGAAAAAAAGTTTTGTAAACAATACTGAAACTTTATTTTATAACAATGTTTTATTATAAAATAGAAATATTTCTATAATTACATACTGCAGTTACAGAGAACAAACATTCAAAGATTTTGTTAACAAACATATTCAATGTGTTTTCCATTATGTCTTAAAAAACCCTGTGACATCTTTTTTGTCTCTGAAAAGTGGTTGATTCTTTCCTCTTACAGTTGCTACAATCTTGCAGTTGACCTGAGGTTGCTTGTGGTTGTTCTCTAGAAATCGCTTTTTTCATCATTCCCAAAAGGTAAGCATTACATGATGTTAAATCACGGTAATGAGAGGAATATGGAATATATGCTTCATAAGGTATCAAATGGTTTCCAAATGTGGCATGAATTAACCAAAGTTCCTTCGCCATATGTAAAATAGCCTCATCCTGCTAGAATCACTAGGCTCAAAGAGGTAAATTTTGTACTCGATATAATTTTCTTAGTTCTATTAGTCACCGGATTCTGATTCTGATTTTAGTCACCGAATTTTATTTGTCATCCTCAATAAAATAAGAACCCATGCTGCTATTTGCAGATATCGCACACTGTATAGTCATTCTGTGAAGTGATGTTTCAAAAAGGATGTCTGGTCCACCAAAATCAAGAAACTGAGTTGTTTCTTAGTTGATATAAACATTTAGATGAATATAAAACTTGTCATAAAACAAAACATTAGATAAAAATGCTGGTTGTCATACACCATTGATAATATGGAAGCACAGTATACTCCTCTTGCTACCTTATCTATATATTTTCAATAGTTGTCCAGTCTCTAAGGGAACCCACCACCGGAGACTTTTTTATGGTGACTGTGACACCTGATCAAAAAGTCGTCCTTGATTTTCATTAGTTGTTACTGTAACTGAAGGGCTAGTTAAACCTTTATGCAATGTTATGTTTTCAGTTTGGCAGAATTTTTCTGAGACTCACAGCAATTAACTATGTTAATCAGTGGTGGATGTTGAAAACGCACCTGAAATTCATTTGTAACGTATAGTAGGCTAGGTCCAATTGAATGGCCTATTCTGTATGAGTGAAAATAGTGCTCTACTAAAAACTTTCTTTTCTGTTGTTAAACCTCTGCACTACCTTAATCTCAAGTAAACAAACAAAACTGTTGGTAAGGCAACAATAACCTAGGTGATCAGCTGGCAGAGACAAATATAATGTGATAATAAGTTTCAGTACTGTTTGTTTTTGTCCATACTGTAGTATGGTACTTTAAATAATATTATAGATTAGTGCATACTGATATGAAATCATGTTGCAGTTAAGAGATTCTGAAATTAAAATTGAAATTGAAGTAAACAACAGTTTATATACATGAAACCCTCTTAACCTTCAGTTCTGTCTTTTATATTTTTAAGTAGATTACATGCAGAAGTTACTACTATTTATTAATTTGTTTAGATAATATATATGTAATCTTACCTCATTACAAGATATGAGTTGTAATTTGTAAAACACTGGTACAAATCCATTAATAATTAGGTACATTCCAAAGAACACACTAATAGTAGCTAATAAAAATTGAAATCCAAAGTTGAAAATCTCAACTGGCACGCCAAGAACCAAGACACAAGACGCATGACTAGAAAAAAACATGAGTTTAATTAAACATTCATTTATGACAAGATTTTCTATTTTATACCTATTATTTGGATAAAACACTAAAACAGTAAGTGTTAATTTGTTAAGATCTAAGATCTAAAATATTTAATAGCGAGAATTATAGGATTTCATGTGAGAGTTTTACATTAAGGTAAATTATTCCCCATCTGTGGTGTTTTGTCTTAGAACAAGAGAGGCATGTAATTACAGATGTTGCACCGCATAAATGAAAAATCAAAATAAAAAAAACATGCCAAATCTCTTCAGGTTGATTTTTGTTTTATTTTCACATTTTCCCTTCTAGGAATTTAGTTTTCTTCATTAAAGAAAAAGTAGGTAACAAAATCCAATATCAAGATTTTACAACTATTTCATGGTTAAAAACAAAATTTTAAAATTTACCTTTATCGTGCACAGGTAGACAACTCAAGGTCAATATTTATGAACATGGAATGCAAATCAGTTCAGCCTTTTATGCTTTAGAGGTGTAATAATTTAAAAAATGTGTGAGGCTAATTAAGTTATTTAATAGTGAAGCTATTTTAGGAATAAAAATTATTCTTTCGAACTTTAAAAGTTCTACTAAGTATTTATTTATTAATTTATTAATTTGCTCGACTAGGGCGCCAGGTATCCTTAGCATACCAATTTAGAAAAAGATAAAAAATGAATTTAAATATAAAAAAAAATCTCTGGGGTCGCAAATTCTTTTATCAGTGTACTTACAGTGGATTTTGGTTTCAAATGAGAACACTTTAACTGAAATGTTAACAAAGAAAATTTATTAAATAAAAAACACAATTATTTCTATACAGTGACATAGACATATCCTGAAAACAAACATGAATATTATTTTCCTGGTTAAAAAATCTTTTATCTGAATTTACTTCTTTAAATTTAAATCAAAAAGTTAAGTTTTATGAATTTCATACTTTGCATTTTAGTGTTGCAACAACAGAATTTAAATCATTAAAAAATTAATGTTCTGTGTCTCTAAAGAAGACTTAAATATGTATAAAAAAAATTAATTATTTTGCATTTATCCTAAACAAAATATAAAAACAAGCCTACATCTAGCAAAATCACACTCTATTCATAATATACATCTTTAACATGATAAATTGTTTATGATGTCTATACCACGACATCTACACATAAAAAAAAAAATCCGTTGTGATGAATCCTGATGTCCTGTGATTCCAAAGAAGGCTTCAAACTGCAGTTCTTCCAGTGCTCACAGCTCATGTAGTCTCCAACCTTCCGATACACAATGATATAAAAATCCTTTATAAGGATTTAACAAACTGTTCATTATTTTAAATAGTTCTGCCTTATCTAGAAAGTATTAAAACACCGGGACATGACATTTCCCTAAATTGTTCTAAAGAAAATAATTTCTATTGACTCACACGACAGTCTTATTTATTTCAAACGTTCTTTGTCCAATAGGATTAATGTGTAAGAGCAAGAATATATATTTTAAAATGTTTGTACACTTAGTTTTATCACCAAACACATGTTCAAATTGTCACTTTCATCGGTCTACCAAATTTCTCATAAAAAATACGTCTCATATTAACACTACATTAAACACAACTTGTCCATTCAAGCGGTGGACTCCTACTGACTTGTTGCCATGAGGCAAATCTCACTTCTGAAAAGCGTTCCTTCCGGTTACATTCACTGCCATAGTTATTTTACATACATCATCACATAAAATCAAAATTCACATATAAAGTAACTAAACATTCGCAAATGTTTGTGTTGTACTAATACTAAACATGTTTATTTATTTTTAGCCTTGAAAATCTATTTTTTCTTTATAAATGAGTTTACTAGTTTTAAATTATTATTTGAATCTTTTATCTCTATGGATTAACCGCGTCTTTTAAATGAGTCTATATTAAGATCTGACTTTTCACACTGTCACAGAGGTGGTAGTTCCAGAGATCCACCGATTTGTTATGGATTTTGTCTTAGGTTTAAAATAAAAAATTAACAATCTTCAGATTCCTAATTTTTTTAACTACAAAATATATTCGATATAATTGGTTTCTCCATATTAGAATCTCCTATTAAATCATTAATTAGATTCCACTACCTTCCAAAATCACATTTTTTTTTTCAATCAAACATATCATTGAATTATTTCAAGGTCAGTTGTATATCTCTCGATAACTGCCTGACAAGTCTTTCCGTTAAATGAAGCAAATGTGTTCTACAATCTCCCAATATATCTTGTCAAGAGTTTAAACTTTCCTATACTTCTGATAACATTATAAGCAAGCTGAAGTTACCTTTAATTAGTTATCCAGCAGATAATAAATGGTTTATTTTGTTATGTTTGATTTGTGGATGCTTTGTTTATTTTTAATGATTTCTTTAATATTTGTAATTATGATAATGAAGAAATAACACAATTAATGTTTTTTTTGCCAAAGCCTAGTCCTTTGTATTTAAATTTTTTAATTTTTCATATTTAAATTAAAGGTTAGAAATTCTGTCCACTTTTTTCCTTCACATCATTGACTTGATTCTTTTAATGTAGATCGTTTGCTTTTCTTTTTTGTACAAGTGATACTTTGTAATACAAGTTAACTAATCGAAAAGTACCTGTTGAATACCATCTTCAACTAAAGTAAACATATTGCATTTCCCAGTACAGTTAGTTTTCAGTCAGTATGGGCATTCCCAACTGGTTTTTGATCAATCAAAACATTGCACATATGCAGTACCGACCACCAAGTTAAATTTTTAAACTGCCAGAAAAGTTGCTGTTAGTTACTGGTAGAATAAATAAAGCATTGTAGAACAGAATAATTTTTTCAGCTGGATTTGTCAGAAGGTTAAAGTTATATGTTGGATAATTAATGAGAACTTTATTTGGAGATTGTAGAACTGGACTTCAGTATTTTACAAAATGGTGCAATTTATCTCTTTATCAGTTTTTAGTTCATAAGTCTCTACAAAGCTTATTTTTTAATATATTTTTTATAACAGATTTTGTTATCCAAGATGTAATATACTGGTATAAATTATTGTTGTTACAGTTGGCAATAAAATATCATGGCAATCCAGTTAGTTGTAGTATACTGGTGTAAATCATTCAATGTGAGGCCCTTGCCGAGTCTTCGTAACCATAATTATTTAACCATTTAACTTAGGATGGGTTGATGAACTTGGATCAAGTGTTGAAATACATGGATTAAGTCGAGAATAAGTTATACGATAGGAAGAGGACAACATGGATCAGCCGGAACTGGATTGCCATGATATTTTATTGCCAACTGTATCAACAATAATTTATACCAGTATATTACACAAGACAGTTATACAGTTATTTCATTACTAACAATGTCTCTGCTTTGTTTCAAAAGTCTCGTGTACTGTAGAAATGTCATGGAAACAACTCCAATCACACACATTTACTTCTTTTAAAGAATTACATAATTTTTCCTTTGCATTTTATCATTAAAATTTTTAAAACCATTTAATTCTTAAATCAAAAAGGTAGAGTACAGTACTCTATTAACTTTATTTACATTACATGTCTGTGCATGAAATTTACGAATGTTTTTTATATGTTTGTGAGTGTTTTTGGATATGTTTCAGAGTGGGCGTTTGCATAATTTACTGAATGGTTATATGGATGATATGGGAGTATGATGATGCTTATTGTATGTTAGCTAATGAGTGATAGATAATGTTTGTTTGGATTGTACAATGAATGAGCAAATGTTAACTTACAATGAAATGTCTTTATGTATATATGTTGATAAGTATATGATTGATAGTGCACTAAGATTATATAATTATACTATATTTGTTCTTTTATTTTTTTCTGTGTAAGTGATTATGCTAATTGACAATGATTGAGTTAGCATTAAAAAAACTCAATGATTATAATTATGTATTAAGGATTGATTTTATAACAGTGCACTAAACTATATATAGTGTAGAATAAACTTTGATATACTTATTTAAGAAATTTCTGTTGGAATTGGATTCCTGATGTTATTAGGACCTATAGTTACAAACATAAGGATACATAGTAATGAGATAGATCTTTATAAAATTCTGAATTTTGTGATATTTTCCAATTAATTGTAGTAATGATTATTGAGCGGGTGAATTATTCATTTATGTTCATCACTAGATAGGCTGTGAAACTAAGGTTTTAAACTTTTCACCAGCAGACACGGTTCCAGTTTGTTCAAGTATTTCATAATCATTTAAATTTAAGTATTTTGTTTTACTTGTTTTTTAAAGGAAAAACCTATCAGTCATCATCGTCTTGTAAAAAGGAAGAAATGAGTATACAATAAAAACTCCTAGTATCCTCAAATATTCTAATAGTATCACGGTTGGAAAAGAACAAGAGTTAGTCGAGAGACCTGATAGGAAAGTGAACGAGAAGGTTCTAACTCAAGACTACATGATCCTGATAGGTCTATTTGGGATTGCCATTCACTAAAGTGAGTTCCTGGGGTTTAAAAAAATATATAAATTTAATTGTTGTGTATATATATAGACATCCTAGAAATAGAAAAGAAGATTTTGTGGCTAAAAATTATTATGAGCAAAATTTTAAAAACAAAGTTACAATTAATGAAATTTTATTGGGGATATTAATATTATATTTTGGCTACAAGTGCAGTAGACTTTATGAATTTTATGGCCAGTCATGTGCTTAAATCTTTAATCAATCAACATACCCGAGTTTTGAATTTACTTGTTATATATTTGGATCATATTTTTGATAGAATAAAGGAAAAGAGTAAAGTAGATGTAAGAGCAGTAACACCATTACAGATAACAGATCATTCATTAAGACCACGAGTATTATCTTTTTTAAATAAAACCAGTGTAGGCTCAACTATACTAACACATATGTTTGACTATATTGATTAAAACAAAGTTAAGTCAATTATTAAATAATGCTGACTGGTTGGATGTCTGTAATCTTTCCAATTCCTTAGATGCTTAAGATTTTTTTATTTTATAAAATATTAGGTAGTAAAATTTCCAAATATAAACATAATAAATATAAAACATCATTGTTAAGTTAAAGTCATTGATAAATAACAATTTGTATGCCACAATAAAAAAAACATTATTCTGGTTAAAAATAAGATACCTTTTGTGTGATTTACGGGGTTACATATTAAAAAGTAGAGAAATAGGCTGTACACTGGCATTCAAGAAATAAAACAAAAGAGTTTTTGAGTAGTGTAAAGGGAATAGTAAAACAATATGGCAAAATTTAAATAATTTAACCAGTGTGAAACATATACGAGTGGCAGTGGCGGATTTCCCACTAGGCACTCTAGGCCAGTGCCTAGGGGCGGCACGCTCCAGGGGGCGGAACGGCCGGACGTTTATGAACTGTTCCAATTTAGTAGTCTATATGATTGAAATAATGGCGTTAACATAAAACAATTGGTAGACCGAGTCTTGCTCGATAATATTTCATTTTTATCAGTTCATCCAATTACTATAAAACCGTTCAGAGTCATTAAATGTATACACATTTCTTTTAATACTTCATGCAATTTTCATCTCACATTATGAAATAGTGTTTATTCTGTCAGGAGGCTTTAATTTTTCAAACAGCTGTTATGATTACTTTGTTCCAGTTTTCGTTGTTTATTTCGTTACCAACACACAATATTAAACCCAAAATATTAAACCGTTTTGACCCTATAATTAATTTATTTATGCAACTAGATGTTGTCTGGCCAAGTAACCTATACTGGATACGTTTTGGAGCAAAAAAAAGTTATTTCTAGCACTTTAAAAACATCCTTGGAGCCTGAGATATCAATCAATCAAGGAAACATACATCTTTCTATAATATCGTAGGATATTATGGTACCGGTACGTGAAGTACTACAGGGGGGCGGCAGTCAGAATAGTGCCTAGGGGCGGAACATTTATAAATCCGTCCCTGACGAGTGGGCAATATTGTTTTGAAATTATATTATTGCAGAAGGTGAAATAGTGTCTAAATTTAATAAAATTTATTTACTCACTAGAAATTCAAGGCTTTGGCCTTGGAATTATTTTGAAAACACTTGAAAATATCTCATTTATGTTTTAGACCAGTGACCATTACTGAACTAGAAACATAATTTAATGCCTGAAAATTGGCAAGTGTCCTGGAATTTATGGTCATTCAAAATTAATTAAAGTAATTGCCTTATTCCTTGACATTAGAAAAGCATTTGATAATGAAGATCATAATATTTTGTTGGTTATTTTATGGAAAGCTGAAGATAGGTGCATGATACTTGTACATGGGAGAAATTATATTAACAATAGACGATAATGTGTCAGAATAAATGGCAAATTGAATAAATGTCCAACAGCAAAAAATTACAAACTATGGCACCAATTTCAAAAAAGTTTTCAGTTCCAATTAACATTCACATCATACACCAAACATAGGTTAACACCTAACCAGATAACATAGGAAAGAAAACCACATGAAAATCAGAATGATACAGATAGACAATGACTATATATTGTGCTTTATATGTGTAGAGATACAATTTACCATTATTTTTGTTTACCTGGCTATAAGGGACATTGCTATTGGAAAAATTCCCATTTTCTTTCCCCCCAACATGTATTCATCAACAGTATTCTGCTTGCTGAAGCAACCATAATATATTCCAATCATGGCGCTAAGACTCATCATAGCAGCACATACGCTGTACTCCACCCAATCAAATGTTACTAATGTTTCATCTACAGCAGGCATCTGAAAGAAAAGTAAAACAGCTTATGAATAAATATTTTGTAATAATAATATAAAGTTCTTGGTAATCAAATTTCTTAACATATTAGCTGAATTTGATGATTGCTATTTGTTACAGAATATTTGTATGTAAGCGATTTTGATGAGTATTCTGACCCTGCAATATTCTGTTCACTGACATTAACAGAAATATCTTGCTATGATGTTGAAATGGAATAACTGCTTTGTAGTAGATTCATGCATATTCAATAGATGTCAGTGTAATGCGTTTTATTATGTATTTATTTTTTAGCACTTATTTTATCCCTTGTAAATATGAGAATGCATGTGTTCAATTTTACAAACTAACCTATAGCAAGATTTTGTGTTTATTTGTTTTTTGTATGATTTTTATACATAGATTCAATATTTTGGAACTTTATTTATCTTATGTATTTGTGTATAATATTGTTTCTAAAAAACCAAATACCATTTCGAGAAAAAATTCAAAAATTATATATATATATATATATATATATATATATATATATAGCCTATATATATATATTTGTTTTATCATTTTTTATATTTAGTAAGTTATTTCTAAATTATAATTTACATTTTTTAAATTAAAAAGGGGTCAGTGATTAATGAATATAAATTTTTCATCTGTACTTTCCTATGAAATAAGCAGAACCTTAGCCTAATTATTTGAAAAATAAAGTACCACAAGTTTCCTCAATTATTTTATACATAAGTTGCCTTTGACCTACTAATCGTCTGTCGAAGGCTTCCTCACGGTGGAGCCACCTGTAGAATCTAAAAGTAAATATATTTATTTTTAAGTTGTTACCTTACTAAGAGCAGTAGAGGTTTTATAAGATCAAAATACGTTTTATCATGGTTGTTTTATTTAAAGCGGTTTTTTACATAGTCCAGATGTGTACATTTCATACAATATGTGTGTTTACAATGTACTACAACTTATTTTACATCAATAATATCATTTACCTTTAAAACTAAAAATAACAATAGTTGTTCCTCAAATTTACGTTTCTTAAAATAATTGTTAACTAACAATGGCGAAAACAAATGTACATTTAATACAATATTTCTGCATTTACAATATACTTTAATTAATTTTATATGTTCCCATTAGCTTTGAAAAACATTACTTTGCGCCATAAATGTTAGTTTCTTCAAAAATTGCTTACTCTACTAACGATAGAGAGCATGAAACAATTCATACAATATTTTTGTATATTAGACTTTAATTTATTTTTAATGATTTAATTACTTTTAAAATTATGTCTCTCAAAATATAAGTTTCTTAAAAAAGTTGCTTACTTACAATGGCTTTGTAAATTATGAAAAACAGATGGATGAGTTTGTTTAACTTTAATTATTTTGTATTATCTAAGTATAATTTCAGAAATTGCTAAACTCATTTCTTTTTCAATGTTAAGCTTAGCTTTATACTTAGACTACAGCTTTAATTATAGTTATGGCAGAATAACCACATTCACAGAGATAAGAAGTGTTAAATGGAGTCATTTAAGTCCAAGGAAAGTATGTTTATTGCTGGATATTCTTTTTTAACAGGACACCAGAACTCTAACAATGACTCCAACAGGAACTAAATGTTTAACGTTCAATCAATTGAAATATCAATCAGATGTTCTGTTTCCTCGTTATTTAAATGGTGTGTTTATTACCCACTTCAATTTTTATATTTTTTTAAAATTATTTATTTTATTTTTATTTATTCATGCTTTTTTTCGACAAATATTACATTTGTATAAGGTAGGTCCCATAATTTACAAGTAGGCATGCTATATAATAATAATACTTGGTACCCCAGCAACCCTACAAAGTCCATAAAATTATAATTATTATGATAGCAGACTAAATACACATAAATACAAAATCCATAATACATGTGTCAAAATCCATCATACAATTTTTTTTTTTTTTTTTTACATTAAAAATATAAAATACATCTATACACAATTCAACAAAACATAAAATATGATCAAGACCACAAACAACATTACAAAGCCTCGAACAATAGTCAATCATTAAAATAAAATAACACACATAAATATAAAAGATAGAAACATGGAGGCTCCACACACTCCTGTCAGTGCCCCACAAACTCCTCCCCAGAGTAACAAGATCCAGACAACAGCAGTCGTCTTAGTCTACCTTTAAAACATGAATAATCATTTATCTCTAGCAAGTCTGGAAGAAGGTTATTCATAAATAGCGCCCCAGCCTGCGAAGGTAACTTACTAAATAAATTTAGCCTGTGCTGTTTATCCCAATATTTGCAAGCCATTCTAGTATGGTAATCATACAAATCCCTATTTTGAACGTACTTACACTTAAATTAAAAATAAAGAATTGTTTCAAATATATAAATGGAAGGTAGGGTGAAGATCTTAAACAATTTAAATGTTTCTTTGCATGATTGAAATTTAGAAAGTTCTCCAATTATCCTATTGGCTTTTTTTTGGAGAACAAATACTCTAGTCACATTCTGGAGTGAGGAATCTCCCCACAAAACGATTCCATATTTTAGAAAAGGATATATCAACACATAGTACGTTGTTATAAGAACCTAAGCATTACAATATTGTTTCAGACTTCTCAGCACAAAGAGACCACTACTAATTTTAGCACATATAGTCTACATATATGATTTCTCCATGACAGTTTATTATCAATGAAGAGACCCAGGAATTTTGTTGAAAATACTCCATTTAGTTCATTACCATCCAACCTAATATTAAGTTTTGGATTAAAATATTCTTTTAAATTGAAATGTATATAATTAGTCTTACTAGGGTTTATAGATAACCCATTGCAAATTAGATATTCTCTAATAGCATTAACTAGTGAGGAAGCCCTCTGCTCCATGTCATATAAAGATTCTGCTTGAACATTCAATGTCGTGTCGTCAGCAAATTGAATTAGTTGATCCGCATGTACTGATGAAATACCATTTACATAAATTAAAAACAATATTGTGCCAAGCACTGAACCCTGAGGGACACCACTTGACAACTCTAGTTTGTCAGATAATTTACCCGCAACAGTAACCTGTTGAGTTCCATTATTTAAATATGATTTTAACCATGACAATGGTTGTCCTCAAACACCTATTTTATCACATTTAACAAGCAATGATACAAAGCTTGTTAAGATCAAATCAAAAAGCAATGACACAATCAAAAGCTTTAGAGAGATCCAAAATTACACTCAAAACTTTATGCTTACCATCCAGACTCTCAATAATATATTCTATTAACTGGACTTATAGCATCTATAGTAGATTTTCCTTTTTGAAAACCAAATTGGCCTTCATACAGGATATTACACCTTTGCAGATGGTTTAACTTTATCTTCTACCACATAATATTCCAGATATTTCTATAATTCTGATAAGTATTTTGTCAAGAAAATTTCTTCTTTCAACACAACTTTTTTTATTGCAGAAACTGAATAAAAGAAGAAAACATGATATAATCCCTTCAAAATTATTTTTCCACAGAATCAATTTCTTCCTAAATCCTTCAATCTTATTTAACCCTTTGGCGAGTGATCATTTTGATCCCAAATGAGTGAGCACGGAAATTTCCGTGTGTGCCCAAATGAGTAAGCACGGAAATTTCCGTTTTGAGCATGGACTCTATAATTGCTTAAAAACTCTTCAAAAAATCATTATCTAGGGTAAAAACTTTATATTTGTTGAATTTTCTTTTGGATTTTCACTAACTTATTTGATTTTGACATTTTACTTCTTTATTTTAACATTCTGCAAAAGACTTTTCTTTATAATAAAACTTTTTTTTCTCTCTATCAGTATAGTAAAATTATTTAACTGAATTGTAAACACTTAATTTAAAATTTTGCCTAAACTATTAGTAATAAATGCAATAATATAGAAATACTCTATTTTCTAATATATTAGCTTATAGTAGACATACTTGAGGTAGTAGGGATGGTGAGGCCTAGCGGGAACTGGGTAATGCACACTTTTTTACACGCTCTTTTAGCTTCACACGGTCAGTCTGTCGCTGTCTTTGTAGTTGTAAAAAAATGGTTCTGTTGTCATTGTTTTGTTGACGTAGTTTTTATTTGTTTTTTATTTTTTCGGTAATGTGTCCCGATCTATTGAAAGTGATCCGCTACGTCTTCAAGGTCGCCACTTCATGAGACCTCTCCCTCCAATGAGTCACAGAAGAAGCAGCTTTCTCGACAATGCTTTGTGTGTAAACATACTAAGCGATCATTACCAAAGCGGAAGGAAACATCCTATGAGTGCTCAAAGTGTGAGGTGTCCCTTTGTATACATCCTTGTTTTGAACAATATCATACACTACACATTTTTTAAATTGTAAATAACTATAAATAATCATAATTTCAATTTTTTGTATACAATGTTTTCTTGTGGTTTTAATCAAATATAATGTCTTTTGTTCAAAAGTAAAAAAAAAATTTTCCCACTCTTTATGGTATATTTTAGCGTAATTGCCATACTCCTGTATGCCTGTGTCATAGCACGGAAATATCCGTGCTTACTCGCCAAAGGGTTAAAAGTTGAAAAATATTTGTATCATTATTCTTCATTTACTTGTTAAGGATATTTAACCTCTCAAATATATCTTCAGAAATCCTAGTTTAGTTACAAAATCTTCATCGAAAAATCAAAAATGTTTCTGCAAGTAGGTTACCTTCATTGATAGGAATAAATCTAATCTCCTATTTCGTAAACTCGCAGCAGTGCGTTCCCAAGGGATAACCATCAAACACTAATGTAAAATAAAAGATATGAGAACTCATCACATAGTTTAGAAAAAAACACTCGCTTTATTTGTTAGGTCTTCATGAAATTTATTGCGTTGTGCAGTTCTTTACTAAAATGTTCTACAAACAAAGCCTCTCTGTATATTATGCAGAAGGGCCAAACAGTGTAAGATGCTTTAGCTTGAATGTGGGCTTGATATTGTCCTGCTATTGATTTTCCACCATCAGTGCACACACCAACAAATTTTTTTCAGTCTACATCGTTATTAGACATAAATTTCTCTGCAACCTCATGTACTTAAATAAATTAAGGACTTTTATAAAGAAAAAAACAAGTTAAGTAGGTACGGTACGGATAGAAATCTTTAAAAATTCTAAATAAAATAATCTTTCAAATACAGCAAGTAGAATATTTTGTAGACATTTTATACTTTAGTAATTTGGTCAAGCGTGACCTTGAAAAGGAACCCAGCACCGTGGTGCACACGTTGAGAACCCCTGCGTTATGCACTTACAATTAATATTAAAACCATACTGTTTGTTTTTACTTACTCATTGTACAAAGTATAGGGTAAGTTTGATAATCTACAATATTTTAGACTTCTGTTTTTTGACTGATCTTCAAGTTTTACGGTGTCAGGAAAACGGAAATTGTTTTCACAATACCATCCATCTGTCGTCGTTGTTGTCTGTAGGTAAACATGATAGCGGTAGCAAAAATGAAGTTAGGAACTTGAAATTTGGTATAAGGGACTATAGTGTGTTCATATAGAACCCTATTGAAATTCAGAAAAATCAAATAAAAAATGTCTAAATGGTGGACATAAAAAACAGTTTTTTGTTTATTTTGTGTATCATTCAACTTAAAACACTCTAAATTAGATAAAAAATTGCAAATTTTAATTCTACATGTAATGGTACCAATCCCACTCCTCTACGATAACAAATAGAAAAATTATTATCTATAATGTAATTTTTAACTCTGACTTCCCATGAAAATGTGATATTCGTATAGTTACAAGATTCGGCACGGCCGAGTCATCAACGTAAACATAGTGAGTGGAAGTTTCTTCACATATGTACATCATCAAGGCCCGCCAAGGCTGAGTCACTGAGACTAGAGAATACAAGTGGAGACTTTTTAATATATAGTATACACATCTATCCAACATCAAAAAATAGTAAAATAGACAATTACACGGTTCAGAAAAACTGTGTAACAACTCTTTTAAACAAACTTACCCTAATGGTTAAGTCCCTTTAATCTGCGAATACAATTTTACATTTTTTACAAGGCCCAAGATACCAACTTTTAGCAATTATATTTAGAAAATCATCTTGTATGTATTACAATGTATGATGGGGCTGGGTAAATACCATTAAGGTTTCCATCAACTTGTTTTGTTGAAATTTTAAATGTCTACAAACTGTGAACATGCATACGTGAGAACATATCCTGGCATTTTGCTTTAATAAATAACAGTTAGTACAACCAAAAATTCGTTAAACTTGAGATAACATGGTTAAACAAACCAACTAAGTTTTTCTTTATTTAAATGAATTGCAGTTCTATTTATGTATATAAATAAAGATAACCTATAATTTAATGTTTAGCCATCTGCGACTTCTTTAATTTTAAGCCTTTTACAATTATTACATTTGATTCTACAGAAATATAAAGAAAAATGTGTGTAAATAAGTTTTGTGACATTTAACCAGTATATTTTGGTGAAAAAATATTAACTTAAAAAAAAGAAATAATAAAAAAGAAAATATTCTAAATTAATTATCATTCACTTATTTTATTTATTTTTAATGTTATTCTATTTATAGTTTTATAATTTTTTTGGAAAAAAAGTTAATGTTTCAAGAGTTTTTAATATAATTATATATTTGAAAAATATCCAATACTATAAAAATTGTAACAGAAAAATAAACAATTTCAAAATTGGATTTTTTTATCTGAAACAATCATTACAATCTTTATAACTAAACATTCAGTTTAGTTAGATAAAATGACAAATGTTCAAAACTCTTGGTACTTGTTACAGCAATCAGTGTTTAAAATAATTGATGTAAAAATATTGTATAAACTTTGATACACAAACAACAAAAATTAATCGCCACCAAAAGTGTCAGTTCGGTAGTTTTAATTAAAAAAAGAAAATTGACTATGGAGACGGCTTTAAAAAATATATATACATCAAAAAGGCCCTAAACTTGCTTTGCTTGTGCTATAAACACGTCTTCATGATAAATCGTATTTGATTGAAATCAAGCTTAATTGTGGTGATCAAAGTTTATATTTTATCCTGAATCAGTATATTTTTACTTCCAATTTTGCACACCAGTTTGGGCCATTAATATTCACAGTTTCCTAAAATTTGAACAAAATCTGTACAACCAATTTTAAGAAATTATGTCTTATATAAGCGTCATGGTAGATATTTTGATATTTTACCAATAATTTAAGAACCAGAATTTTAGAAAATTATTTTGTATTTTTTTATGGCAGCTAACCTTAAATTTTGACTAAGAAAAAAATGATTACATATCATTTTTACCACATACCAAATTTGATTACATTCTGTCCACTCTTTTGGGTTGGAGATTACTGCACATATGTAGATAGCACCCCCCTAAAAATACTTTGTTTCAGACTCAGGGGACCTCAAAACGGGTATTTCTGAGAAAAACTCTACTTCTGATGGGTTTTTGAGAAAATAAAAATTAATAATTAAATTATTGATATAGCACGATTTTTACATAACTCTACACTCCTGGTATTATGCATTGCAGTTTCTGTATCATACAAAATGTTTACAATTTTAACTCAAAATATAATTTTTAATGAATTGTTTAAGTTAAGTTTGTCCTTTATGTATTGGTAACACTGAAACAATTTTACAAGTAAAATAAGACTTGACCTAGGCTAAAAGATTTGAATATCAATATATCAGTTTTGTTTATTTGAATCCAATATAATAGTAGTCAAGCTATACTAATTTATTTTAATGTACTAATTAAAAAAAAAAAAAAAACTTTTACTGCAAGAGTTTTCTTGTTTGTATATTTTCATCACTTTTTAGTTACCCAGTATATAAAAGTATAGTGTAAGCTAGATAAAAATCATAAAAAATTTAGACCTCCATTTTTTGACTGCGATCTTCAAATTTCATGGCCCCAGGAAAATGAAAAAGTAATTTTCAACATACCATCCATGGTTGTTGTCTGTAGAACGAGGAATTAAGTAATTGGACTATAGTGTGTTCAAATAGAACCCTTTCGATATTTAGAAAAATCAAATTGAAAATGTCAAAATGACAGTTTAAAAAAAATTTAAGTCAATATCTCGTATGTTAGTCAACTTTTAATACACTAAATTTGCACTTATAAAACCCATGCATAAAACCCATGAATATTTCAATTCTACATGTCGTTTTAAGAACCCCACCTTGCTATGAATACAAATTAATAAAAGATATTAGTTTTGCTTAGAATTGGAAAGTGTCTTTTATAATGTATTGACAATTTATATTCATCTATAAAATTGGGTAGGTCACTACTTTTAAAAAAATAAAAAATTAAGTGCCTTTTAAACAAAAAGGTGCCTTAATTGTAGAACCTTCCATTTACTAAACAACCTAGATGGTTCTCTCTGTCCCTTTAAAAAAAATTGTTCTTACTAAACTCTTTTGAGCTAATAGAGCTGGGTAGAAGGTTGAATCATTATTTTATCTCCAACAAGAAACCTTCATTCCAACCAACTCTGCACCAGTGATAAATGTAATTTTTGTAAGCACCTCCTTAGGAGTAATGTTTCTTTGAAAATAGAAAATTGTAATAACTGAATTTAATGTCTTTTTAAATTTGGTAATATTTAATTTTCACGACAGAGACAAATACAAATGATTATCTAAATATTTCATTGAACATATTGTCTCAACTCTAGAACATTCACCCTCAGAAGCTATGCAAACTTAAACATTTATATACTGAATTATAGAAAGAGTCGTTAGAGCTCGTAGAAGAAGAATTTATAATAACTGATTTTATAAATTTTAAACAAAAAAAAAAAACTGCTAATTGAAACTTACCTTATTTTGTAAAAAAAACAACTAAAATCTGTAGATGATAAATCTGACACCTCCTATCACTTTATGGCAACTATATAAGTACAACTCTAGACATGAGACAGCAACCAATTGTTTTATAGTTTCAAGGCAAATGTTTTATCTAGGATTGTGTTTTATCATACAATGATTATAATCATTTATTTACCTTACCTTGGATATTGTACATTTGCAAATATTTACCCTATAAATTATATAATGGGAAAGCCAACCTTACAAAAAATTGTGAAACATGTTAACATTCATTGGATTGATGCCCATGCTATTTTTATCATCTCCACAATAACTTATAAAATATACTAATCTGGAAAAAAAAAATGAGTCTCTCAATTTTAACCTTCAAATTTTTGTTTGTTTTATTGTTTTATGACCAAAGACAGAATGATGTACCACCTATCTGTAATCATTGTGTCCTCGTCTGTTTACGAGCAGAACAACTGTTAATAAAATTATCATAGAGAATTAAATTTGATAAAGGAATTTCTCGTGCATACATTTAGAAACGTAATTAATTATTTTTTTATATAATCCATTGGAATATTTCAAAGTCTGTAGTCTTATAAATAGTGTTTTATCCATTTTTAAAAGTATTTTAAATTATAACACACATAAAATACAGAGAAAAACTGTTGGAAGTTAGATCATGTATGCATGACTCCAAATTACACCGGGGCTGTGCGTGTGACAGAAGAAAAGCAACTTTAGACGGGTTTATACATGCACAGTTGTTCATTTAAAACAATGGTTTGAATAAAAACTTACATATCATTGAACCAATGTGTCTAGTATACAGATAAATATTATGATGACACCCAAAAATACATTTGGAGTAGATGATTGAGTTTATTGAACAAAGGGATTAGTTAAGCAGGTTAAGCTGTTACATAGTTACGTTCTATTTGCCAAAACGAAGTTGCTGTTCTTAGCCAATTTTGATGAAACTTGTTTTCTTTTCTTTTTGTTTTGTTTAAAGGAAAAATACATCTCAGGTGTCATCACCTTATAAAAAAATCATAAAAGACTATAAAATGAAGATCCCTTAGTCTTCAAACATTAATAACTGTCAGCTTCAGAAGAGAACAAGAATTGGTAAATAGACATCTGATAGGAAAGTTGGAAGAGAGGGATCTAACTCAAGAGTACCCGAAGAAAGTTGTAGATCTAGTTAGGGTACCTTGAGATTGCTACATCTGAATACACTGTAAGTGAACCCCTGAAGAGGAAACAAAGAGGGTCAAAAGAGAAAGAAAACATCTATTAACATACCTTATTTGAAGTCGATAGTAGTTCCTTATATTATATTAATTGCTTATATTATATTAATTGCTACATGTTTTGCTGCCATAGGCAGCATCATCAGGCCAGCTAATAACATAAACACATTGTTCACATACACATCACAAAAACATATAAAATTCTTGGTCTAACACAAATCATCATATAGAACCGGCACTCGTTAAAAGTTAAAAATTGTTTTAGTTCCTCACAGTATATTGGCCACATGTTCAATGAGTGAGTTAGAATGGGACACTGCTACTTTGGACATTCCTTATCGGATATGTTAGTCCTATTCTGAGGTTCAAATATCAGGTCATACATGTAGTTGGAGGTGAAATTCAGTTTGTCATTTAATATGTTTGACGGATTGATCTTTTGGTGCTTATAAATTTGAAACTCCTCCATTACGTTCATTTTATGTCCTGTAATAATTCAAAAAAAGAGGTGAAGTTACTTTTAATTGTTATTAATTTGTTAATTTGCTCGACTATAGGGCGCCAGGTTTGCTTTAGCATACCAATTTTGAAAAAAGAATGAATTTAAATATTTAAAAGAAAGAAAAAAAATCTCTGAGGTCGTAAGTTCTTTTCACAGTGTACTTACAGTGGATTTTGGTTTTAAATGAGAACACTTTGGCTGAAATGTTACAAAGAAAACATTTATTAAACATTCAAAGAAACATCCTACAAATTATTATTAACAACAAAAAAAAATCATATTACAAATACTAGTTATCCTCTTTAGTTTCAATAACAAATTATGAATTTATATCTCCTTTATTTCTTTCTTTCAAATTAATTAATTTTATCTTTAAAAATGCTTCTACCAATAAAATTGTTGCAACAGGAATTTAATCTATGAATTTTTAGTAACTTTGTAGCTCTAAAAGAAAAATAAAAAGATTCTATTTTCATTATTTAAAAATTTCATTTTACTAGTATCTCTTCTAGTAATAATCTACAAATTTTCTTTAAATAGATAAACATTTACAAAAAAATTAATTTAAACATAATGCAGGTTATTAATCAAACAGATAATATACAGCGTCTATACCACAACGCCGATTTAAATAAAAACATTGTCTGAGTCCGAATGGAAAACTGATGTCCTACGAATTGAAGTTCTACGGCTTGTAGAGGATTCTCCCTCGTTCAGAAGTTGTTTTCTCCAGTTGTTGAGAATATTCATAACTCGCGTACGTAAATTATTGTCTTTTATGTTCCCAAATTATTGTCTTTGAAACACGCTAAACATGGATTCTTATATACTTTCGATCTCTATTTGAGATAAAAAAATCAAATGTACATTGTTCTAATAGAACCTAGAAACTCTTTCTACGATCTTATTTCTCCAAAAACTGGATTATTACTTGAAAAACACAACCTGTCCATTTTAAGCGGTAAACTCAACTTTTAGAAAGCACATCTTGTCACTCCTAACGCTGGACTTAGACTGCTCTTTACCATGAGGCAAATTCCTACTTCCGAAAGCGTTCTTTCCGGTTACTGTTCACACATTTTACCGCACTGCCGTAAAATACAAATAATTTACATTTTATAATAAACAAACTAAATTACATTAAAATTAAACATAATAATTCATACTGTTGTCTTGAAAATCCATTTTTCTTTTATAAATGACGTTACTAAATTTAATTATTATTTGAATCTCTTATCTCTTTGGCTTAACCGCGTCTTTTAAATGAGTCTATTTTAAAATCTGACTTTTCACATTGTCACAAAACCCCACAAGGTTTGTATTTCAATACAGGTATTGGAATACAAAGCTTTTATATATATAAATTTCAAATCGAGAAAAAAAATACTAATGGATGTTCAAGACATTTCATTTCAGAAGCTAAGGACCTCATGAAAGAAAATAAGTATCCCTAGTATACTTAATTTAAGAAAGATTCTCTTTTCTTATAAAAACTAAAAATCTATTTGCTAAAATCCTATTTCATTATTTTAATTTGTTTGAGTCATCATAACTCATTTGTAAAAAAAAATAATACGAATCAATTAGTGCTAAGTCTTATCTCTATTTATACAATAAAACCCATCATCAGTTTCCTTTCCAACCTCGTTGGCTGAAACTTTCCATCAACATTTTTTGTTGACAGGATCCCGTCACTCAAAGCTTATCTCCCAGACAGCCGTCTATATACTTTTTCTCGTCTCATCCTCTTTGCCAAGACGACATTTCTACATCCTTTGAAAATCTACCTTTGACTCTAGATATTCATCTGAATAATTCCTTCAACTTAATACAATTAAAATTTAAAACTTCTCATTATCATTAACACCATTACAAAATTATTTACTTATTACTCAACATTACTTCAATTTACTTTAAAAACTTTTCAATTATCATCTTATATTATTATTCATTTTAGTTTAAATCCAATAATTATTTATTCTTTATCAATTCTCAATTACTCTTTGTCTTGCTGGGATAACATGTTAACTACTGATTTTACAATTACCAAAAACTCCTCTCTTCAACTAATTCAAAAGTATAACATCATTATTATCAAAAAAAAAATATACTTACTTACAAAACTCATCTATTTATTTCAAAATTACCTCTTTACAATTGTTTCATCTTTCAGTATCCTATCTTAAAATTATTTCCATCTTATCTTTCATATTTTAATAATCAAAGTTGCATTAATCCCCAAACAAATTCTTCATAATAAAAAACTCCTTATTATTTACCTATATTCTTTCATAAATAATCTCCTTATTTCAACGTAGCTTCCTTTAAAAATCATAATAATCGTCGTTTATCCGCAGAATTCCTTAAATCTCCCTTTATTTCATTAAAATCGTCGCATATTTCCTTTATTTCATTAAAATCGTCGTATATTTCCTTTATTTCATCGCAGTACTCAAAAAACCTCTTAAAAACTAAAAATTTACCATTAATGCAACCTAACTACCTTTTTTATAAAAGTTTCTTAACAGAACAACTTCATTTTAAATACCACTTTACTCAACAATTCGGTAAAGTCATCATCTTCTTATAAAAAAAAAACTCAAAAAATCTCTCATTTAAAATACTTCCTATTAAAATCTCCTTAGTCATCTATTACTTGTATATAAAAAAACTTCAAAAAATAATAAATTTTACATTGTTTTCCCAGCTAACACCGTATTTCATCAAAATCTTTAGACACCTTTATCAAATAACTTCTCACAATCATCTATTGTTTTAAATTCAAACATTATTTATTAAAAAATCGTTAATTATTTATTTCATTTATAAATCTCATCAAAATCTCTCTTATTATTTTTAATTTATTACTCCTTCCTTTAAAAAACAAAAACTTAACCTCCCTCATTCATTTAACATCAAAAAAAAAACTTAAAAACTTTATTATTATCTGTCTTGGCAAAACTCACATAAATTCTCAAACTTTAAACAACTATTCTTCATATTCACAAACCACAAATCATTTAAAACTAACTATTTTTCATCTTATCATCTAATCAATAATCCTTAATATTTATAACATCAAAACATACAACTTATCGTTTTACAATTTAATATCTAATTACCTATTCTAATCGGCTAATCAACATTTTTACAATTTTACAGAACTTTTAACTTTATTCCATAAAAACTCTCCTTTTGTCACGTCCGGTTTAATCTCGTATATACAGATCGATCACTTCTATATATATATCCTACAATTTGTTTTCAATCAACATCTGTCTAAAATTTATTACATGAAGTTTTTTTTATGTAATAATGTCACACTTACTTATGCATTTTTCTTCCTAACCTCTCCTACATAGGTTCTTCTAACCGTCTACTTTATACCGTGCATACTTCTAATTGCTCTTTAGACTCTTACACAGAGTAACATGTTGTGACGTTGAAATGTGCAGTGGTTGAATGCAATATCCCTACTTGATTCAAGATAAAGCCCAAAACACATCCCTATTTCACAACACGCCCTCTTATGCAGTCTCAGAATGCCTTATTCTTACGAATAAAACATTCTATTTTGACTACACAAACGCCTACCTCCTCCCAAAATGTTCATGTACTCCTTAAATGCATCTACACGAAGAAAATTTTAAAATTCATAAAAAATTTCATTAAAATCGTTTCATCCGAAGTTGAAATAATGTTTATTTTTACCAAGTTTATTACTAGCATCGTCGATTTTCTGTTTATGTAATCCTTTCTAGATGTTATTATTCAAATTCAAAAAGAAAATTTTATTTTTTAACATTTATTCTAAGTCCTTTACTTAGAAATTTTACCTTCAATACTATTAAAGTTATTTAAGTAATCTACTTTTGTTCTTGTTTACTTTATTTAAAGCCAATTATCCTTTATTTAAGTAAATTTTATTCGAAAACGCAAGTTAAATTAGAATTATACGTCAAAGGTTTTTTATTTTCCTAGACAGCATTTTGGTAACACCCTATATTTCGTCTCAATGTCATGCACAGGAATTTATACCTGACTAAGGAATAAACAATCTCCCCTAGCTGTATGAAGCAATATATCTGTCTACTGATAAGAAGTGAACCTTTTAGCTCCAACTAGATTCTATTTCTCTCGTCATTATTGAATATTTTATTGAATCCACCTACTTAATATTGAATATTATTTCTTCAACACTACTCTGAATCCTTGCTTCGAACTAACTATCTTATCTATGTCACGTAAAATCAATATTTATCTTAGAGTAAACAACACTCGGTTATTTACTAACAATCTTGCATCTTTCACTTAGCAAATACCTAAACGTTTCTAAATATTATTTCTTCTTAATCATACTAGCTTGGCATATAATTATTTTCTATATTTCTGTCTTAGCTTACAAAATTTATCAGTACACACAAATTATTAGTATTCATAACTCTTAATTATTTATTTTCAAACTTAAACTTACTTATTAACAAAATCTTAACTACTTTTTATTAATTATTTTAAAAATCAAGTCCGTGTGTTTATAAAATGTCCTTACATTTATTTATTCCTTCCATAATTTCAATTGATTACAACTCAATTATAAATTATACATTTTTTACGATGGTTCCCAGATTGGTGAAAGATTTTAAAATACATGATTTGATTTTTGTAAATATCTCTAGCGTTAAATACCTCTGTCCACATGGACAGTTTGTCTTGCCTAGTCATCACAACAGACCCTTTCCTAACAAAAGATCTCCCTTTGTTATTGTCTCGGAGTGTTGACAAAACACCATTCTCTTTCTCCCTTACAGACATATCTACATTTCTCTTTCTCTCACACATCTTAGAATCTAATGACCTAATTTCAACATCTGCTCGTTTAGGAATTCTAACCCCACCATTCTTATATACTAATACAAAGCTTTCTTTTACTATTTCTACATTTTTACTTTCAAGATTATATTTAAAGTTAGATTTCTCACAAAAACTTTTAATTTCTTGTTCTTGGGTTTGAAAGATACTCTTAAATTTTATCATTACATAATTTTCAAACTCTACATTTTTATGACCCACTTGTTTTTTAAAATAAACAGCTGATACCTTCGTTATTAGATTATTTACTTTTACTTTGTTTTTCAAATTACTTATACCTATTCCAACCCCACTAGACATATTAATTTCAACATTACTTGTTATTTCTAGATTTACCTTGTTACCTAACCCATTATTCATTATTTTAGAAATTTCTTGAACACAATCATTCACACAACTGTCTTCAATTATTATTAAATCATCTGACATCTCTTTTGTTTCATTAAAACTGTTAATTTCTACTTCAGCTACTGTTTGATCTAAATTGTTATCCAAATTATTAATATTTTCTATCAAAACACCTTCTACATTATTTATCCGTTCAAATTCTACTTTTTTCTCACAATAGCTTATTTCAATTTCTACTTTATTATTAGTTTCCATTACATTAATTTCCATTTTAAGATTCTGTTCAAATTTTACATAATTTGGTTTTAATTCAACCCTCATTTCTTCAAATTTTTTACACATTGCTTCTTTTAAGTTTAAATTATCTTGTCTTAAGTCTATCTTGCTTTGTTTTAAATCATTGTCTATTTTATCCAGTTTAACATTATTCTGTTCGAGTTTAACATTGAAATTTTCCAGCTTAGTGTTAATTTCTAGCTTATTTTGATCAAATTTATTATTAAAGTCATCAAATTTATTATTTAAATCTTGTTTCAAATCTACATTATTTTGTTTTGCTTCTAACCTACTCTGATTAATTTCTTTTTTTGTTTCTAAGCTACTTTGTTCAAACCTTAAGCTATTTTGTTCCATTTTTTCCATCATTACTTTTAACATACTCTTAATCTCTAAATCCTGATCATTATTTTCCAATTTCTTACCTACCCTAACCTCTTCGGTTACACTAACCTGCTCAATTACCCTAACCTCTTCAGCTCTTAATTCCCTATCTGAATTTTCTTCTACAGTTTCTACTTCTAACATTCCTACCATTTCTTTATTGATATCTTCACACTGTTTTTTACTCTTTAGAATCCCATCACTATCAAACCCATTAAAATCCGAACCTGAACTACTATTCGCGTTCACACTTGAACGTCTACTATTACTACTACTACTTATTTCTTGATCTAAACAATTTTGTGCAAATTGTTCATTTGTTTGCTCATTACTTTGCGATTCCTTCTGTAAATTATCAAAAATATCCCCCGTAAATTCCAATGGCTCTATATTATTTAAAGAATTTTGATTTCCTAATCCTACCTGTTCATCACTATTATTAACATTTACAATTTCTAACTCCATTTTTATCTTATTATATTTAACACAAAAAATTTTTAAAAAAGAATCTTTCTTATTATGATAGAGAGAGTCCTTACCTTGATTTTAAGAGTTCTCATTACCAAAATCACTGTTTATTTCGACTAAAAAGGCCCACAGTTGCGGCGACATTTGTAATAATTCAAAAAAAGAGGTGAAGTTACTTTTAATTGTTATTAATTTGTTAATTTGCTCGACTATAGGGCGCCAGGTTTGCTTTAGCATACCAATTTTGAAAAAAGAATGAATTTAAATATTTAAAAGAAAGAAAAAAAATCTCTGAGGTCGTAAGTTCTTTTCACAGTGTACTTACAGTGGATTTTGGTTTTAAATGAGAACACTTTGGCTGAAATGTTACAAAGAAAACATTTATTAAACATTCAAAGAAACATCCTACAAATTATTATTAACAACAAAAAAAAATCATATTACAAATACTAGTTATCCTCTTTAGTTTCAATAACAAATTATGAATTTATATCTCCTTTATTTCTTTCTTTCAAATTAATTAATTTTATCTTTAAAAATGCTTCTACCAATAAAATTGTTGCAACAGGAATTTAATCTATGAATTTTTAGTAACTTTGTAGCTCTAAAAGAAAAATAAAAAGATTCTATTTTCATTATTTAAAAATTTCATTTTACTAGTATCTCTTCTAGTAATAATCTACAAATTTTCTTTAAATAGATAAACATTTACAAAAAAATTAATTTAAACATAATGCAGGTTATTAATCAAACAGATAATATACAGCGTCTATACCACAACGCCGATTTAAATAAAAACATTGTCTGAGTCCGAATGGAAAACTGATGTCCTACGAATTGAAGTTCTACGGCTTGTAGAGGATTCTCCCTCGTTCAGAAGTTGTTTTCTCCAGTTGTTGAGAATATTCATAACTCGCGTACGTAAATTATTGTCTTTTATGTTCCCAAATTATTGTCTTTGAAACACGCTAAACATGGATTCTTATATACTTTCGATCTCTATTTGAGATAAAAAAATCAAATGTACATTGTTCTAATAGAACCTAGAAACTCTTTCTACGATCTTATTTCTCCAAAAACTGGATTATTACTTGAAAAACACAACCTGTCCATTTTAAGCGGTAAACTCAACTTTTAGAAAGCACATCTTGTCACTCCTAACGCTGGACTTAGACTGCTCTTTACCATGAGGCAAATTCCTACTTCCGAAAGCGTTCTTTCCGGTTACTGTTCACACATTTTACCGCACTGCCGTAAAATACAAATAATTTACATTTTATAATAAACAAACTAAATTACATTAAAATTAAACATAATAATTCATACTGTTGTCTTGAAAATCCATTTTTCTTTTATAAATGACGTTACTAAATTTAATTATTATTTGAATCTCTTATCTCTTTGGCTTAACCGCGTCTTTTAAATGAGTCTATTTTAAAATCTGACTTTTCACATTGTCACAGTCCCTTTCTTAATCTTCGGAATATGGTCATGTTTTTCTGGATGTCAGTGTACCTATGTTGGTTATCAATAATATAATATAATATAAATAAATAATATAATATAATAATATAAGGAATTACTATCGACTTCAAATAAGGTATGTTAATTAATTAAAGTAGTTCTAAGGCAAAACAATGAATATTGAAAACATCTACTTTCATTTTTGTAGTGGAGAGATTTATCTTAAAATTATTTTGGCAAGAGTATTTTATTTTTTTCACTTAAACATAGTATGAGGTAATGTGATGATTCAAAAAATCTATGTCAAGAATTTTGTGGATATATACATTTTGAGATCCATTAAACCCACAAAAGTAGTTTGGGAATGGTGTCTATATGTCCATTTGTCTGTCTGGGTTTCTGTCATCAATGCAGTGTTCTAGAGCACAAAGGTGTGAATCAATTTCAATTAAATTTGATGGCATATTTTGTAGATATCTCGGACTCTTTTTCATTTCTTTAATATTTATATGTTTTGTGGATAGCTGTTATAAAAAAATATATAAAATAACAATTTTATTATAATTGGCTGTAACTATTTTGATCAAATTTTTTGTTTGTGTAGCCTCTAGAACCTAACAAAAGATATTGCTTACCATCTTTCCAAAAACCGATTCATGAGTTATTGGTAAAAAACCAAAATAATCTTAATAGTTATGGGGTTGTTAAAAGACATAATTCTCAAAACCGGCTCTACAGATTTTACAAATTTTAATAATCAAAATAACCAAATTTTAATTACAGATTGATGATCAAAATCTATATGCAAAATTGTAAGAAAAAAGGATTAAAGGATTACGGTTCACAAATAATTGTCCTAAAACATAAATGGACTTTGACTTCCATCACTAAAAACTTGATCTTAATTAAATATATTTTTATCACAAGCAAAGCAAGTTTAGGCTATATTTAAATATATTTTAATGATGGCATAATAGTTTATTTCCACTTTTTGTGAACTACTGGACTACTTGAACTGACATTTTTGGTACTGAATAGTTTTATTGGTTATGGAGATGGGTAAGTAAGAATGTTTAACAACATTATTTTGTTTTCCATTAAGTCGTGGAAATAAACTATAATAAAATATATTAACTTACTGATGTCATATCATTTTCCCACAAGGATAAGCTAACTCCCATTATGTAATAGTTTGCACATGTAAATAATATACAAATACTAGTTTTAATTAAAACTACCTTTTTTTTTAACATGTCATTTTTTTCTAGGAATTACTTAAATATCTTTTCTATATATTTTTAATACTTTTCCAGGTGCTCAAATCTAATGTTTATGAATTAATAATGCAGCTATATTTTCTACGAAAAGGTTACAAATGAGAAAGCTAATATCAAATGTTGGTTTAAATTTCAATAACCATTGTAATATAGAGTTTTGTTCTGAGCATTTCTTATGAGGTAAAAATAGATAGACAAAACTCCCCCCTCCCACTATTAACATTTTTTCTTTAGTTTTTTATTGTTCTTATACAACAGATAAACTTAATTTTATAAAACAAGGAACTCTTTTGACCAAAATTAAAGACATAGTTATACATAATACATAGGTTCTATATTTCTTTTCTGGTGTTAAAACAAAATAAAACAAAGCTATTAAAATTAAAACATTACTCTCTACTAATACCAGAACTTAGGAACAATGATACACCAAGGTAATCAAAATACCTATTTACGACATAAAAACACATATTTTATTTTAACACTTCCACTCAATGTGCTGCAGTAGACCAAGTTCATAATTATGTTTATCATTACTATTATTTTAAAAATCTACTACTACAGAAAAATCTACCTAATAGCAATGCTTCCAAAATAAGATGTAATTAAAAACAAAACGGTTATAAACATTATTAATAATCAAGTACAGAAAATAAAATCCAACATGATAATGGTAATTTCCTTTATATTTGTTTGTATGCAATTGAAATTAAATATTATAGACAAATATTATAGTATTTTTTAAAAAAGTTTCGTAACAATTTACTGAAACTGTTTTTATTTTTTCTTGCATACAATTAAAATATTTAGGAGCTAAATATAAATTAAAATTTTTCAATTTAATTAGGTTAGGTTTAGCTACAGAAATGTCGATTTTATTCCTTAATGTTCTAACTCATTCTCTCTAATATGGATTTATAATAAAACTTCTTTTGTAAAATATTCATAACAACTTTACATATATAAATTACTAAAATATAATAGTTTAAGTTATAATTCATGTTATATTTAAATTATAATATAAATTAAATGTTTTTACAATGTTATTGTAGGTTATACTAATGTATAAGTGCCTCCTCAAATTAGAAAACCATATTCTATCTTCGAAATAGTAAGCACATAATACACCATTTTTAATATTTTTCAATTTCAAATTTACCTAAACAAACAGGTTACTAAATATTTTGAAGTATTTAATTAGAGTTCAATAACTCTAAAATTGAGCTTCATATTGAACAACTACACCAGATTATTGACAATGTTTTGTTGTTTAAGTTGCAGATACAATACATCACAACCTATTAAATGAAAAGTTAGCAAGTTTATTTAAAAAATGTTGATAGTCTTCTATAAACTTTGAAAGAGCAGTATATAAGATGCAAACATACTGCCATTGCGGAGGCTCCATCTATAAAAATTTTATATTTTGTATTGTTTTGGTCATTTTTACTTTTAATGTTTCAAAACACCACCGCCCATTCTTTTCCATCCTAAGGAAAAAGTTCAAGCCTATTTGGTAACAAACATATTTGGTAAAAGTTGCACACAGTGTACCATATTTGGTAGAAGTTGGACAAAAATTATTATTGGACTAAGACAATCATTAGTAAGTTGTAAAAGTTGGACACAAAAATGTGTACACTATATTCTTCCAATTTTAATATTTTTGTGGACAACCAAATCAAGATTTATGAAGTATTCAAATATACCTAATTCTATTAAATAGACAACTTGTTTCAAGATTATTGTGCACACAGACAAAACAATAAAGGATGCTTGAAGAATCATGTTTTCAAACTATATTACACTTTCTATTATTGATAATTTTATTTTGAATAAAAACTTGAGAAAATATGGATCTCACAAGGAGAGCATGAGACCATCTTTAAAATTCATATCAAGAGGCATTTTAAAACTGTAGGCCTAAGCATAACCAATTTTTGATAGGATAAAAACTATTTAGTTTAAAATAAAAGATAACTCAGGGATTAATCTATTTAATACTTATAATGTCCATTTCCCCAAGTTTTTTTTTACACTGTACTTTTCAAAACAGTTATTTTGATGAAGAAGTGTCAAAAACTTAATTTTTATAATGGAAAATATCTATGAGCATCTTTACACCTAATTATCTACCATTTTTAAATAACGTTAAATAATATATTTTTGACTAGGTTATAGAAAAGATTTTCAATCAAACCCATAATTTTTTTATATGATGATCACATAAAATATTATCACTATACAGATTTTAAAATTACCCTCTCATTTTTAGGGGCACATATGTTTATATCATGTTTTTATTCGAATCTTTACCAAAATAAGATACTAATAATAAAAAATTGAACATCATTTTCCAGAGAAATTTTTAAGTTTAGAATTACTTCTAAAATGCTCAAGGTTGGACATTGATGAATACGGTTGATTTGCAACTTCACGTACTATGGTATTTATTTGAAAAGAGAAATCTGTTAGAGGATAAAAGAAAAGCCATTTTGTGGTGTGTAGAAAACCTCTTACATCAACAAAATTATATCATGTTTGTTTAGGCTTATATCCTCCAAAAGATTTCTCCTGTAAGATCAAAAAGAGTTATTGGATTTCTCTGTAAGAAAATACCATAGTAAATCACACTTAGTTATTAACCAATTATAGTACACTGGGTTAGTTTGTTCAAGGGTAATATTTGACAAATAGACACAATAGATAATCAGTTTATTGCAATATTTTTGGTATTAATAAATTTAAAAATGAGACACTAGTAAACATTTTTTATAGTTTAGAAGTAATCAATGAAAATATGTCTAAAAGATGTTATATCTAATAAAAATAAGACCAATAACGAAATAATGCAAAACACATTTTGTCGTTTCAACTAAAAATATTGGGTCAACACTTACTTTTCAAACACCCTGTACAAAGCTTAGCTAATAACACAAATAAAAGTTATTTTTGTCTAAGTATCTCCACAACTATCAAAGTTTATTACAACCTCACAGTTATCATTTGGAGATTACAACTCACACTAAATATACAACTCGGTAATCCAATCCTTGTGCTATTAAAACTGGGTCCGTTCCAGAAATTTATTGCTCTACTCTATACCATTTAATATTGTGCAAAACCAATTTTCTACTTAAAGAAAATAAATGGGCATTCCATTACTGGTTAGAAGGTCGTTTTAGATAAAGCACAAGTTACGGATTCAACTGGAATGACTTGTAACTTTTTTTAATCAGGACATAAATTTTATTTGTTATGATGACTTGTATTTTCATTAATCAGGCCATAAAACATAACTGTTTTGATACAAAAAACTACCAGTTTTCTAATATGATGAAATATGGTTATTTTAATAACTGTGAAACTGTACCATTATTTTATATATAAAAATACTATATTTACTTTACCACATAAATGTACTACCATATGGAAAATGTTATGTGATGAGTCAAAAAATGATGTCATGTTTCTTGAGGATATAATCAATTTTAGATGCACCAAGAAATCGACTACATTATAAAATAAGTCTAGGAGTCTTTATTTTCATGTTCTCTTCTTCCTTTTTTAATTTCCAATGTACAATGTTTTGTTAATTGTTGAATTCTATGTTTTCGACTTATATTTCAAGTAACATGGCCTCTTGAATCTGAAAAAGTGATTTTCAATATTCCGCCAGTCTATATGTAAGCATGATAGTAGACACAAAAATTAAGATTGGATCTCGAAATTTGGTATGGGGGGACTATAGCATATAGAACCCTATTGAAATTCAGAAAAATTGAATTGAAAATGTGAAAATGGCGGCCATTTGAAACAGGTCATTTTAAATATCTGATGTGTTATTCAACTTATAACTGCCTAAATTAAATGCAAATTTTATTTCAGGATTACAAAGCTTGTACTCAGTATGAGTTTCAGTGTATATTCCTTCTTATTTTTGTCTTATATTTATTGACCCGTTAGTAGTTCAATTTAATCAATATTAGAATCCATACCAGAATTACCATCTATTTCATATGGTTTAAGAAATGGTCTGAGATTTCAAAATGTTTGGTGTATGATACTGGTTTTCAGTAGTTCATTTCGTGCTACTGGTGGTTTGAATATTAAATAATGTCATGGTCGAAGCCAGAAAATGAACGTACACAGAAAAACAAAATTTGTATACTGTCGTGTCGCAATATCAGCTTCATGCTGAGTATTTTCATGTCATTAACTAAATAACATTTTCTGCAGTAATTACATTACAGTATTGCAACTGTAACATTACTGAACTTTGAAATGTCATGGTACTATGTATAATACTTCTCGATATTGTTGCAGTATATTAGCTATTTTTATGTGGTAAACATTCTAATCTCTTAAATAGTTTTTTTTAATCAGAATAGCTACATAGAATTTAACCCGGGATCACTCGCGCTACCAAAACTTCCATGAGCACTCGAGCTGTTAGAGCAAATCTAACATTTGATATAAGGGTTTAATTTGAAGTTATTGTTGTAAATTTCAATAGTACGGTATAAAAATAAATTTTCGACTAGTTTGTTTATGTAAAAACATTTTATTGATTACATTTTTTGAATATTTTACCTTATTAAATACATCAAAAAAATTTTAAAATATGAAAAAATTAAAAGATATAAGAATACGCTTTTTTAACATGAAATTACTAACATACAAATTGAAAACATTGGAAAACTAAAAATATTATTACAAATTCACACTCTTTATTACTTTTAAGATTATGTTAATGTCTGACCTCAATAGTTTATTTACTTTACTCCGCAAGGCCTGAAGCGGGATCTTGATCACAGTTGTAGTATATGTAAATCATTATCTTTGTGTGGTCACCACATTGCTTTCGGCCGCATGAAGAACAGGCCCTTGTTGTGAATCTGTTTTTACTGATAGGGCAAAAGGCACATCTTCCTTTTCCTTCTTGCGGTTTTGCAGGAGTAAGAATAGCTTGGCCACTTGTCAGTCGTCTTATCTTTTCTTGAAGGTCTGTCGGCAGGGTTCTAATGGATCCCCTTCGTACCAAATGTGGTTTTATAAGAGCTTTAGCTAGATCATTAAAAAAATTCTTCATTGTTTGAGCTCACCTGTATTCGTCTTAAATATTATTTGAGCATTTATAGCTCCCACATTGAGGAGACCACCAAACACAGTAAATGGCCACCAGTTACTAATTCTAGTAACATTGTACTCACTCTTCAGTCTGTCTACCACATCCACTCCTCCCTTTGTCATATTATAGAAAGTGGTGATGGTGGGTTTTAACGCATATTCAGAGTCTGGATCAATTTCATCATCAGTATGCATCGTGGATGCAAGGAGCACTTCTTTTTCTTGTCAGGTATATAGGAAACAACGGTACATTTATTTGGCACCTTTCCAAATGCAAACATTGAGCTGCACCTTGGCCTTTCTTTTATTTCTAAGAGTTCCTGAGGAAGTTCTGGTTTATTTTTTCTTATTGTTCCGACAACAGTAAGTCTGTGATTACTGTAGAGATCATTCATTAATCGAATACTTATGAAGTAGTTATCCATAGTAACATTTCTTCCACTACTATTTATCGGTTGTATCAATCTTTTCACGACACTACTAACGTCATTTCCAACTGCAAAATAGGGACCTTGGGGCTGTTTGCCAGCGTAGATCTCCATATTTGAAGTAAAAAAGGATTTTGTATCTACAAGGGCGTAGATTTTAATTCCGTATTTTGCTGGTTTATTTGGTATGTACTGGCGAAATTTGCAACGTCCGCGAAAACCTTCTAACATTTCATCTATACTAGCTAATTTCTCCACATTGTAACATAGTTTGCACAAACTTACAAACCAATCAAACATTTCACGTATTGGAGCTGCATTGTCTGTTTGCTTTCTTTGGGCTCGTGTGATTTTATCATCAAACCTTATGGCTTGCACTAAGGTGTAAAAACGTCGTTTGGACATACTAGCTATGCAGAGCTCAGGTGCAGTACAATCAGTTGCCCATAGTTCATCGGTATTTAAATGATTAGCTTTTTTCACTCCCAGAAGATATAAAAGACCAAAAAAGGCTTGAATATCTATAAAATCAGTATCAATACAGTCTCGCTCACACCCATAGTTTTGGCGCATATCTCTAGCTGTTGATTAGTAAAACGAACAATTTCTGATAGCATATCATCGGGAAAAAATATCTTCCAGCAGTCTATTGGATTTTTTAGGTCTCTGAATTCACGAGCTACTGAAGGTAGTTTCTTTACAATATTTTCTTTTGAAGTTTTTTTGTTATTTTTAGCATATGAATATCCCAGTTAGTAAATCCATCTTTAGATGTATAGAGGGTAGATACTTGTATGGGTCGTTTTCTTTGTTGAGGGTGATTAGTGTCTGTGTCTGTAGGATCATCGTCAGATTGCTCTGTGTCTGTATTGTGATCACTGTGCTCGGTTGATGCATTGGTGTCCGATAAATTTTCTTGCATATAAATACTTCCATCACTATAATCTTTTTCTTCCAGCCAACATAAAATGTCATCATTATTTCCTTTCACTTTGTCCATTTCCTTTCACTTTCTTTTTGCACTTTCTAGTCAATTACAAACAATAAATTAAAAGTCTATTTACAATAAAAAAAACAAACAAACAAACAAAAAAAAAAAAAAAACAGTTAAACTAAATGTGTATTAAAAAAAAAAAAGAAGAAAAATATAGTTGTACAGAAATATAATAAATTGTAAACTGTTACACAATCACTCGCGCCGTTAGAACTCTTTTAACAAAGCACACACAATATCGCTCTCACAGTTAGAAGCATACTAACAAAGGCGCGCCGTGCCCGTTTCCCCGACCCCTGGTTACCCCGTCCATCACCCCAACCTCCCACCACGAGTGTAGCGACTTATCAAGATGCCAAAGAAAGCATATTTATAAGCTCAATGTCACATAACAAAAAAAATTTTTAAATCCTTAAGAACAATTAAAATTGTTAGTTTTGAACTAATAGTGTGAGTGATCCCGGGTTAAGAGCTCACAATAGTTGAAGTATCAAAATTTGGTATTGTCAAAACAATAGAAAAATCAGATGCAAAAACTATGGAAAATTTCATACTAGAGAATATTATATGAGATGCCAGCCAACATACAAGCAACAGAGGAACACATTTTGTTGCTGAATCTTTAAAGCAACTCCACAAACCTTTAGGAATAATACAACAATTGTCTCATCTAATACAGATAATTAATAACATATGGTGTTTTGGAGTTACGCCCATCTAAAAAAGTCACAAGTAGGACTTACGCCCTTCTAAACAAGTTCAAAATGTTTGGATGCATATTACACCCATTTAACTAACTTTGAGGACGCCCTTTTAAGCAAAAATAAGAAAGAAAAAAAACAGACATAAATTACACAATATTTAAATTTAGTGTCCTGTCACTAACACAATAGGTTATATAGTTTTTTGTATAAAAATTAATAATCAATTATACGATTTACACTATTGACCGAAGGTACTTGGTAGAACTCCATTTTAATGAAAAAACAAACACAATATTTAGTAAATTCTACAATTTTATTGTGACTTTCTGACCATGGTTTCACCAGCAACAACATTTACAAGGCAGCTTAACACAGACTGAATTAAGCTGCCTTGTTAAGCTGTTGCAGAATTTCAGTCTGTGAAGCTGCTTTGTAAATGCCTTTGCTGGCGAAACCATGGTCAGCAAGACTCAATAAAATTGTAGAATTTACTAAATATTGTGTTTGTTTTTCATTAATAATCAATTAATCAATATATTTTAAATGATTTTTTTACTTACTCTCGAGAAGAATATCAAAGCATAAATTTGAAAACAAAAAAGGTTTCTAACAAAAGGGCAGAATAATTATTCTGCATAATTGGATTTACATGATAATTTGGTCAGTTAGCTGCACTCAAGGGTGTACCCAGGATCAAAACTAGGGGGGGGGGGGGCAAGCCATGGTCATTCAATATTTAATTGATTATTAAAATAGTTATTTCAAGAATTGTATTAAATTCCAGCAACAAAATGTATAATAAAGATTTATTTATTTGCTTCCAGGGGGGGGGGCAGCTGCCCCCCTGCCCCTCGCTGGGTATGCCCATGGCTGCACATATCCCTTACAGACCTGAGCGATCAGCTCCACGTACTTTCACAAAGACCTGAACATTTTTTTTTCAAAAAAGTTTGATTAACGTTTTAAAGTCTGTTATTGGGGTCTATTAAAAGTGTTTTATGCAGTTTTTGGATTTTTTGGGTTTTTGGTTAACGTAAAAATTAACATACACAATTGTGTGGGTTAGGTCTAAGCCGATAGACTGGACGTACAGAATGACTCACACAATTGTGTGGGTTAGGTCAAAAACTACTAAAAAGGCTGTTAAGAAAAACGATTTTTTTGTTGACAAATATTTTTATTTACATCATAAAACTGAACAAAACATTGTTTTACGGTATATAAAACACATCAAGGCCTCCGAAACATTTAACCCAAACTTCAAAAGATCCATGATATCTTTTTTAGGCTGCTTATTTAGCCTAGCATCTTGTCTATATTGTAACCAGGAATTCACCACAACTAGATCAAGGAAGTGTAAAGTTACTTTTAGTGGCCATTTCTTTGTTTTAAACCATGTCCGGTAGGCCTCAATCAATTGGTTTAGAGTGTCCACTCCGCCCATATGTTTGTTGTATGTTACCACTGTAGCTGGGCAATCAACAATGATATGTTTTTTGTCGACTTTTGACCAGCGTTTCACCGTTGTTACTGGCTCAGCTCCACATACTATTCTGATCCATATTCTGTGGATTGTTGATAGCGTCCTCTTCTCTAGTTTCAGCTTCGGCATCCACTTCCATGCAAAAGTCATTCTCATTCGCCAGATCCTCTTCCATTGCAACCTCGCCATCATTAGCTTGCCCTTCTTCTTCAACATACTCCTCTTCTCCCCAATCATTAATTAATTCGAGTAGATATTTTTTCTGATTAGAGCATTCCGTAGAACTTTTGTTCGGACCATCTTCTTCATCCGACATTGCGTCGATTTCCGAGTTATCTCCATCGCCCAGAAGTACGTCGAAAATCATCTGATCAACATCTGAAACAAAACCCAACACGGTTAGGGCATATAACTGAAAATGATTTCAAGGAAAAACAAAGTTTTATGTGATAATTAAAAAAACTGCGCTTAGGCCTAGGCATCTTCAAAAGTCGAATGTAAAACAGAATTAATAGCCTAGTTATTAGTTAACTTTTAAGTTAAAACACCACTAAAGCATTGTTGTTGTTATGTAAATAGATAAGCCTATGTTTAGTCAATAGCCTAATAAGTGAATTTCCAAAGGGGAAAGGAGTGATTGCAGCCACCCTTAAAAACAAACAAAAAACAGTATCAAGAGAGTGAAAATACGCAATATTTAAAGCATACAATACATGTGTAAATTTTATATATTTATATACAAATTATCTAATTTATATATAAATATATACATATACATATATAAATACATATACATATATTGCCTAAATATAATACATACGTATATGCACATTAGACAACATATTCAACATAATATTGAATGTCTGTTTTAGTATGCAGGTCTATACTATTAGTCCTAGCCCACACAATTGTGTGTGTGAAACTTTTGAAGGTTAGGATGGTTTTAATATTAATAGTTTTGATCCCATACAACATTTATTCTCAAAGATATACCTTTCAAAAAGCATACTGGTATATTTTAATTCACAATGGATTACCAATTAATACAATAAATTCAATACTTACTACGTGTTTCACCTCTTCCGGACATGATGCTTGCAGTTGTTGGCAAGAAAGCAGTGTTGCACCTAAACAAAACAAAAGGGACGACGACAAAACTCCCAGCTGATTCCTGTACTACCCACACAATCGATGTGCACAGGTCTGAGCTTCAGAAATAGTGCTCAGTTCTGTAGAAAAATCCATATGTTTAACCCACACAATTGTGGTAGCTAGGATATAGGGGGGTCAATATTTACCCACACGATTGTGTGGGCACGGTGCGTAAGGGTTATGGAATGAGAGTTGTCGGCTCACTGAGGGACAGTCGGTAATATTATTGCAGATTTAATTTTTGAATAGGCAACCTAATGTTTCCTACAGTGATGCTATGGGGTACTAACAGGAAGGAAGGCGGTTTTTAGTGAGTAAGAATCTCACACTATTGGGAAAAGCGGATTTCTCCCTTTGTCTTTTGAAGATTTTCCACCTATCCTGCGAGATTTAAAAAAAACCTTGGGCGGTGCTGTTATCTGATGTAAAAAAAGAAAAGTAAAATCAAGACAATTTTTTTAACCTAGTGAATGGCACGGTCGAGATTTTAATTAAAAGTTACTTGGAATGTTGGAATGAGAATAACTCTGAGCAGTAATGTAATAATGTAAATAAAATCAAGTATTAATAGAAAACCATTCATTAAAATTTAACTAACAGTAATCTTAATTTTATCCTTTTTTAAAAATTTTTGTTTTATATTATATAATCAACTCAGAAAAAAACAGCTGATATTAATAGAAGAAAGAAATTAATTTGATGAGACTTATAAGCTTCATTGTCTGTTAAAACATAGTTTATAGTGTCAGAAATAACTGTAACTCGGTTATAATCTGAAAACTAATCTTGATTAATCTGATATGACTCAAGTTAGGTCCAATCTGTATGCTCTAATGAAGTTGATTTCCGCCATTGCCATTTTCTAATTTCTGGTTCTCCTAACCTAACATTTATATTACTCTACATTTAGAACTTAGTGTGCAGAAAATGAGTTCACCAAGTAAAAATAAGTATATTAATTTTTTGAAATCGATATACTATGATCCTTATAAATGGTAAGTGTTAAGTAATAATGATATACCTCTGACTTATCAAAATATGTTTAGTTAATAAATTTATTGTTAGACCGGTTGAAATTTTGAGTATTAGGCTAGGTGTTGTAGCATGGTTGTATGTAATATGTAACAATTAATTCAACGCTTAATGGCTTAATTCATTGATTAATGGATTCATCAACAGTCCAATTGGTTACTCAAAGCATAAAAAGAGTTCCTAAAGGTTCCCCTAAACACACAAACGATTAAAGATTCTTGAAAAACCAAAACGAGCCAGTTTGAGGTATCACTTCAACATTTCAATTTGTAAGTTAACTTCAGTTTTAATTAGTTGGATATTAAAGGTAAATATGTAGTATTCCTGTCATTGCTATTTACTAGCTAAATGTAGGCAATTCCTGTTTTTCCTACCTCCTTTTGCTACAATTATATTATTATTTTTACACATACTTCACTTTTGAATTACCGAAATCCATTATTTCTGTTGAAAAAAAGCTATTTAAAATGATGGTCTGCGGGCCTTTTGAGGTTAGTTCGGCTCTATGTTACTATATATGACAACTTGTGACTCTATTTAATGTCTCAACCCTCGATTTTTATGTTCATCAGCGAAAATAGGTCTGTTTAAAGAACTGTCGATTTAATTTCAATCGTGTACTTAACTAGACCTTGATATATTTTGACTAACCATATATGTATCCTATATATAATTAACTAACCAGACTTATTTGCTCAGATGAACATAAGCATCGACTGATAAGACACTCAATATATTCATCATCACTGCCATAGGAATTAATGTAGACTGATACCTTAACCTCATAAGCCTAGTGTTTCGTACTTGTAAATTGCTTATTTTAGACAGAAATAGTGGATTTAGATAGTTGAAAAGAATCCTCCCAGCTAAAGGATGATCCATTTGTTTAAAAATGAGGACTGTACAGCCCGATTTCATTACATTTCAATATTAAATTGCAACGGGATCTAAGCTAGACATTTACCATTATGGAAATATTTAAACAAATGTTTTGTTAAGGACTATTTGACTGTGCTAGGACAATTTTGTTATTACAGTGTGAATTTCCTATTGGTGTTAGTGCTTATTATATTAATTAGAATTTCATAAGATTTTTCAACAAAATATCTGGTGCCATGGGAAAGGTTAGGTTAGTTTGCTATTTTCAATCTGTATATTCTTTTTATTTTCAATGATATTGTACAAAAGATATTTTATATTGATTTCAATCAACTGCTAAAAATGAGTTTTTCCGTTGGGAAAGTTTTAAATCTGGGGTATACAAAGTTTTGCTGATATCTTGCATAACTTAACCGGCTAAAAGACTTAACTCAAAGAGAAATTTATCATTATCATAGATAAACTAACACCATCGTACAAAGAAAATACCTATATTTCGGTAAATGTTTACTTTAAGGTGGCGCCTTATTTTATGGATTTCTTTTTTTTATCGTCTACTACATACCTTACTTTCTAAGAATAAATAATGTTTTCCTTGCGCTGATCACTATTTTTCACTGAAAAATCACAATTTAAAAACTACCAAATCCAATGTATTTATAGGTTAAAACATAATGGCAATGTTAATAGCGTATGATTTGAAACATGCACATTACACAATGAGACTACGCTAGATCGCTATTTCATATATCACAACAGGTTTGTCCAGGTTGCCTTTCATATGTTTATTTACGTTAATAATTACGCTTACTTTGCGATATAATTATATATGTCGACAGGTTTGGCCAGGTAGCTATATATAGTTATATATAGTAGTTATATGTATAACCACCATTTCAAACCTTTCTTAAGTTTATTGAAGTGTATAATTTGAAATTAGATTGTTACTATAGAGGACTAACAGCATACATATTGAAATATCTTTAGTAACATATGAGACTTAAATGTGAACATTTGCTATTATATCTAACCTATAAATAGGCTACATCTAATTTGATAGTTTTTAGATTGTGATTTTTCAGTGAAAAATAGTGATCTGTGCAAGGAAAACATTATTTATTCTTAAGAAGTTAGGTAGGGGCTATGTAGTAGGCGATAAAAAAAAAAAATCTTGAAAATAAGGCGCCACCAAAGTAAACATTTACCTATATTTCTACAAAAGATAATCTTTTAGAGGGTGGAACTCAGGATAAATGTGGAATTGACTGAATGATGTTGTCAGAACCATAGAATGTCAAAATTTTAACGTGGTAGCGGATTATAATTTAGTGAAGACATGGGGATTGAAAGTTTTTGGCTGGAGGAAAATATAGGGTTTTCTTGCTAATAATACGGTTTTACAGTATCAATATAAAAAATACATTGTCACACAGGATTTTTGGATGGGTAGAAATACTGCAACGTTTCTACGGTAGATCTGAGGGAGATCAAGACAGAATTATTTTTGAACAAAATTAGTGTGGTGTAGATATCTTTGCAGTATAGCCTACATAAATAATGAGTGTAGTGGCTTAATTAATAGTATTGTCAAATCCATATAGTCTATTCAATGAATATTGACATCTGGGACAAGATAGCCTACTTCATTTATATTTACTAGTTATATTTATAAAAGTATGCTTTTTTATGACTGTAGAGTGTGTATGTGTGTTAGGAACAATATGTGTGATTTTACAATATATATCGTTTCTGTTATCTACCGGGACAGTGGTTTTGTGTTCTAATATGGTGGATGAATACTATTGTGTCGTACTGTTCTTTCGATTGTAACATAATTCTTTTCTTATATGTTATAAAATATTTTATCTTTATTATAAAATCCAAAATAGTGAAGTTACTTTATTAAAAATTTATTTGAAATATCTACAACTAGTCTTCAACTATTACTAAATAAGTTGACAATAATGCAGATGATTTCAGTTATATAAATTCATTTGTTTATTCATTTAAATTATAAATATTTTCTTTTAATAAATTATTTCTTGTTGAAAATTAATAATATTTGCTTTTGGGTTCTTTTAATAACACAACAAGGTTAAATTGTCTTTAATTACAAAGTTAAATTATTCCAGGCTAGCTCTAGGTTTGGGTTCATTACATATATCTTTATCATAGAATTACAAAGTTCTTTTGTAAATATTAGTAATTAATATTTATTATTTTCTCGGGGCAGGCACTCGACCAGACATGAACAAACTGTTTTTAACGCATTTTGTGAAGTTACAGTTAAGAAAAATTGAGATTTAGGATCGGTGTTCTTTTTTGAAATAGGCTTATGAATTGTAAAATTTGTTAAAGTTTATCTTCAATATTAAGAATTTCTGGACTTTATTATGTTTGAATTTACAGAGGATACCACTCTCTGTGTGATTTAGCACTGAATTTACCACTGTTTATACTGTTTTAACATACTAAAACTTGACGGCATCACTTTTAAAATTACGAATAGAAATTTTCATCTTTGGGCTCTGAAGTCTTGGATTGGAATGAATTTTTGGCTTCGGTTTTTGAATTGAATTGTTGCCGCGGTTCCCAGCATGCACTGTTCTTCCGTTCCCTTGGTTACTCAAATAATATTCTCTCGTTTTGTACAATTTGATGTTCTTGACTTGAATAAATTATAATTTTGATATTACTTTATGTCTTTTTTGCCTTTGGTCTCGTGATAATATTTATTCATATTTACATTGCCGATTCTTAAATGAGTTTACTGATTTTATTGTTAATTGTATAATTTCCCGTTCCAACAGAATGACGTACTTATATCTATGGCTCAAGTAGTCCTAGTTCTAATTCTAATTATATAACATTTGGGTCTTACGGTTACTATTTATGTTCTTAAATTTACTTTAAGGATTATTTTACTATTCTAACAGATATTGTGACTTATTATTTATTTTTATTTGATTTTATTAATTTCGATTGTGATAGTCGTTTCTTTGATCTAGTTGTACTAACAAAAACATGGCGTTCATAGGGAATGCGTTTTACCTTCATATATTGTATATGCTATCTTCTGATGATTAAAATAAAGAATAGTTGTTTACTGAGGCTATATATATATATATATATATATATATATATATATATATATGTGTAGTGCTTATATTAATTTATGGTGTAGTGTTTGTGATAGTATTATGGAATTGGTTTCAATGTGTTTGTTTAGATGTGAGGTTATAGGTTTTCATGTTACAAGGCTCTGTCTAGGCTTTATTCTATATTTGATAATATCCATTTCTATATGGATTTGGGTGAATTCTTGGGGTGTGAATTGGTTTTGACATAGTTAATTTAGTTATTGATGATGTTTTTCCTTGTGTATTACTTTCGCAAATTGTTTAGCCCTATCAGCTGATATTTTAGTGTCGGTTTCTTGGTTGGCTTTGTGGGTCATTGAACTTTGCTTTGTTTTGGTGTCGTTTATTTTAGGCTAACTTTTTATGATGGAATTTGTGACGTTATAAATGCCCTTTAAATTTGTTTTTGTGAAGTTTACTGAACAATAAATAAATTTATAACTAACAAATTACATTGTAAAATAACATATATAACATAATATAACATAACATAACATACATTGAACACTTATTCTTATGGAATTATAGGTTATCCTTACTTATTTTATAAGTTGATTTTGAATTGGTTTAACAAATTGAATAAAATTAACAATTGGATCATATAGATCTTATTCTAATATTAGGCTACATATACCTAATTAATTGATATTTTATATCATAATTCATGGTTCATGGGGTTATACATAGTTTATCATTTGGGTAACACTTTATAGTTGGGGACATATGTTTTATCATTGGGGTGGGAAACATATAGTTGTCATATGACATATAGTTCATACTAAGGAATGTCCATTGGACCTGGGGATACACATTTCGGAGACACTTTTACATAAATACATATTTTGTGATACTGTTCATTTTTATTTCACTGTTTTTATATGGGTTCACTATTCATGGAGATATACATATATTTTAACATATAAATATTTGTGATAATTCACTGTTTATGGGGGGATAAGTTGTGTGGGTTGTGGGAAAAATACTGTTTATGAGGGACCACTTTGTTTGTAGTAAAAACACATTGTTGATGGGGAACATACATATAGATAGTCACATTTTTTATATTTAAGCACTTTGTTTATGGGGGATATACATATATAGGGAATTATATATAAATGGATAGTCACATTGTTTATGGTGAACACTTGTTTTATAGGGGACACTTGTTTTATATTGAAGTACATTGTTTATACCGTTGCACTTAACTTTATGTCGATTAGGTTGGTTCGTCGGAGGTCTGTACAGGCAAGGCAATTTTGTAACGACGTAGGAGAGATATGTGATATGGTCCATAGGTTTTTCCATTATCATCGATTAGGGAGTAAATGGCTTTTCCCATTTTCTTCAATATTTTTAATGGTCCAACATATATTGTGAACAATTTTGCTGTTTCACCATATCCCATACTGGATTGGGGAAATGACTTTACTAGTACTAAATCATTTTCCTTGAGTATCGTTATCTTATGTTTTGCATTTAATTTCTCTGCTCTTTTGGCTTGTGTGGTTTTTATTCGAGATTTTGTTAATTCTAACTTTTGTTGAATGGGGATTTGCATTTTGAAAGGGTTTTGTATTACCTCTTCCCAGAATCTGATATCACATTTGTTTAGTTGTAATTCATTAGGAGTGAAACCAGTGGTTTCATGTTGCAACGTCCAGGTTTGTCTGAAAATACTATATTGTTTTGTTTAATTAGGTTGATTATTAGGTCCTTTTCTATTTTGTTGAGTTTTTCGTTGTCTTTAATTAGATCGTTTATTTCACTGTTGTTGTTATTATTATGATTTTGAGTTTGATTATTGTTATTTATTCTATATTCATTGTCGTCGTATTTTATTATTTTGCATCCTGCTGACTCATTACTTTCGCTATCGAACTTCATTATTAATATTCTATTATCCTTACTCATTATAGTAATTATATTAATCTTGAAATTTATTTCCATTTTTAGCATACGTATTGCGTCTATTCCCATTATGCAATCTTTAATAAGGTTGGGGACAATTATACATTGGATATCAAACTCGATATGTTTTATTTGGGCTTTTAATAGCACAATGTGTGAAATTCGTTTCGATTTATTGTTCAACGCAGTGGTGATGAATGTGTTATTCACTGGCAACTGTTCAAAATGACCTAAATTGTTCTTGTTTACCTGGAACCAGTTATCAGAAATACAGGATATACTGCTTCCCGTATCTACTAACGTATTTGTGGATATACCATTTAAATTCATAGTTATTTCTGGACACTTACAGTTGGTTTGATCTGGACTATTGTCATTGTCTTCATTTAATAGAAATTCTCTATCGTAATAAAGGTTTGAGATGTTGTAATCATTATAGTATGATTTGGTTTCTTTTTGTGGCTCTGTTCCGATTTTTGTAAAATTTGTTGGCACTGACTTAGAGTGTTCAGGTTTTTCTCGCAGATATCTCTCGCTTTTGCCTGTACAGCCTTGGTTGTTATTCGAAATTTGGTCTAGGCCAGTGCGTTGGAGTTTAACTCTTGGTTACATTCCTCCTGAGGCACTTGTATTGGCTTCTCTAGTGTCGGTGGTTTAGTATTCATTGCTATAGCTTGACATACCATTCTTTGCTCGTTTGTAGGATACCTAACCTCTCTTCGCTCTTGGTATGGGCCTTTTTGTTGATAATATCGTTCTTGGTCTTGTTGTGGTTGTCTGTATTTGAACTCAGTCCTTATGGGTTCTGGTTGTCTATCGTAGTTGGTTTTCTGGTTATAGTTTCGGTTTTGATTATAATTGTTTGTATAATGTTGGCCATAACCGTTGGTGGGCCTCTGATTGGGTCTGTAGCTATTTTGACTTTTATAAGGGTGTTCTCTGTTCTTTCTGAACTCGTTTTGGGATTGATAATTCCTAAAGGGTGGTTTTTGTGGTTGGTTGTAGTTAGTATTTGTTTGGTAATGTCTAAATGGTCTGTTGTTGGTGGGATTTTGTGTTCCTCTCGGGCTTGTATTATTACGTCTCCTAATTTCCGAGTTTGCCTCTTCCGTATCTTCTCTTTGGAGAAGGTCAGCAAATTCCTTTATTGTACTTATATTTTGTACTCTTTGCGCATCCTGTATGCGTTGGTCAAAATGTTCTACTAGGGTTGCGATGATGTCTTCCTCCGGTGGTTGGGGAGTCATCGACTTCATTATTAATACCCTGTCAATGAAGTATTCACTTCGAGTGAGTTTTCCTCCTAAACGATATTGTTCGAGTTCAAGTTTTTGCCTAGTTCCTTTTTGAACATCCCTATTCCAAAACTTGGATAGGAATTCTTTGCAGAATTGCTGGAAATTTGTAGTATCGCCTTTTATTAATTGCCACCACCGAGCAGCACTACCCTCTAAATTGTTGTCGATTATGTCGAATAGACAGTCTCTGTTGTATCCGATCTGGTTGATTTGTCGACAAGTTAACCTCTCGTAGTATCTTGTTAATCTATCCAGATAATCATTTGGATTATTCTGTCTTCCGTTAAATTTAGGAAGTGTCGGATTAGTTAAATTGTTGATTTCTTGACTATTACCTCCACAAGTTACGTTTATATGGGATGGTATGGCATTTTCGATATTTGATTTCGGTAGTTCAGCAATCAGCTTTTACCTCATGGATCACATTATTTTTATTTTGTAACAATTGCTTCTCAATTGTGGCCTTCTGTAGGTCTAGGGACTCATTTAAACTCTGACTATTGATTGTGGAATCTAATCTACTTTCTAGGTTGTCTATTCTTTGGTTGTTCTCTGTCACAGCTTGTTCCATTTCAATTAATTTATCTGTAAATTGAGTTTCTACTATAGCTATCTGTATTGCCAAACATTCCTTTAAATTAGTAATTTCTTTCTGGACTATTTCAAAATTTTCCTTCAAATTGGATTCGTTTTGAATCATTTTTAATTCTAGTTTTTCCTGATTTTGTTTAAATTTATTTTCTAATTGGTTCTCTAATTGCTTCTCTAATTCATTTTGATTTTGTTTAAATTTATGGTCGATGTTAATCTGTAGATTGTTAATTAACAGCGTCATTTGTTCTAATAACGTAGGGACATTTGGTTCTGTATCTTGGACACTACTAGCACTACTCTGCTCCATAACCTCTATTTGGCTAGGCCTAACATTTAGTTCAGTGTCATTGGCATCAATATTCTCTCTAAATGTTTTCAATTTCCCTTCCTTGGCTTTTCCGGTGGGATTAATTTTAGGCCTAAGGTTGTATTTGCTACTTTCTTCTTGGTTAGCGTCCATTTTAAATTATTATTTTTGATTTTGGTATATGTTTTTGAGTTTAAATAGATAAATTACTAAATTGAAATTAGGCTAATCTTAATTCTAATACATATCTTATTCTAGGCTATTAAATTTGTTCAATCTTATAATTAAAGTTGAATGAATCCTTATTTCTAAATTGTTGTCTTAAATTTAATTTCAATTTACTTATATAATATATTTACTTAACCTAAGTCATTCTGTTGAATTCTCAGTTTGTTCATGCCCTAATCATTGCGGCGCCATTTATAACATAATTCTTTTCTTATATGTTATAAAATATTTTATCTTTATTATAAAATCCAAAATAGTGAAGTTACTTTATTAAAAATTTATTTGAAATATCTACAACTAGTCTTCAACTATTACTAAATAAGTTGACAATAATGCAGATGATTTCAGTTATATAAATTCATTTGTTTATTCATTTAAATTATAAATATTTTCTTTTAATAAATTATTTCTTGTTGAAAATTAATAATATTTGCTTTTGGGTTCTTTTAATAACACAACAAGGTTAAATTGTCTTTAATTACAAAGTTAAATTATTCCAGGCTAGCTCTAGGTTTGGGTTCATTACATATATCTTTATCATAGAATTACAAAGTTCTTTTGTAAATATTAGTAATTAATATTTATTATTTTCTCGGGGCAGGCACTCGACCAGACATGAACAAACTGTTTTTAACGCATTTTGTGAAGTTACAGTTAAGAAAAATTGAGATTTAGGATCGGTGTTCTTTTTTGAAATAGGCTTATGAATTGTAAAATTTGTTAAAGTTTATCTTCAATATTAAGAATTTCTGGACTTTATTATGTTTGAATTTACAGAGGATACCACTCTCTGTGTGATTTAGCACTGAATTTACCACTGTTTATACTGTTTTAACATACTAAAACTTGACGGCATCACTTTTAAAATTACGAATAGAAATTTTCATCTTTGGGCTCTGAAGTCTTGGATTGGAATGAATTTTTGGCTTCGGTTTTTGAATTGAATTGTTGCCGCGGTTCCCAGCATGCACTGTTCTTCCGTTCCCTTGGTTACTCAAATAATATTCTCTCGTTTTGTACAATTTGATGTTCTTGACTTGAATAAATTATAATTTTGATATTACTTTATGTCTTTTTTGCCTTTGGTCTCGTGATAATATTTATTCATATTTACATTGCCGATTCTTAAATGAGTTTACTGATTTTATTGTTAATTGTATAATTCCCCGTTCCAACAGAATGACGTACTTATATCTATGGCTCAAGTAGTCCTAGTTCTAATTCTAATTATATAACATTTGGGTCTTACGGTTACTATTTATGTTCTTAAATTTACTTTAAGGATTATTTTACTATTCTAACAGATATTGTGACTTATTATTTATTTTTATTTGATTTTATTAATTTCGATTGTGATAGTCGTTTCTTTGATCTAGTTGTACTAACAAAAACATGGCGTTCATAGGGAATGCGTTTTACCTTCATATATTGTATATGCTATCTTCTGATGATTAAAATAAAGAATAGTTGTTTACTGAGGCTATATATATATATATATATATATATATGTGTAGTGCTTATATTAATTTATGGTGTAGTGTTTGTGATAGTATTATGGAATTGGTTTCAATGTGTTTGTTTAGATGTGAGGTTATAGGTTTTCATGTTACAAGGCTCTGTCTAGGCTTTATTCTATATTTGATAATATCCATTTCTATATGGATTTGGGTGAATTCTTGGGGTGTGAATTGGTTTTGACATAGTTAATTTAGTTATTGATGATGTTTTTCCTTGTGTATTACTTTCGCAAATTGTTTAGCCCTATCAGCTGATATTTTAGTGTCGGTTTCTTGGTTGGCTTTGTGGGTCATTGAACTTTGCTTTGTTTTGGTGTCGTTTATTTTAGGCTAACTTTTTATGATGGAATTTGTGACGTTATACGATAGCCCAAGTTGTCTCGAAATAATTGAGAACATAAAAGATACAAGGGATCTTCACACGTACCGTTTGGTTTTTTACAATAGGATACCTACTTCAAACTATAATTACATAATAATTGTTTACCGGTCTTTTTGACGAATATTTTTATTAATCATGTTCTAAATACCTTATTTCTTAATAATTAAATAAGTTTTCAACGCAGAGCTAACTTTAACACTGAAAAATCATGATTTCAAAACTACTCAATCCAATGCATTTATTGATCACCGAAGTCAAGCAACATTGAGCGCGGTTAGTATGTGGATGGATGACCGCTTGGGAACACATGCACAATTTCTTCTTCTTTTTTTTGTTCAAATTTACGCGTAGGTCAAGTAAGGTGGCTATATGTAGCTATATATAGCCACATTACTTGACCTTGTAGGGTAAAAATTCGTGTACAAATCTATTTTAACGCATAAGTCATATAATGAAACGTAATCTGAAAAGTTGAAATTATGTTTTTTTTTTTCTATGAAAAAGTTTGTTCCGTGTTGAAAACTTATTTTATTATTGAGAGATAAGGTATGTAGAACATGATTAAAAAATAAAATCGCCAAAAAGACAGGTAGTAAATCATAGTAAACAATTACCTATTACATATTAGGCAGTTGTGGTATGATGTAACTTGCATAACATTTCGTTGAATATTTTGTTTGTTGAAATTTGCTATGTACTACTTAAAATACATTTTGAAATTATAAACTTGGTAGGCCTATATTGCGTACGATGAGGTAAATCATAATCAAACAACATTGTATATACACATATAATAATATTCACATTAATATTTTCTATTAAACTTAAACAGTGATAATTTCATAACTAAACTGATATATAGGTAGCCTACCATAAATAGCCTACTGAAGAGGTATATAACAGTTTTTTCACAATAACTGTTTTCGCCTAAACAACTTAGGAACTATGTACGGTATGCAGTTATTTTAGAAGGGTAATGTTAAATTGAGAATGACATTTCATGTAAAACAGATGGGATTTGATTTACATTTTTGGAATAAATATTATTAAACAATCGTTAGTAATGAGGAGGTTAAAAGTATTTAGACTATATATAATTCTTTTTTGCTGTGGTGTGTATAATCTTTTCTTGCTGCACAATGTTCACATGTCTGCGAACCATGTCCTTTTTCAGATCATTTCAAATAATATCCTACCTCTGCTCCTGTAACAGTTCCATAACACAAACTGATAATTTGTTTTTGCTTGACGAAGATTTACATCACCGCAATACAATTACAGTAGGTTATGAGAAGTAATAGGAAATTGCTTTCTCTGAACTGTTTAGTGGATATTGCCAAATAAAATTAATATTGATTATTTGATCATACTAATTCTGCATGTGTAATAGAGGTTTTTGAAGTTTTATATTTTCATGAAATAAGAATATTATGATGGTTGTAATTTGGAATAAAAACAAAATGATTTAAACTTATCTAGGCCCTAACTTTCCAGTAAACGTACTAGGCCTATAGAAAGAAGTTTTTATAAAGCTTATTTATCACATTTTATTCTAAAAAGAGACAACAATAATTGAGGGTGTATAATTATAAATAAAAAAAAATGCTTAAGTAGGCCTAGGTGACTGTATTTTTTGAATACAGTATTGACAATTGAAAATAAATCACATATTATATATGTACTGTATTTAAATAATATAAGGCAAACAATAATAATCGAGAGATATACACAATATACCAATTTAGAAGGAGCTTTTAAAACACGGAAGAAGAGTTGTAATGAACTTAAAACACTTTTCGTTATATGTACAGTTTTAAATACACTTCTAATTCGAACTTATTGGTCAGAGAAGACAGTCGTGATGCATTTTTGGTCAGAGTGGATAGCCATGATGAATTTTTTATCAAAGAAGAATTCGGTCAAAGAAGATTCGGTTGAAAAAGACGATTTAAAATCACACTGCTCTTTTGCTCAGAGAAGACGCACTTACACAGTTCTTTTGGTCAGAGAAGAGAGCCGTGACATATTTTTGGTCATAGAAGAATTCAATCACAGAAGATTCGGTTAAAAAGAAATTTTGTACAAATACCTGGTTTTGATCAGAGAATATTTGGTCAAAGAAGAAAATATAACCGGTATTTTCGGTCAGAGAAGATTTCGGTCACATAAGATCACACATATTTATCATTGTTTTTGATTATTCAAAATTTAGAGGTAGCTGCCACAGAAAAAAAAAGAAAAATGTGTTTTTCACAAAAAACAAAAAGCAAAAAATACACTTTAAAATATATTTTTTTAAAGCGTATCCATTTTAGGCTACAACAAACAAAAAGTATTGATCTCCATCTCCCCAAAAAATACTGTTTCCCAAGTTATCGTTAAAAAACAAAAAGTTAGCAATAGCGGGCTGTTATGAGAGATTTAATTTCTCAAAACTTTCTCTACGGTTGCGGTAAGTTTTAGTGGAATATGAAGATTAATGACCCGGATTTGTGTGGTATATCGCAATTTAAAAAATATTATTGTTCAGGATAATTGGGAAAAAACAAAAATGAACCTTAAGCCCTATCATTAAAAGTTCAATTTCAATTGTTATGAAATATGATTTATGCTGAGGACATTTTTATAGCACAAGCGAAGCATGTGTAGACCCTTATTAACCCTAGATTACTACTCTTAGTTCATTGTTACGTGATCACTATTCATTCGTAAATTTTACTACATTCTGTTTTTATTTTTATTATTATTTTTTAAACTTTACTTTAGTGTTGACTATTTTTTGATATTAAATCCTTTATTGTTTTTAAGTGTATTAAAAAATATTTAATAATGAACTCATACATATTTTAACTGTAAAAAAATGTCTTTTACCACCACTACTAGTACGTTTAAAAAAAAAAAAAAAATAATCTAGAAAAAAAATCGAAAAAAATATAAATATTATTTTATTGGAAAAATTAATCGGATATTCATAAAATACATCATTTATAAGTGTTTAATTTATATAAAAAGAGAAAAATGATTTACAAAAAGTTCATTAGGTAGAATGCCAAAAATGCCAAAATTAGAGTCCTGTCTCTTCACTGAGAATCACATTCCTTGCAGTGATTAATATACACTTAGTAGCTAAATCAAACACTTTGAACTCAAAAATCACTATTTACACAATAAACTATTTACAACACTAAAAACTAACAATATAAAAACAATAATTTACAAAAAAATTTCAAATACTTAATAGTTAAAACTTTCGCAAACACTATTCTTTCGTAAAATATACGACGCGAGCTTGAGTACGGTAATAACGGTTCAACTTTGAGCTTAGCCGAAGAGACAGTGGCCTCCATTCACAATGGCAGGAAGGTAAACAAATGACAGAGCGTGTCCGTCTTTTGTTTACGAGTTCTCCGAATTTTACAAAGGGCGGGTCGTCATTTTTACGAATGAGTAGTGTTCTAGGGTTAAAATTTTTTTTTTTCAAGATGATGTCCATGGTTCATTTTCACTTTTTGACTGGTAACTACCGAACTGATATTTTTGTTACATTTATTTTTGGTTTGTTTTTATAGTTTTGGCGAGTGAGAAAATGTATCTAATGTTTTGCACTGCTTATTTACCCTCTATAGCTGTTTATTGTATAATTCTGATGTTGTGTTTCAGGAGTTTATTAAAAAGTATCGGTCTTCTATTAATTGGAGTTAAAATAGCTCGAGATTGTAGAGGTGTAGAGGTTATGCCAGCAATACAACCATGATAGTTCTGATGCTAATCTGTAGAGATCTCCACCTCCATCATCCGTGACAAATACGGATTCATTCACATGCTTAAAACCAAGTACAAAATTGTCTACAACTTATATTTAAAATGCAATATATAAATTACTTTAATAAGTTCTGTCATTCCTTAAAAATAATTCTTAGTTGATATAAATATTTATAACTATCATTTACTATGTAAATATAACATTTCTTATATCTACCCATGTTTAGTTAAATTAAGAAATTTTTTAAAGACAATATTGTACAAAGTTTGTAAAATTGTTGAAAGTGTTTATAATAAATCTAATTAAAATTTTTTAGTGTTTTCTAGTTGTAGCTTCAGTTAACTATAAAATACTTAACAGTTTATCTAATCTTTGAAAAAAATCCGACAAACCTTGTAATGAGTGAATCTACAGGGAGGTGATTAGATGGATGAACTACATATAGCTAAACTGACAAGTAGATAGACTACATCTCTATATCCTATATGTGTTCTAAATAAAATTAAATTTGTTTCATAATTCTCATTATGATTTTTATCAAACCCATTGTGTTTATTAGGTTTTCCCCATTTAGCCTACTTGTAAACGTAATTTTTTTTACATGTGTAGCATGGAATAAGTGACTTTATAATATTTTTAGCCACACCAAAAATCAAACCTACCCTCAGGGGCTCACAAATAGAGAGTGCGAGTGTGGTGGACGCGGAGGACCCTAGCTGGGTGTATACCTTCTTCATGTAGTCCTGGATTAGATCCCTCTCTATCCTCTTTCATATCAAGAATCTCTTCACCAACTCTCGTTCTCTTCCGACCCTGAAGCTACTATTTGAGGGCTAGGGGGTCTTTATTTTTTGCTCTTTTCTTCTTCTTCTTCTTTTTTTTTTTTGAGGAAATAATGATTGAAAGGTGTTTCGCCCTTAAAAAAAGAAGAATAAATCAAACATAGTATTATATTGCATAGCTACATTTTGAACTTAATAAGTCTATTTTTGGTATTGAATATTTTATTGAAGTTATCACCATCTTGATACGGAGTTTAGAACTTTTTCCAAATTTATTGTCAGACCAAGCACAGACCCTATGGACTATAATCCCATATTTTCTTTTTCAATCTATTTTTTCTACTAACATTAAAAAAAACAAAAAAAAAACAACTATTCATTTGGTTACACCCTGTACAAATTACAATAGGTGTGTAACAAAAAAGAGAATATTAGATGACACATAAGAAAAGTTGTTTATTATTTCCATTTTGCCTTCCGAACTACTGATATAATTAATTAGTTAACATATCTTAAGTCAAAAGTAGTTCATATTTCTTATTAGTAGCTACAGCTGTTTCGCCTCAACATAAGGCATCCTCAGGCTTAGCACACGTAAACAAACTTAAAACACGTTCAAACATAAATATACAAACAAGTTTTGTGTTGTGAACATGTTTTCAGTTTGTTTACGTGTGCTAAACCTGAGGATGCCTTATGTTGAGGCGAAACAGCTGTAGCTACTAATAGGAAATATGAACTACTTTTGACTTAAGGTATGTTAACTAATTAAAAGTTGTTTATCTAAGGGGGTCTTTTTATAAACAATATTTCAGTTTTACTAATGGCCGTCAGCAGGGAGAGATTGCTGCCAAAGCTCTCATGTGAACATGGCAGTCCTTATCAAAAGCATGAATTGTGTAAATTTACCTTGGTTTGATACAAGTTGAATTTTTAAAATTAAAATACTGTAGTTTTCAAACTAAAACCAACTATTACTTTACACCTCAAATGATTTTAATAATTTAATGTAATGTTTTAATCTTGTTCCAAATATAAAATTCCTCTTAATCGCTAGCAAAAATTTGTTAATTAGGAACTACTATACTGATTTAAAAAAGAGTTCAATAAGTATTTAAATTATATACCAATTTTGTCACTTACAATTATGACAAATACATATGTTGTCGTAAAAAATGTGTTGGAAAATCTGGATTTCTTACTTTATTTTTCGCAAATCCTTTATTATTAACACCCCCCAACAACTATTCAACATTCCTTTCTCATTTGCTCTTTTTTGCCGAAAATAAATCAATAAACTTATCTGTAATTCCTATATAATATTTCTGTTTTGTTTTCTTGAAATCAAACAAAAATTATGATTATATCTTTCTTCATTACTAATCTATAATTTCCTCTGACTAAAATTTAAATTGTTGTTTTATAGTTTGTGAAGATTTTTAATCAATGTTGAGGACATAGAAGTGAATTCATAGAAATCATTATTGAGATATGAAAGTCACTGTCATAATTTGAAATTTACCAATTGATTTAACACATTTGTCGAATGAATTGTAATACCAAATTTTTAGTATTAATTTTTTAAATTATTCTTGTGGCCCAACACATAGACTCCAGTGTTACCGTTTCTACAAAGAAAATTGTAAATACATAAAATTAGTATATTAAATTTGGTAGAACGAATAATTTCTCATCAACAACAAAGTCTATATTTAGAAATATAGTAACTATTTACTTATACAACATTATGACTACAGGATAACAAACAAACAGAACATAATTCTCACAAAAAAATACGCCTAAGTATCAGACGCGTTTCAACGACAAGGTCGTCCTCTTCAGTGATACACGAGCTACACCAATCAAACTATAACAAAAGTTATATAAGTTAAGTTAAACTATTTGTTATAGTTTGATTGGTGTAGCTCGTGTATCACTGAAGAGGACGACCTTGTCGTTGAAACACGTCTGATACTTCGGCGTATTTTTTGTGAGAATTGTCTTCTGTTTGTTTGTTATCCTGTATAATTTTTCTCATAAGTCAAGCTCAACATTTAATATAACATTATGACTGAGAAGGTTCTGCAGATAAGATTATGTATCTTTGACACTAAAAACATATATGTTTTCACTAAAAGTTTTAAGTAAATGCATGAGGTATGTTGAAAATATTGGTTTTTGTATTACCCTTGCAGACAAATATTGTTATAACTTGGGAACTACGAAACCAAGACTAAAATTTAACCAGATAATGTAATACAAAGGAAGGACAACCACATGAAAATAGGAAAAGTGGTTCTCGAGATATAAGCTTACAAACAGAGACGTAAGTTTTACGTATGTAGAGATAATATAAATATAATTTTCGAACTAAAAAAATTCTAATAAAATTTTATATTGTATTTAGGAAATTATGAACAATATGCTTTATACAGAGTTGGGCAGTCAAATCCTCTTTCTTTAGGTATTAAAAAACATACAGACATTTTTTTTCATAAATTTATTGCAAGTAATGTTAGAAACACGAGTGAACTTTAGTATACAAGCAAATAAAGTTTTATGTTTTGTATATTAGTTGAGGAAAATGGTGACAATAATTTAGTAAACATAGTGCTACTCTCGAACAGAAGTTCTCATTGAGATGTTGTAGTACTGCCAGTGTTATTGCACAAATGTCTTCTTAAATCTGCACTTTTAAGTGTTGTATTGTTGCTGGGCAAGTTTTAAAAACCTTGGACTTGAGATATCCCCATAAAAAATAATCACAAGTACTCGGGTCTGATTTCATGGAAGCCACTGAACATCCCCATACTTACTGAGTTCATGTCTTTAAGAAAGTTCATTGTAATTGTAGCTGTGTGGCAAGTCGCTCCATCTTGTAAATAATGTTTTCATTCACAGGGAAATGTTCATGTGACCGTAGCACACTATTGTAACAGAATTATCATTAGCAACACTGAAAAAATACGAGCCAGTTTTTCCATAGATTATGAAGCAGCTGTGGGTTGTCTTCTAGCAACTGTAACATGTGCTCTCAAAAAACCAACGTGACTAGCATAATGGTAGCACAATGTTTACAAAATGATGGGTCGCCACTGCCCTATATTCAAAATGTGAAACTTTTGCTTTTTTATTATTTTCCACTTGTGCACTTAACATTTTTTTAAATTAATTTATTTAAAATATTTTTGCGAGATTTTTATTTATAGAAAAGGCTGTTTGACTGTCGCAGTCTATATTTAGATTATGTAATGTTCCGGTATAACTTTCTATTGCTTGGTTTGCAAAACAGAGTGGACCACATAAAGACACTCTTAAAGTTTGTTTTAGGTTTGGCACAATTTTATATTCAGAACAAATTATATTCAGCGTTAAACAAATTACACACTATTCAAACAAAAATAGCAATATTTAACCGACTTTCAATTACAATTTTATTATTCCATCGTTATAAAAGCTTTACAAATATTGTATTTTCTGATTTTAATTAACAAACCTAATCATCAACTTATTCAGATCCTATTAAATGCTTCATTTCATTGAATCTGTGTAACAATTCATTTTCAAAATAAACATAATATTGTTAATTAGATATTGTTTTTTATTAATAAAATCAGATTATAAAATGCTCATTATTAGGAGATATATTTTAAATATATTTTAATAATAAACTATATTATGGATTTAATTAGAGAAAATACAATTAGTTTGATTAAGTACTGTAACAAATCAAATTAATTAATTTTCTTATGCGTAGGTCTAACTCTGATTATAAATGTGTACACAATACATGTTAGCTACCAATATTTTTATTAATGTAATTCAAAAAGAATTGCAGGTATCTTTACAGTAAAACCTAGATCATGAAGTGTACATATATATCTTTAAATATTTTATCATATGTTTATAAAAATTGGAGGTATGATTTTTTTGTAAACAACATAAGTGTTAAAAGTTCTACAGGTCATAAATTTTGTTAGATTTTTTTTTTTCAAATTTAGTGTGTTCAATATATTAGACAACCAGCAAACTCTAAAAGTCTTCCCCTCATATTTCTTGCAATAGGTCAAAATATGTAGATTTTAATTTTCCATATAATTTTACCATTTCCATCTATTTTAAGTTAAAAATGAATGAAGCTGTGGCTAAAATTATAATTTTATTTTTTCTGTAAAAACACTTCTTATGCGTTCAAAGTATTTTGTTTTGCTTGTACATTTTTATATAAAAATCAAGCACATTTGTAGCTTTAGTTATTGCCACAAACATTTGTATTGTGTGTGTCTATAGTTTTACTAGTAATATCAAAAAACCCTTTTATAGTGTGGATTTAAAAGTGACGATGACATTAAAAGGAAAAGTTTAAATTGTTCAAACAATGAATTTATGTAATTTATATCCTTGCAGTGGCTTATCTTTTAATTAATCTGTAACAATAAAAGGACCTTTTGAAAATTCAATATTGTATTTAAATCCTTTGAGAAAAAATATTTGGTTAGCTAGCTTAATTTTTAATTTCTAAAAATAATTAAAAATAAAATTGTTTTTATCAAGAGTGTGCTTTAACAAAATCAAATATGATATTAAATTGTTAATTGCCTAAAAAATAGAAGAAAAGATTTTTTTTTTTAAATTTCAAGCATTGGTCATCCTTTAATATAAAATTAGGAAAACCCCAAATTATTACCATATTTTGCTAAAAATGGCACTATCTAAATGCCAAACGAAATTATAGTCCAGAGTTCTGTTCAATGGTTCTTGATTTAAGCATATAACAAGGATTTGAAGCGCAAATAAAAACGAAATAAAAAGTGTTAGTTTTTTACTGAAAAATAAAAATTTGATATAAATAGCTTTTTGTTTATAAAAAATAATCATGTAGCTTCTTTTGATGTTCAATGCAAAGAAGCAATTTTAATACAAATAAAACTTATTTTTTTTCTGAAGAACAAAATTTGTATTTTTTGCATAATGGTTCTGTCTTAGAACTAACACTTCCAATATGATATGAAACCAAAAACATACATGTCCTGTTGTTTATTTCCTGTAGTTTACAAAAATTACATTGAAATATCCAGAAGGCAGCTCTTAGAAAATGGATTTGGTGGTTGTACGTTGATTAATATTTTTATGTTAATGGGAAGGAAGTACTTTTATTTACTAGGGTATTTTAAAAGTAATAATTAATTGTGTTCACACTGTTACTGGAGACCTGAGTAGTTTCAGGGTCAGGTACTCTCAAGATTGCCTACAATGCTTCTATTGAATTTTAAGTCTCTTTGTATTTGTTTACGTTACATTGTAAATGTCGATCACAAATTCTGTGAAGTGTGCCCTGTAATTAGATTTTGGAATACAAAAAATATTCGTCCCGTTGAAATTCATTGACAACTTGTCGAAGTGTATTGGGAAGGAGTTATGATTGAGGGAAATATGTGTGAATGTTGTAGCCTGCTTAATAAAGGAAGAACTAATGTTTTTGATGAGTTAGGTTAGGTTAGGTTGGATGGCTAACTGATATCACCAAGAACTTGACAAAGTTGATAAATGTATTTGTGAAAACGAGGACTTTCTTGTTTTAATGAATTGAATAAACCTTTCTCTCAAGTTTCAGTTACAGAGGGATAAAAAAAAAAGTGTATGCTACTTCATCACAAAGTGATCAACAAACTTCTATTATGTCTCAAGTGCTTTATATCTTAATGGAGATTATGTAAAAAAGTACAAAAATGTTTAGCTCGTATTGCTATTTGAAACGTTGTTCATTAATAAAGTTTTCTGTGATATGTAACATAACGGATCTTACTTGAACAAAATTACCCTTGTACTTGGTATGACTGGTTAAATTCCAGTAGAATGGTTTCATCTCCTTAAAGTTAGAGCAGATGATTTATAGGCTTCAAACAGACAAAGCAAACCCTCTTAAAACAACCAATAAAGGTGCCACTGTTCTAGGTCACACGTATTTTCTATTAAAATTCACTCTATAAAATCAAATCAAATGATTTTAAATATTTATAAAATTTAGTTCAGTTAAGATGTGCTTTTAAAATTAAATTTTGTCACTGTCTAATTACTGATGTAAAAATTTACAAGAGTTGTATAACTAAATTCTTAGTGTAGTGATGACATAAACTTCTATGTAGTTTGTTGGTTTATTGCTACGACTTTAGTAAACACAGTATTTAATTGTTACATGGAATTGTGTAATAATAAAATTCTTTTATCACCCACTGTTAAAATCTCTCTAGCTTTTGTAAAGCACCCTATAAAACTAAGGTTATGAACGAACTAAGTAAAGTTAGAATCGTACAATGAAACATTTGTCTACATTGGTGTAAATTACAAATTTCAATTGTCAAAGCTGTAAAAATGTTATTGATAGCGTGAGCAGAGTGTGACACATTTACAAGAAGAAAAACTGTAAAAAGAAAATGTTAGTTTCTAAAATGTTGACATTCAAGCTATCAATTACATGTCATTTACGGTATTTAAATATTTCCAGTGCATATCCTTCCACTAATATTTATCTTTGTATTTAATGTAGTAATATTGCAAATTTTTATAACGGGTCTATATGTAAATTAATATCATCGGTGTCTGAAAAGTCTTTCTAACCAATATTATCTTTTGGGCTAAAAAAAAAAAAAAAAAAAATTGGTAATTTACACTTAGAGTTAAAGAACTAATTTCTTACTTATATCCTTTAATCCGTGCAGTTTTTTTAGGCGAAAAAGTGAGTTTTTGATTTTTGATTGTTTTTATAGCTTAATAGAAGCAGAATTAAATTTGGAGTCGAGGGGTGCTATTGAAATTTCAAAATTTTTAATATTTTTTCATTTTTATATAGTTTTTTGTAAAAATTTCAACATTTAACACTACCTATGATATGCACATCAATAGATGCAGAATTGAATAGAGAGTAAACCATGAAAATATGACTTTGAAATCTCAAAGGGTTTACGAGTAATTGCAGTTTAAAGTTTATTCAAAAAAGATTAATTTTTTTTTTAAACCAATGATATGGGTATCAAAAGATGCAGAATTGAAAGGAGAATAAACCCTGAGAAAATCACTTTGACATCTCAAATGGTTTACGAGTTATTGCAATTTATATGTCAATAAAAATACCAGTTTTTAACATTTCACGTTTCGCCACTTGCAATACCTTTTTAGTGTATTTTCAATAGTGTGACTAAGGATACAATAAAAACTTGAAAATGTCTGAAGAGCCGAAACGTCCTTCGTGATGAACGCGAGAAATATGAGTAATAGACGATAAGTTAGATACAAATTTTATAGATATAACAATAGTCAGAATTGCGGTTAAAAATAATAAATTTTTTAAGTTAAAGATTCGTAATTTTTTTTTCGAAAAATGCAGGAGCATAAATATACAAAATAATGTTTATTTATTTTTATTGTTTGTAGTACGGTAACTAATATATATATATATATATATATATCGGGTGTTCAAAAAGTCTGGAAACCCATTAATATTTATTTTTTAATAAACGCAGAGCAATGAAATTCTAGGATTACGTCCTTACTGTAGTTACCGACTTTTTGCTCATTTTAATTGTCTTTTTTCACTTTGGGGGGGACGTCCTGTGGAGGAAGTCTAAACAATTTTAAATGTAAGCATAGGTCGAATTATACCTCATTTTAAAGGTCTTTGTTAGAGGAACCCATTGCCGCAATCCAGACTGAAAAAGGACCATTTGTTTGGAAATGGCAGCCTTTTACAATTTGTTAACTTTATGTTGCGAAGATTAAGAGGCAGAAGTGAATACTCAACCGTGTTGGTTATGTTAGTGTTTTAGCTATGAGAAATTTTTAGACTTCCTCCACAGGACGTCCCCCCAAAGCTAAAGAAGACAGTTAAAATGAGCAAAAAGTCGGTAACTACAGTGAGGACGTAATCCTAGAGTTTCATTGTTCTGCGTTTATTAATATATATATATATATAGAGAGAGAGAGAGAGAGAGAGAGAGAGAAAGAGAGAGAGGGGGTCTCTCGTGTGTGATTGACGTTGCTGATACCTTGTGTAGGAACTGAAGTAATTATTTCTTAGTTATAAATGTCTCACTATTTTTTTTTTTGCATTTAGAATGAATTGAAATTTTGAAAGTGCTGTTTATTGTTCAACAAGGATTAATTAAAAGATAACCTTTACAGTTAGAAATGTGAAACAAAACTTTCTCGAATGTTTTAACAAGATCTAAATCGTGCTGACTTTTTGTACAATTGTTGAGACAGGGATTTATAGAATCAGTTTAAACGACGTTCAAGTTTTGGTTGCGAGGATTTATTTAATGTATTAATTAACGCAAAACTTTACTTTAAAATTTATTGGGGTAAGTAAAGAAATAAAGTGTATTTATCTTTAAAATTGTTTTTATACTTTTGAAGTGTAATCGGTAATGCTATGGTTTAATTCCGTTTGCAATGGAAAATTTGTTTTAACTTACAGTAGCAGTAAAATATTCCAACATTATCTTTAGTAACAAATTTCAATTGCATCTGGTTAAGTAATTCATTTTCAATAGCTTTGATATTTAGCTGATAAATTGTCCATTTTTTTTTTCGAATTACACGCAAGTTTTGACCTACAGTTGGAGTTTTGGAAAAAATAAAATAAAAGTTAAGGTAAACAAATAATACTCACTAGTAAATAAAAGTTAAAATATTAAATTATTTTGTTCAATAGTACCTTGTTTAATAGTAAGATCACTACATTTTTTAGACAAATTTGGGTAAAAAAAAAACGATTATTTTTAAAAGTTCATTTATTTTGATAATTATTAATATTTAAATATTAAAATAAAATTATTATTTTTGTATTATTATTAAAATAGAAGTGGGGTTTTACTACCTAGACACTTCAGCCTATAAGACTTCTTGTATACTTCTTTAATTCCTAACTAGCTTGTTTCTTTTCCATTGGTTAGAGTGAGGATTTTCCTAGCTTTGTTATTTGTTGCATCTGTGCCGAAGATCAGTTGTCTTCTACGTCCTAACGCTTCGCATATGTTCTGCAGTTACATAGCCTTTATTTCAAGTTTCCTTGGAGTAATTTTATTGTATTTATTTGCTTCCTGAAAGCGCCATGGCCTGATACGAAGCTTAAGATTTACTTATGATTTCGTTTACTTTATGAAGAGACGAATTCAGAGAGTTTCAGATCTGGATAGACCAGTAATCCGTATAGTTTACTCGTGGAGTATTTTGTTCTGTTTCACCATCGTTTTAGACTTTCTTTTGTTACGGCTTTAGTTGTTCCGCATACGGGTCTGGGACACTGAAGGATCTCTTGGTTAGAATGTTTTCCAGTTTATCTGCTTTTGGTCAGATTTGGTAATTGGAAATATTTTGGCAAGACTCGGGATTATTTATATTGTTTTATAAATTAAAATTAGGGGGCAGCTGGGTAAGAAAAAAACCTACAAATTTAACAGTTTATCACATAAGTTTTATCGATTTTTGTTAAATTTTGCACAAGAGTAGACGCAAAACATATTGGGTGTCATTTTTCAAAAAATTATTCTCCCAAGTTATTTGCAATAAAAAAAAAAGAAGAAATATCGGCCATGGGGCTTTTAAAAGATATCCAACTTATCAAAATTTTCTCTAGCGATATCGTTGAGATTTTAGTGAACTGAATTGATTGGTTCACTGCCCAATTTTTGATTGACAACTACAAAACTGACAATAATGGTGACGATTATTTTTATTTTGTATTTAGTTTTGGAGATTTCGAGATAGGTGCACAAGAGAGAATGTTTTTGCATCATATATTAGTTATAGATATATTCATAAATAAATACTGAGCTTGACTTGTGAAATAATATTAGATTGAATACAACTCGAACATAAGATCTCACAAAAATTACGTTTACTTAGTTAAACGCGTTTCAACGACAAAGTAGCCATCCTCAGTCAATGTTCTAGCTCATGTATCACTGAGGTTGTGGACTTTGTTGTTAAAACGCGTTTGATTAAGTAAACGTAATTTTTGTGAGGTCTTGTATTCGAGTTTCATTTTATCTTTATAGATAATTTACACTGATAAGAAGTTATCAGTACTTCATGTTTTACGTTCCAGCGATGACAAATGTTTGCATAAAATATACAGTTAAAAAACTCCTCAAAAATAAAAATGTAATATTTTACATTAAATTTATTTATAGCTTTTATAAAACACTTCACTTCGGATAACAAGATACATTCATATTCCAATAAAAACAATCAAGTATAGTTTGTAAAGTTATAGTTTGTTCATTATATATTAAACTGAAATCAAAACGCCAAAGTTGATTACTCACACAGTAAAATGAAATGCAGCTATAAAAGTGTAATCAATGCACATTATTTGAAAAGAACAAACACGTAAAAGCTGGAATGAACAATAAAGTGTAGGGTGTAGTAAATGAACTGTTTTTAATGAACAAACATTCATTGTGTTGCAATTTAAATGTTATATTCAGCGATTGTGATTTAGTTAGTATGAAATAATGAAATAGACAAGTGATAGATAGATATATCGACTTTATTTAGGGGCAGTTGAGGCTATGACGCCCTTTCTATTGCACCCATAAACACTATACATATATTACTATTGTATGCTCTAAAAATCTTATGATCAACAAAATAAACAGTAGAAAACAAATAAATATTACGTACATATACAATGGAAATTATACATCATTATGAGAAATATTACATAAAATAAATAAATAAACAACAATATTCTCAAATCTCAGCACAATATGAACCTTAAAGAAAAAATATATTTTATTTACATTTCAATTACAACACAAAAACCTTTAAACAACCACCAATCAGGCAAAAACAATGAAATATACTACAACTAAACGGACACCCTACATGTGATGGGCCAATAGGTTTCCCCTAACAATCAATTTGATGATAAACAAGAAACTTCCCTAATCTGAACAATCATCTAATACCACAATCTACAACCGGTAACTATAGAGGATTTATTAAAAATAGTTGTTTGAGTCCTCCAAAAATAGAATTTGGAGGATCTTAGAAGAGGAGCGCGTTTTGAAACAGCCATGAAATTGAAAATTTTCGAGAAATATGTTGGAGAATAATTTTTTTACAACTTATATAATATGGTCTTCGAGATCCATGCTTGAGCCATTTTAGTTGCATCAACCTGATTTTTTATAAATTGTTTTATGCGGCTGGGTGGACCTTTAAGAGATTTTGAGTTCGGGAAGGAAATTTGGGTATGGGGGGGGATTAACCTGGCACGTACCCTTAAATACTAAAGCTCAGCCAGCCAGCTTCACGAGCGATTAAAACTATGTTATATATAGTTATATATATAACATAATAAACTAAATTGACTATGATTAATATTAAGGGAATGACTCTATTTAAAACTAGTGGTCTAGGAAACAGTATTAGGCTAAAATAACCGTTAACATATCACGTTATCACATATTTAAATTTATACGTAATTTGGAGACGTACCCCCGAAAACCCTGGGCCGTCTGACCCAACCCAAAAGGGGCTAATTAGCCATTATTTGGTGGGTACCTGAAATATCGGTTATCCTGTACACTAGAAGACATAGACTCTTTAACATACCCGTTCTCTCTTACGGCTGGTGGTCAACGCCTCCTTTAACCTTGATGGGTGATAAGGAGTGCATCAACGAGGGAGGGGGTAAACTGATTTGATGCAAAACAATTCCCCTTCAATTTATTATTTAGGCAATCCGTTAGTAAGAGCTGTTGGAATGGAAGTATCGCCGGGAAAAAAGGGAGGTGGTGAAAGGAGTTCCTCACATAGTTGATTATAAAAAGGAGTATCGTGTTGACTCAAACCTATTGGGAAAACAAAACGAAGATAAGGATTTTGAACGCGCTGAAGTTTTAATACTGACAAGTCACTGTAAAAAACACATCCACAATCAAATATAGGAAGAAGTAGTGACTCAACAAGCAGAGTTCTCACCTTAGTGGGAATTGAAACAGCACCAATGCATTTAATTTCGCTTGACCAATCTATGTAAGTTTACTTCAAATAATAAGTTCTTACATTTGTTTATGTGTGTATGAATTTGATTGATAACATTCGAGGAAATATTTCAGTTTTTAAAACTACTTACATATTGAGTAGAAACACTCCCTCTTTCGCACTAGAAACTTTCACTATTTTTAATTTATTCTCGAATATCACTAACCACTACACTTATTATTGATGATCCATGATAATCCTACTTGTTATACCTTTTATTTATCATAACACAATTAATTATATTTTTATTTTATACTTGATGCACTTGTTACCCAGGTGTTGTAAGTTTGACAAACTCTCCTCAAACTGACTTCTTCTTTCCCAACATCTCCCCCTGTCTTTTTTTTTTTTTTTATTTTAACGTGGTTTTCTTAGTCGTCTTTAATTGGACAGTATATTTCTTGATTTCTCCCGATTGAGTTATCTTTTTTTTTTTTTTTATTTTTTTAAATTTTTCATTGTAGGCATTTAATTTTGTAGTGTTAAGTCTTTCTTTATTCTCATGGAAATATTCTTGCTGTGCTAATTCGTTCTATGAAATTTAATACTGCTCGCCTTTGAGTTTCACATCCTTTTCTGCTTCCTGTTGAAATGATATCTGTTTCTGAGAAGTGAATATTTATTGAAATTTATTTATTTAATGTGTTTAATTTATTTTTTAAATTTATAATTTATGTTGTAGATTTTATAAGTTAATGTGATATCTGGGGTTTCCAGATATTTCTCTGATAGCTTCCAAGTTAGAAACTAAATGCAGTCGAAGGACAATAATTACAGACGTAGTGTTGTGCATCCTATGTATATAAATTCATGTGTTTGAACTTAATAATATGGATTGTTTAAGTTGAAGTTCATGATCTGTGTAACAAAACTGCTTTACTTACTCAAAAGATAAACTTCACAAGGTTTGAAACTATATTTATTTTAGAGGCAGATGATCAATTTTACACAGTGTCAAACAGATAATAGATAATGAAGTTATCAATTAAATTTAATTAACTGGTCCTCCATTACTATACCAATAACTTTTGTTAATTTATTCTTACAGATTTTACATTCACAAAATGTTATTTTTTAAGATGTTACTTTATTTATTTATTAAAATCAAAACACACAAAATGTTACATTAAAGTAATGAATTATGTATAAAAGTAGGGTGTTCGATCAAGGTGTGACTTTATTTTGTGCGGTTGGTGGAGAGAGTATTGAGGATTTCCATAAAAGTAGAAAAGGCAGCGATGATGGAGTGATTCCAGGCTGAATATATCAGCATCATGTTAAAATCTTGTATTTTAACAATAGCAAAGAAAAATGACTGTATTTATACCACAGTGTGTTGTTAAATTAAATTAAAACTAAAATAATAAATACAATTTTAACACAATTTCACACAAATATGTTCATAAAATCAAACGTGTTTTAACGAGAATGCCGCCATTTTTAGTGTTGTAATAATCAAACTATCACTATGAGTACTACTGAAGATGACGACATTGTAGTTGAAACGCGTTTGATTTAAATAAACTGTTTTTTTTTTGCTAAATGTTTATTTACATAATTAAATTGTTTCAATCTATATATAAGCCAAATACCACTGACTGACTCACTCATCACGATTTCTCAAAAACTACTGAACAGATTGCAATGAAACTTGGAATATAACTTCCTCATAGGTAATAGGTGCTCACTAAGAAATCTTTTGAAACATTTGTACGTTTAAGCATATTAAAAAAAAAAAAAAAAAAATCAGAAAATAAAATTTTCTCTAAACTACAAAGGTGAAATGAGCTGAGGCTTCTTGCATTCTTCTTTTCAAATGTTTGATGCTTATGGTATACAAAATACCTTTTCTTCTTGTAGTCCTGAGTTAGACCCTTCTCTTCTTTCAGCTTCTTGTGATGAACTTTTGTTCTCTTCCTACCCTGACGCTATTGAGATACAAGGATTAAATGTCTCTATTTCATTTAAAGCAATAATAACTTTAAAGTTTTGCCTTTTAAATCACAAACAAAATTTTTTTCTTCTTAAATAAATTACTTAAGATGATTAATATATTTTAATATTACTTGGGTTATTTCTTTTTTATTTTAAAATTCCACTACACATTTCTTAAAACGAATAAATAACTGTTTAAGTAAACTTTGTTGATGAAATCATCAGAATAGCCTTTGATAACAGAAAACCAACAAGACTTTACAATGGTACAAATTAACTGTTCCTGATAGCTTTGAATTGGTATTTACAAAGTACATCATAGCCTCAAAGCGTTAAGGGTATTTATATTCCTTGACTTAAAATTCATGTAAATAGAAATGCTTCCCTTGCCTATATTTATCCTAAGGAAAAGTTCTGTACATCTAACAGTTGGATACTTGCTTTGAACTAAATTACACTAACCTATACTAGGCCTATATGTTATACCAATGTAATTATAGAATGTAAAAGAAGATTTAAAGCACTGCTCCTCTTCCCTGGGGTAAAAGTAAATTAATCGTGTTCTTTAAAAGCGCCTTCGTTCTAAAGTTAGAGACTTGATTTTCAATATTATATTTCTTCTAATAATGGTTGTCATTAATCGAAAATAATGCGTGGTTCAATATAATCTGACAGTTTTTAAACAGCTGTTATTTTGTTTGGATTGTTGATTGTTGTAACAATAACACAACTGATGTCATTTTAGTAATAATGAGTCTGTAACTGTTACGCAAGAGTTATTTCGTAACAATTTCCATGTTTCGCTTCATGGCATCGTTCCTTGTTGGAATACAATTAAAAGGAGGATGGACAATTTCAAAAATAATGCATCTACTTTAGAAATGAAACTGATTGGTAGGCCTACGTACTACAGACAATCTTATAAATGTGCGCGTATCTGTACTGCATAGCCCAGAACGATCAACCAGGAAACAATCTTCTACTTTAGAAGATTCAGAGACAAGTTTACAACGATATTTACATTTTGATTTGAATTTTCATTCCTAAAAGTTAGACCAATTCCATAGATCCTGAATTATATTATATTTTTTATTGAAGATTATTGCAGCTCACTGATGACGAAAACATTTTCCAATGTTTAATATTGTCTGATGAAGCTTATTTTGAGCTATCCGGTAATGTAAACACTCAAAATTGTCTTTACTGGTCAAGAGAGAATCCCAGGGAAATCCATCAACGACCTCTGCATAGTAACAAAGTGACTGTATGGTGTGGCGTTGCACGTTTTTGAATTTGAAAATCAAAATGATGCAACAATTACTCTGAATAAAAAACGATACATGGAAATGATTGAGAACTTTTTTATTTCACGTATGTACCAGTTAAGTGTAGAAATGACTATTTATGGTACCAGCAAGAAGGAGCGACTACGTACACGGCAAATGTGTCAATGACTGTTTTGCGAAGACTGATACCAGCATCTCATTTCAAGATTTGATGATGTCCCATGTGACCTGCCCGGTTTCCGGATCTAAATGATTGTGTTTTTTGATTGTGGGGCGACATTAAGAGCAAAGTTTTTGTTATGAAACCTCCTACCATTACCTCTAGAATCCTACATCTTACGTCTTATTGTTTTCACCGGAATCTCTTTGGACCTGATGGTCAGATGGTTTTCTTTAAAGCCTTCTTAAACCTCTTTCGTTTGATTGCCAGAAGATTAATAGATGATGTTCTAGTCAAGACCATGACCGCACCAGTAGACACAGTCTTGTATGCCGAAACAACAATAAAAAGCTGTGTGTCCATGTGTCGACGATAACTTCTTTCCCAGCATCGTCCTTTCAAGAGGGGAGAGCATATAACATTCTGGATTGGATCACATTCGCCAGAACTATTTTGCCTCAATTTTGATTGGCGTTCATAATTGTTTTATTTATAAGAGGACCTAAGTTAAGTCTACTGTATGATCCAGTTGCACTCCCAGGTATATGATTTGCATCTTATAGCAAATAACAATGTTGTCCACTTAGCTTTTGGGATATCTACAAGCTTGGACCAATAGTGCTTCCGTCTTCTCGAACACCTTCCTTAAACCTCTACTTACTATACATATATTAGGTAACTCCGCTATACCGGTCCCAAGCCCGGATCCCATCTTTTATGGGAAGGAAGAGGGATAGAGGAGTAACACCTCTTAAAAAACCTTGGTCCATCTGGCTCCGGATGGTAGTACCATGTAAGGGCCCCTTGCCAGGGTTACGGTGAAGTCCTCATTGGTGAATATCGGCGGAGAAGTAGTGCTTCGGTACGACGAATCAGCGCCAACCCTAAGGTGTGATGGCAGTTGTCATTCGGTCCCAACGGGGTGAATGGCGCATGGGTGTGGCATCCCAAACGGAAATATTAATAAACAATAATGAGCACAAGAAAACAGGTAAATATTCCGGGGTAGGATCCCAGGTACCGGCACGGGGAGTGAGCGAGCAGTCTTTACCCGGGTCGTTAGTAAGCTACTGAAAGGGCCAAACTGCAACAGGCACGATGCAGGAAGTTGATCCTTTTGAAAGAAGGTCAATATTAATGCGATCGCCACCAGAGAACAAAAGTTTGAATTCGGGTGACAAAAACAACTCAGAGAGGGGGAGAGGGAGGGAGAGAGAGAGAGAGAGAGAGAGAGAGAGAGAGAGAGAGAGAGAGAGAGAGAGAGAGAGAGAGAGAGAGAGAGAGAGAGAGAGAGAGAGAGAGAGAGAGAGAGAGAGAGAGAGAGAAAGAGGGGTGAGAGGGAGAGGGAGAGGGAGAGGGTTTGGGAGAGGGAGCGGGAGAGGGAGAGGGAGAGGGAGGGAGGGAGGTAGGGAGAGAGAGAGAGAGAGAGAGAGAGAGAGAGAGAGAGAGAGAGAGAGAGAGAGAGAGAGAGAGAGAGAGAGAGAGAGAGAGAGATGCAACTAAGTCAGTCCTACTATCTGGACAATAAATAGAACAATTTTCAGTAACCAGAGCATATCAGTTAACCCCACTGGAGATATGTTGTGACCTTGCGCCCTTCCGGACCTCTTCCCTTGCGTTAATGGAATTTCTGGGGAAGCCTGATCTCTCTTCCTTTGGAATGCCTCTAATCGTAGCTCTGTCAACTCACAAATTCACAGACCTCCTTTTCTTAAGTGTTTCACATTACACTTAAGGAGCTGCAAGCTCAGCTGTTTCATATATGTTTACGTTATTTCCCAAATATTGTCGATGCTCAGCTGCCTTCATTATGACTAATTTATACTTGTCTAACTTAAATCTAATTTCTACCCCTTCAGCTCCAACTCTCTAGTCTATTTCTAATGGGAAATGAAGCACATTAATTCAATTTCGAACTTGTTTGGTTTATTTATTTTAGGTTCGCGTGTGTGCATGTACAATGTGTATTACGCTAATTTGAAATGAGGGACACAATTGTTTGTAAAAAATGTACAATATTTTACATCATCTACGTCTCCGACTGAATAATATACACAGCATCTAATATTAAAATGAAAAAAAAAAAAAAAAAAGAAAAAAAAGTTGCTTCGCTAAGTGTTTGTATTTTTGAAAATTAAACTTTACAGCAGTCAATAATAACACTTATACTCAATATCCCTGAAAATTCGTTCTCTGCCAATTGAACAAATAAAGAGGCCGACCAAAGTCTAAATTCTAACAAGCCGTTAGTAAAGTCCACTTTAAGCAATCTGTTTTCAACAAACATTGCACGATAGCACAAGTTGTATTGTTAAAGTTGGCACACCTGTAGTACGATTCAAGTAGTTTATAACTTTAAGCATTTATATCTCAACTTAAACTCGTATTGAGACATTATCTGTTTCATTTCTAGAATAAAGAGAGAAACTTCTAATTATAAAAGGATTAAATAAAGCAATAAAGCTAAAGTTTAAAAATTATTTTAATAATATAAATGAGCTAAAATTGTTTACTGATAATTAACAAGTATTGACAACTATTTATACATACACAAGTAACAGGAAACTGAAATTAATAGAGAAATCGAGAAGGGTAGGGGGAATGACCTAGCGGGTAGATGAACTATGTTAAGGATGGGTTTTAGAAGGGGTGAAGAATTTAATACAATTTGGTCATTCAAGTTGAAAATAGGCCTAAATGAAATAGATCTATTTATTTCTAAACATTCTAAATTATTTAATCTATTGCTTTTATTTTCTATATGTAAGAGTTTAACATTCAATTTCGGATCAAAATTATGGTGTCCAAAAGGTGGTTAGCAAAGTTAGAGTTTCTATAGGCATGTTTCCAGCTATTTACATGTTCTTTAATCCTAACTTTTATAGATCCACCTGATAGACCTATGTACTCAGAGTCACAATCTTGACAAGATATTTTATAAACTCCAATTATTGGAGCTCATTCATATTATTAAAATAATTTTGAAACTTTAGCTTTATTTAATCCTTGAATATGGAGTGGCAACAACAAATATCTGCTGTTACATTAAATATACTAATTATTAGTCAGTCAGACGAAAATGATAATTACAGTTTAACGATGAGCATATTTCCATTTCTTTACACAATTTTCCTATTGTTTCTTTCAATACTGTTAATATGTCTACCAGCAATTGTTTTCATGATCATTTATTTTTGAAAAAGACATCTGTTGCTTCTAACTGAAGTGAAGTATATTTAAGAGGCCCTCGGGGTTAACAACAAGCGTGAAGCGTAGCTTAATAAATTCAGTTCCTGAGACTTGAATTACAAACATTAGAAAAAGAAAAATAACATGAGAGCTGGTTGTTATTTCTCGGTGATTTATTGGTTATTTATTTGTTGAATTGTCTTACTTAGAAATATGTTGTATGTTTTTAATCCCTTCCAACCGTCCAGAGCGTTTTCGTTTTCGTGTGGATATAAATAATAAAGATAAAAACATTTTCAAACTAGTAGGTAATTTAACCAGCTGACAAATTAATGTCATTATTTTTACATACAAAATATATAAGTCATCATGTAGGTTTGAGTTTCACAAATTAGAGACTCTAGTGCTGCTATACTGGGACTGGAAGCCGCATTGTATGCTTCAACGTCTTATCTACTAGCGCATTCTGAACTGAACCCACTAAACTAAAACTATTTAATCTGCCTATTGAAGCGACAAAATATATTTCCTTTGGGACTTCTTCTCCTAGTTATTTTAAATCTCCCATAATTTTGGGATATAGTTGCACACTTTTGAACCATTTATTGTTGTTTGATTTTAGTTGTTTTTTACGTTGCCTATATAGTTCTTGATATTTATTTTTAAATTTTGTAATAAGAACGAATGGAAAGTATACATATTTATTCTATTTGACATTTCTATGATTGCACATGATTTGCTTCAACTCAATTTCATAATGTTTTTGTCATATTTCAGTTTTGCTATTTGATAAGTTCGATTTGTTTTCAGACATTATTGTAAAATGCATTTTTGAAATGTTTTAATGAGATGAAACTGCATATTTACTCATATCTGTCATTAAAAAAATAACCTATAAGATAAGCGATAAATTAAAAATGCTACATTTCAGATTTTAATGTATTTTGATATAATTTATTTCATTTGAGCTTCAAGATGAAGCAGTAAAAGCTGATGTGTTTTTATAATTTAATGAGAAAAATCCAAATGTTCCTTTGACTGTGAGTTATAGTGGTTGAGTAAATTTAATGAAAGATTAAAGGAAATAAAAAATAACTAAATAAACCCACTGAAAGCATTGCCCTATGTGAATAATATTATGAAGAGGATTTGTCCTTTGCTTAATCTGCTTATGTTTATTATTTATATATTCAATATCTGATTCCTTTTACAGATAGGCATTTTGTCAAAGTTAAATTATATTTTGTTATTAATGTAGCGCAGTTTCATAAATAGAATATTTTTATTTTTTCAAATGAAAATTAACGAGAAAAAAATAGTTAAATTAGTTTTTGTAAACTTAAAAACTATTTTGCAGTATTTGGTATTTAATATAAAAGAAATTTATACAATAAAACAATATTAATATTCAGCTATATAAATAGACATATAAAAGTCATCTTAGGGTTCATAACATAACTTTCAAACTCTGTCCTCACTAAATATAGCCATAATCAAAAGAAATCCATTACATAGCCCATTTCACAAAGCACCTGCCATTTCTATCATTTTGTAAATAATTAAATAAGAGTGACTACACTTAACTGGAGTTAAAATTAAAGAAGACGTAGAAAGGAGTAGGAGTATTTAAGCAGGCAGAGGAGACAATAATAAGAATTATGACTTGGACTCAGGATACCACTTAAAATTTTTTGTAAAATTTGTGCTCAAACCATTTCATGATTACTATATTAGTTAAACAAACAACCCGATTTTAAGAAACACAAAAAATAAAAGAAACTAATGGTGAATGAGCTACTTAATTTATTCATGAAATAAGTTTGGAAAACTTAAGATATTTTCTAAATTAGAACTCTTTATAAACTTTTAATGAACTATCAATGAACTCATAAAATTGTATATAATATATAAAATAAATTAAAACAACAATTTTTTAAATTTTTATTTTTAATTTTTTTTATTTAAAATGGAATACCACCAAGTACCTACGGTCTTTAGCATAAATAATATATATATATATATTATATATATATATATATATATATATATATATATATATATATATATATAAAGACAAAGAACTAATTAAACATTAATCAATCATTCCATATGTTTACAAGATAAACACCCATATAGTCAGGAAGTCTAATAAATATTTAATTTTTGTTTAATTGTACTTGAGAATTATTAAAGATATGTATTGCCTATTTCGTAATGTCTAAAGTATATAGCACAATTAGTATATTTTATTTCATCATTCTATTTAAATTGATCATACACAAAGACGAAAAAGGTGCAAATATAAAAATATAATCATGTTGTATAAATAATCATAAAGAGAAACGTTGATATTCTATTTTATAACAAAACGAGGTCTTTAAATGTTTGTTTTAAAATAATGAATTATCTAAAGTAATAAGATGTCCAAAAACATTATCATATGTACTGTTGCAAGAAAATAATATATCATTTACAAATAAAATTATCGATCTCCAGGAGCTTTCTAATAGAGACTAACTGGAAGTCTTTTGAATGAACAATTAACTCCATCCTTTACTCTTAGTTTCAATTTAGTTTTCACAGTTGAATTGAATAAATACTTTGTAATAACTGAAAATATTTAGAATCCTCGATTTGATCGACAACAAGATATTGAGTTCGAAACAAATTTGATTTCACAACTGAATTAAGAATTTAAACTGATTTGATTTGATTGAAATTCATACCGATTCAATTGTAAGAGGTTTACGCGAATTCAATTTCAGAATTTATTTTCCCTATTCTGGTTTTTTCTACTTGATAAATCCGATTTGTTTTCAGACATTAATGTAAAATACTTTTTTTGAAAATATTTTTTGCATTGGTTATTTTATTGTTTGTGTTGTTAAAAATATCAGTGATGGAAAAGGTTTATTGGATCTATGATACTTTTGTGTTTCTGTTAGAAACACAATTAAGATTGAGTGTATTTTTGTAAACTAATCAAGACAAAGTATTTTATCCTAGTATACAAATTTAATTAAACAATTCTTCTCATATATTTATAGTTTACATTTTTGAGCAGTTTAATTTACAATAGAGATTAATTTGAATTTTTGTTCTATTTAAAAAGAAAACTAATCTATTTTTGCAATATGCCATATAACTATTCTGGCAGTTGAGTGGTTAAAGGCGTCACTTCTCTGATCAAGAGTGGCATCCGAGATCGTAGATGAATGACATCCAGAACACAAGGTTTATTCTGTGTAGTTTGGTTCTTCCCAACCTGTGCAATGGCAGTGGGAAGGCCCACAATAAATTAACGGTGGTTGGCTTGAGTGGAAGTTGACGGGGTTGGTTAGGTTAGGTTAGGTTAAGTTAGGTTAGGTTAGGTTAGGTTAGGTTAGGTTAGGTTAGGTTAGGTTAGGTTAGTATCCAGCAGCACACGGAAACACTTATTTTTCAAGGTTAAAATAAACTATTTATAGCATTTTAAAAAACATGGCAATTCATTCAGAAAACATATTTAAACATTAAACTAAAATTATAATTGAAAATAAAAAGTTAAAAATAATATGAAAAATATAGGTTAGGTTAGTTTAGGTTAGGTTAGGTTAGGATAGGTTAGGTTAGGTTAGGTTAGGATAGGTTAGGTTAGGTTAGGTTAGGTTAGTTTAGGTTAGGTTAGGTTAGGTTAGGTTAGGTTAGTATCCAGCTGCACACGAAACACTTATTTTTCAAGGCTAAAATAAACTATTTAAAGCATTTTAAAAAACATGGCAATTCATTCAGAAAACATATTTAAACATTAAACTAAAATTATAATAGAAAATAAAAAGTTGAAAATAATAGGAAAAATATAATACTAATTAAAAAAAAGTCAATGAACTTTGATGTTGTTAAGCTCTTCTATCACTTATTCTTAATGTTCTGACAACCTCCAAGGAGTGAAACTATTCTGATGATGGGATATAAATCACAAAACTCGTAATTGTTTAATAAAAAAAAACATCAAAATAAGTTACAAGACGGGAAATAAGGTTAGTGTTTAGTAATATTTTGTGACTTGGATACACGTTTACTATGAGTTTTGAAATTTAAAAATTGACTATAGGGCGAATATATATATATATATATATATATATATATATATATATGAAATTTTTCAAAATAAGCTGTATTGATTTCGTTTAAATTTAAGTGAAATATGAATAAATAGTCATGTAAAGCTGTAGAACACTCACATACAACAGATAACAAACAAACGACAAGCGACAGACAGATGTAATTAAAAAAAAACACTTTTATGTACTAAGGGATCTGTTTCGAAACGGATCCGTAAAAAAATCGGAACCAATTGTTTGTCCCATCACATAATTTTCCTTCTACCATGTGTATGTGAGAAAGTAACACATAAGCAAAATGAATGTTTCAATTTTCAGAATGTCAAACGAACTTATTTCAGTGAATCATGTAACCTTTTGGGAATTTAGTATAACTTTGGAATTTAGTAACACTTTGGAATTTAGTATTTTTGGAATTTAGTATAACTATAGAATTTAGTAAAACTTTGGAATGTAGTATAACTTTGGAATTTAGTATTTTTGGAATTTAGTATAACTATAGAATTTAGTATAACTATAGAATTTAGTATAACTTTGGAACTTAGTATAACTTTGGAATTTAGTATTTTTGGTATTTAGTAAAACTGGAATTTAGTATAACTTGGAATTTAGTATTTGTGGAATTTAGTATAACTATAGAATTTAGTATAACTTTGGAATTTAGTATAACTTTTGAATTTAGTAAAACTTTGGAATTTTGTGTAACTTTGGAATTTAGTATAATTTTTGAATTTAGTAAAACTTTTAATTTATTAAAACTTTGGAATTTAGTATAACTTTGGAATTTAGTATAAATAGAATTTAGTAAATTTTTGGAATTTAGTAAAAATTTGGAATTTAGTAAAACTTTGGAATTTAGTATAACTTTGGAATTTAGTAAAACTGGAATTCAGTATAACTTTTGTATTTAGTATAACCTACGAATTTAGTATAACTTTGGAATTTAGTTTAACTTTGGATTTTAGTATCATTTTGGAATTTAGTAAAACTTTGGAATTTAGTAAAAATTTAGAATTTAGTAAAACTTTGGAATTTAGTATAACTTTGGAATTTAGTCCCACTTTGGAATTTAGTAAAACTGGAATTTAGTAAAATGTTGGAATTTAGTAAAAATTTGGAATTTAGTAAAACTTTGGAATTTAGTACAACTGGAATTTAGTAAAACTGGAATTCAGTATAACTTTTGTATTTAGTATAACCACGAATTTAGTATAACTTTGGTATTTAGTATAACTTTGGAATTTAGTTTAACTTTGGATTTTAGTATAATTTTGGAATTTAGTAAAACTTAGGAATTTATTATAACTTTGGAATTTATTATAACTTTGGAATTTAGTACTTTTGGAATTTAGTATAACTATACATTTTAGTATAATTTTGGAATTTAGTATAACTGGAAATTAGTAAAATTTTGGAATTTAGTATAATTTTGGAATTTAGTATAACTTTGGAATTTAGTGTAACTTTGATATTTTGTAAAATTTGGAATACAGTATAATTTTTGATTATAGTGGTCGTTATCGTGCTTATATAGGCTAGAGACGACGACTGCGATAATGACGACGGACGGATGGTTTGCAAAAAATAGATTTTTCTGCTTTCTGAGACCATGAAACGTGAAGATTTGTAAAAATATGGAGGTCGAAATGTTTTGAGAATACCAAACCAAACCTAACCTAACAATATACTTCGTATATTGGTTAAGTAAAAGAGTGATTTTGAATTTCAAACAGTACTTTTACTGTTTCTAGTGTAAACGTGATTATGTTATCTTCAGGAAAAATCTCGTGATTTAGTTTATTGCAAGTGAAGTCTACATTTGCGATTATTTGTATTCATAGAACGGAGTCTCTTTCATTTTATAGTATGTACACGTATCTCTGACATTTTTAGTACATTTAAGCTGCTGTGATCTATGTTTATTCAACTTTACGTAACATTTATTAACATCTAAAACAAGTTTGTACGACTTTTATTATTTGTTGTTGTTTGATTTTAGTTATTAATTTGTAGATGTTTACTAACTTTTGTAATAAATTATTTTCTTTGTTATTCTTTTTTCAATATATCACAAAAGCATATTTAATAATCTTTGAACTTTAAAGCAAAACAATTTAGAGGAAACCCTAGCTGTCGAATAATGTATTAATGTCAGGTTCGGAAGAGAAGTTGTATTAGTCAAGAAAAGATAAAAGAGAGGGATATAACCCAATAATAGACGTAGAAAGGTGTAGATATAGCTAGTATGCTTCAGTATTGACACACACACACACACACACACACTTATTCATTATAGGTTAGGTTGCCAAGAAGTGTATTTGTTCAGTATATATCTACATTTTCCATTTAAACAACATTAATTTCATGACATTGTTTGAGATAAAAAGTGTTTTGCATAGAATGTTTGGCAAGTTTCAGTTCTATTCATATAATTAAAATTTTGAATGATTTAAAGATAAGTATATATAAATTTTAAATTTGTTTATATTAATAATAGACTTCACCCACCTTTCACAGGTGGTATCGCCACCTTTTTTTTGGTATCGCAGGTCAATGTAAAAAATACTGGTATTGAAAAACAAAATGTTTTCTTCGTAAAACTATTAAAAGAAATCACAGATACACACAACAGGGTACAATTTTTTGGGAAATAAAAATCAATTAAACACAACGAAGAAATACAAACACTTTCATCTTCAGGTGTGACAATCCTTAGATGGTGATGAAGGATTTAACCTCTCTGAACGCCAAACTGTGGGCAACGGTTAGAGGTCATTCGAAGATTCAACCTCCACTCAATTCCTATTATCGCTTCTTTGTTAACAATTACAAGTGGCTAAAGGCTATTATTAATATATACTATATAAATAGTCCATCTAATAATGACTTAAAATAAAATTAATAATTGTTTAATTTCTTTTTAAATGCATTTATCCTATGAGACATTTATGTATAAAATAAGCCACTTAACAGTTTTACAATTTCAAAATAAAAGAATAAAAAAATGAAAATTTCATCTTTTGAACAGGCTGTACGTTCAGGGAGGATCAGTGGCTTACATATATATATAAAAATCAAAAGCCACTGACTGATCACGAAATATCTGGATCCTAGTACTATGAATTTTTAACATGGTTTGGTGTAGGTCTGTAAACGCGTACTAAGAAAGGGTTTTGAAAATGGTCCACTCCAAGGGTGTTTTTTACCCCTAAAATAATCTCTGGATCCAAGAAGTCTTGAGCTATGAATTTTTAACATGGTTTGGGGTAGGTCTGTAGACGCGTACTAAGAAAGGGTTTTGAAAATATTCCACTCCAAAGTTGTTGATTACCCCTAAAGCATATCGCTGGGTCCAAGAAGCATGGAGTTATGAAATTTCTCACATGGTTTGGGGTAGGAGACACGACCAATTCAATACTTGAACTTTATATTTCCATTGAGTTTGAAAAAAAAACCAGTGTTTTTTAAATGTGAAAAATGATGTCGAATTGAAGAGAGAGAGGGGGCGAGTCATAGCTGGTACACGTCCGGTAAATTGAACTTGGCATGTTCAAATTCAATCTCGATGAAATATCGTTGCTTCTCTTTTATTTATGGACTGATTTCGAAGTTTTTTAATCTGGGATAGCGCGATAAAATATTAACAACTGTCATGTTATTTTTGACAAAATTACAAATAACTTTTTTCCCATTATTTCGACAAATATAAACAAAATTTGAAAGACTCATTGTAAATATTCTCTAAACTATTTAAAAAATAAAACAGAGATCCACCCATTTTTGCACATAAAATCGTTATTTAAACAATGTTCCAAATGTTCAAAGTTGGATCCTCTGAAATGCCATATACTTTATCACTAAATATATAGATTTTTACATATGATATCCTGAAACGAATTACAATATGAATTTTGATTAATTTTACTCTCCTAGCCTTTCCTTTTAGCTTGTTCTAGTATATTTTAACTTTGTTCTGTGTGGACACATTCATAATTGAGGAAGCGGATTAGACATTTTGTTGATAGAATTCGTATTAAAAAATCAGTTACTAAAAAGTACTTATAAATTATTTAATTTTACGTAGCTCCACTTGAGAGATATAATCAGACATTATGAGGTGATTAGTTGAAGGTGTTTGTGAAAATAAATTATCAACACACAATGAAATATTACAACACTGATCTCCACATTGCGTGAGTTGGAATTTAGGCTCAATGAAAGGCATCACTAGTTATAATTTGATTGCATGTCGGGATTATTAACGTGTATGGTGGTCAGATTTATATTAAAGTGACTTGTACTTGATTTAGATATACACTTTAATAAATATATAAAACAAACAATAAACGAACAATATTTGTTGCTGAAAACATCAGTTCTGTAGTTATTAGTAAACAAGTTAAAATCAAACATGGAGACAATTTTTAATTTTGTAGATACTTTTGTCATAAACATTTGTTAATTATAAATATAAAAGATAAAAAAAAGTTTAATTTCCGTGGTCAAAGTTCGTATTCATTTTATAGAAATTACCCATTAACGGAAATTATTTACAATATTTCACACTCGAAATCTAGCCCGACATAATGATTTAGTAAAATTCACAATAAAATTTACAAACTAAATAAATTGAGAAGATTCTGTCAAGTTTAGTTTAGCTATCCGTACACCACAAACTGCTCTCTATGTCCTTACGTTAGACATAACATAACGCAAGGGCTTTTCTGTTTCAGTAGAATATTTCCATTTGTAATCCGGTTGATGAAGCCTGCGGGATTTAAGCAAATAATTGATTATGAACAAAGTAAAATAAAAATATTCAGTGAAATGTGTTCTTTACTTTTAATACATTTTATTTTCACGGGTCTCTTTTAAACTGATCACTCTCTATTTAGACTGAATACTGAGAGTATTTTTTAAAACTTGTAGTAAGGTATAAATCTAATCCCATTATATATATTTAGAGTAATACTGTGTAATAATAATTATGACAATCTTTAGTTTCTTGATTAAACAGTGAAGTAGTTTAACTCATATATTTAGAATAATACCAATGACTACATAAATACTATAAGACACGACATGGCCATGTTAAATATTCTACGCTTATTCTTGAGTTGACCAATACCCGCTAGGGTGTGGAGCTGTCGCTCTGCTAGAAGTTGATGTGACTGGCGCTAGGTGGCTCTACGGTCAAACAATGTTTCAGTTGCGCACTGATGCCACATATGGGACCAGAGATGCGAGGGAAGGTCGAGAATCGCTTATCTCAGCGCACGAACTGACAACACTGACTATGCTGTGTCAACAGTTGTACAGTCTCAACCAAGTGGGATGCGTACAGTCAAGCACCTGCTGCTAGCGCTTTCTGATAGCTGTGTGTCAAACTTGTAACGAACAGCACCCGTAAAGCGTAGACTATTTCCCTATCCTATGTCGTGTCTTATAGTATTTATGTAGTCATTGATAATACGTACGTATATAACACGTTCACTGGTTTCTAGTAATGTGTTCATTAGATCAGAAAAAAATATAAAATTCTTGTAAAACAAATTATAATTTTACGTTTTGCTAACGATCAATTAGGAATTATTACACAATTTATGAGGTTAGGTTGTGTTATGTTAGGTTAGTTTAGGTTCGGTGTGGTTATATTAGGTTAGGTTAGGTTAGGTTAGATTAGGTTAGGTTAGACCGCACTTTAAAACATAGATTTAACATTTTATTTATGTTAGAAGCAACAGACGTCACTTGAAACATAAATTCAATCTGTCTCACGTTTCTAAAATTGTATATTTTGAAACGTAAATAAAAACAGGGTAAAATTATTATCAAATCCGTGTTAGGGAGGGAGAGGTATAACTGTTTTCGAATTAGGTCACTACTAATTAGTTCACTGAGATAAGTCGGGATTTGTTTAACCAGTTTACACAATCTCTAACATTTAAGTTCAACCTAGTTTAATTTTCCACGAATAAAGATGTATTCTTACCTTCGGGGAAAATATATTAAATTAATGTATTACATGTGTCGTCTACATGCAGAGACAAATCTGACTGTATTTATGAAATCATAATCATATTTGAATAGTCACTAACCGCTTTTATATATTTTTGTATTCCTTTTGTTTTAACATTGAGTGAATACGAGATAATGGAACATTAACTTATTTCAATCTTTTCAACCAATTGTAATGTAAAGTCTACACAAATAAAGATATTTTAATGCCTCATAAAGAGGACGAAAAAAAGATAAAAGATTCAGTTTGAAAATACAAAAAAATTTTGTGTAAGTAAGTATATAATCGAAACTATCACAGTTCTAGACATTTTGTATTTAATTATTACAACAGTAACAAATCAAAATATATTTTGGTTTCAAAAACATAGTGAAGGTATACATCTCGCTTGTTGTGTAAGGATAAAACGGTTTTACTTAACATATAGTTCTAAAATATATTTTATAAACTATAAAATAGATGGTTATTATTAAAACAACAAAAGTATGTAAAAACTAAAATGTAAAATATTAACACAATTATTCAAAATATGTTCCGAAATTGAAATTATAGAATAATTTGTCAATGGCTTATAAAATATACATATTTTGATCTCAGAATAAAAAATATTGTAAATAATTTTTGTAATCGAATCAAAATGACATTATAGTTAACATTTTGGAGATTAACTGGAAAGTTAAACAATGAACTTATACAAGTGTTCAGAAAATATCTGAACGGCTTAATAGCTCTTGTTTCAGTTAATATATGAACATGTAACAAAGTTGTTTTCTAGAAATTGACATCTACAGGTTGAGTCAAAAGTCAGGTGTCATAAATAAGATGTTCCGAAAATTCTTAAATAGTGATTTTTATCTTTGAATTACAAATAAATTTTTTTTTAAGTAAAGCAAAAAATAAAATCAATACTGTATAAAGAAAATTAGAATTTCTTTCTTTTAGTATAGCTTTAGTTGTTTATACTTTAAATGAGAAGATGCTTAAAAAAAGATCTAACTTTTGTCGGCACAGAATTTTCCAGATGTGAAAGTTTAATCCTTAGGGAACGTTCACTGTTATGAAGAAACTGAAAGTATAAAAGCTCGTGCTGGCTGTAGAAGACGAAATTCGTGACTTCAATTATATTCACGCCTAGATTTTTTAAATCGTATAAAAAATTCTACATCCGTGCTTTTCATGTATGCAACTTCAGAATTTGCCAATTGCGGAAGGCTATTGATAGATTTAAGAGAATTTGACAACAAGTTCAATAAACGACACGCTATAGTAAAGGATTTGTTATACATAACTGTCTGTGATTTTATGTAATTAGTATCATTGACTTCTTTGACGAAATCTTATATTTGAGCCAAAAACAAACGTATATGCCCAGCAAGTCGACACTCCAGTTTGAAGAACATCATGCAAGATAGTTGCAGTATGGAATAATCTGAAATGATTTAGTTTTAAAAGGAATAAATGGTTATACAGGGTAGGTGAAAGAAACATTCTACCCCTCTCATTATTTAAAATATTTGAATTCTGTTCCCGACAGTCATTTTAGGTAATCTAAAAAAGCAGAGATTCAGGTTATTTTAATTGTGGGGGGTTAGGGAATGGGGGTTGTTCAAAAATTTCAAGCGACACTTATAGGCTTGTGATACCTCATTAAAAACGTCTCTGTAAAACAATTAAACAGAACAAATTAAATTCTGACCACCAAAACAAAATGGCGGAAAAAGTGTTATTTTTATTTCGAAAGTAGATGTAAGCTATTACGGACGATCGACTCAGAAGGCAATACAATCGATTTTTCAAAATGTTGGTTTAAATACAGTACAATACCTTCTTGTTTTGTGGGGAATCTTCTAAATCACCATCTAACCTAACCTAACGAAACTTTTGAAAACATGTTTGAACAAAGACTGTGGGAGAACAATTTGAACATTTAATATGAGGTAAAAACACATTAATGTCATACAAGTGGATGTACAATCTAGCTTCGTAAATAAAATAACTCTTTTGGTCGCCATTTTGTTTTGAGTGGTTAAAAATTACATTTTCTTTATCTCACAGAGACGTTTAAAATGAGATATCACAAGCCTGTACGTGCTGTTTGAAATTTTTAAGCAACCCCCACCTCTTATCCCCATACAATTAAAACAACCTAAAACTTTGCTTTTTTAAGTTGTAAAGATTTTGCCGCAAAATTCCAATATTTAAATATTTAAAAAATAAGGGGGCCAGTTTTTATAAGAACGAAACAACGATTTTCTCGTTATGATAAGAAAGGAAGAAGAGAACATAAAATAAGGAACCGTATATCTTGAATATTCTAACAGTATCAGGGGCGGAAGTTAACAAGATTCACAAGAGAGAATTAATAGGAGAGATGAAAGAGAGGAATCTGCCTAACGACTGACTACAGGAACAAAAATGTAGATTCAGCTAGGATATCTCGGGATATCTATGACTATACTCCTTTGGTTACACGTTGAAAATGGTCGTTTTTAAATCGGAATTGAATCCGTTTCATAAATACCACAAATTAAAATATTAGACAACATAATGAATCATGGATTATAAGTCCATCAAAACTACTTTTATATAATTTTACAATTAAATTTGATCAACATTTATTTTGGAATTAAAGTAATATGTATGTTAATTGCAATTCTGTTATCCAAACCATACAGGCTTTGATGTATATCCAGTTACATAAAACAAGTGAGAATACATGCTATGACAGAGTTATTCCATTTATTCAACTTCTACACAGGGGAATACAGATTACATTCTGGGTTTTGTAGAGTTAAGGGGAGAAATATTACGTATGTACTTTGGTAGGATTATCATATACAATGGAGAAAGATATGGCCGGAATAATTTCCAATAATGAAAAAAAAAGTCTTAGTCTAATATAATTGTGATGAAACTCCCTATATGTTTATCTTTGCACAATAAAGCTTCATTGAATCATCAACTATACCAATGACTACATAAATACTATAAGACACGACATGGCCATGTTAAATATTCTACGCTTATTCTTGAGTTGACCAATACCCGCTAGGGTGTGGAGCTGTCGCTCTGCTAGAAGTTGATGTGACTGGCGCTAGGTGGCTCTACGGTCAAACAATGTTTCAGTTGCGCACTGATGCCACATATGGGACCAGAGATGCGAGGGAAGGTCGAGAATCGCTTATCTCAGCGCACGAACTGACAACACTGACTATGCTGTGTCAACAGTTGTACAGTCTCAACCAAGTGGGATGCGTACAGTCAAGCACCTGCTGCTAGCGCTTTCTGATAGCTGTGTGTCAAACTTGTGACGAACAGCACCCGTAAAGCGTAGACTATTTCCCTACCCTATGTCGTGTCTTATAGTATTTATGTAGTCATTGACTATACTGATGAATTGTGTATTTATATTTATTGAGAGAGGATTCTTATCTCTCTGTCTGGGGGTGTAGAGTTAACAGATTCCGAATGTCATCCTGTCCGGACTTGTTGAGCTCTTAGGATCCTTTTCCGTCTGCCTGAGATTGTTGAACTAGGTTAGGTGTCAACCTATGACTCCGTTCGTGTCATCTTTTATGGGCGTGTTGAGCTCTCAGAGTTCGTTCCCGTCATACTGCCTAGGCGTGTTGACCACGGAGAAACTTACAAATTTTAAAACTATTCTTCCTACCACTACCTTGGAGTCTGGACAGATAAAGAAGGTGACTCAGATAGACTGATCTGATTCCGATATAATATAGATGTCTTATAACTGAAGACACAGTTATATGTATACCGAATCAACAGTAATAACAAGAAGAATACTCAAACTGAATTGGGTCCTTAAAACTACGAGCTGAAGAGACATCATCTTTGCCGGCGCTACGAGGTAAGACCACAGAGCACTTATGTGTGGGATTGTCGGGGAACCAAGATGGTATTCCATTTTCTCTTATCCAACGCAAGAGAGAGATGTCCTGTCTATATCTTCCTCTCGGAAATGTTTTGAGCACAAAACACTACTAGCCTTGGGCTCCCAGTCTGATTTGCCAATGGAGTCCATCCACTTCTGACGAAGTTCAATATTACTTGGGAACCTTAAAAAAATACAGTACTTTGTAATGATTTAAAATTTTTGTTAAATCAATAAATCAAAAACTATAATTTAAAACAAATTACAAGAGACAAGAAAGTTGCAAAATTTAATTGTCTTTAAGGAAATGTACAATTTTAACAGTTCCATAACACAAACAACGGAGAAAACTACATTTTTTTGAAGTGAAAACTTGCTTAGTTATTAAATTAGCAACAATTTACAGTTGCAACTAAAAAAAAAAAAGTTTTCTCCGTTATTTGTGATATGACTGTTACAATTGTTCATTTTATTAAAGGAAATTAAATTTTCCTATTAGTCAACATATCATCACTGTTTTGACAAAAGGGCGCATCTAATTTTTTCTAACTTTTCAGGAGAGCAATTTAAAAAAAGTTTGTTTTACATGACATATTCTATACCCAAAACGGAATGCTTAAGTTTGTTAATTTTTTGTATATATGTAGCTAAAGAGTTTATTTTATTTTTGTAACACTAAGATAATACACAAATAATAACGATAAAACACTAGAAAAAACTGTACATGAAAATTCAATAGTATAGTGTATAATTAATTCACAAGTATATAAACCTCAATAAAATAGAGAAGTCATGAACCGCGACTCGACACTGACTGAGGGATAAAAGAAGTTTCAATAAAAACAAATCAAATTGCTTGGAACTAAATGAAATAGTAAACAGGATATTGATAAGACAGGTGAATCTGGTAAACAGGATGTTGATAAGACAGTTGAGTCTTAAGATAAGACAGGACAGTCAGTTCTGTGCAACCTCCCGTTTGCTTACAATTTCTTTTTAAAATTTGGTCTTACGGAATTGTATGTTCGATATCGATCTATTAAACTTAAGTCCCACTAAACTTGGCATCTTATGTCAGATAACCATTGAATATAGCATTATGCTCTATGTAATCTCATTTACCCCAATAAATAAAGTAATATTGATTGGGGACAGAAATAAGCTAGGCCTACTTCCAACGTTAACTCGTAAACTTCTAAATGCCTTATTATTTACACTTATTATAGCTAACACTTTTTAATGACAGTAAAGTCTTACCTATGAAACGTAATGTGGTCAACATATCCACGGCTTTTACAGCCAGGAACTGAGGCAGCTCCTTGGCATAATAATATAAACACAAACTAAATGTAAGACTCTCTGACTGAAACAACAGATCGTCGCGTCGCCTGTTTGACGCTCGGGCCACTCGGGACTGGGATGGAAAGTGGTGGGGGAGCCGCCATCTTGGCTGTGGCAGGCAGCTTCACCGCCGCACTGCCGAGTGTCCACTCTATTATTATTCAGTGCTCTGTGGGTAAGACACTAGGACAGTAACCGTGGAACTTTGTTTTCAAACCAGGAAGAAAAAGTTAAAGTGATAAACTATATATAAAGAGTGACAATAAATGGCATTAAGTGCATATTACAAAAAGACTTAAAGACAACAAATACTGTGAGTGTAATGTGACAACGTGTATGATAGCAATAGATCAGACATAACCTATATTGCAACAATATTTCCTACATTCTTTTCTTCTCTAGGATCCTAACCTCAATCTTTTGAAGAAGGAACAAAGTAAAATGACAGTTTAAACGTGTAAATTGATGATTCCATAGTTAATCATAAATACGCCTGACTCTCACGTACGCTACGTCATTGATTAATGACATGCTGAGTTACGAAATCAGCTGTTAATTAATGCAGTTATGTATGCATCATTACCAGTAGTGCCAACTTTATAATCTATCATTACTTAACATAGAGTGATAGATGGTTTATTGTTTGTATGCATAGGTGTATTATAGATAGTTTAATCTCATCACTCATATGAGGTACTTGTGCATCTATAGCTGGGTGCACGTTAGAGGGATAAGATATTTGTAGAACGATCATTGTGATACACGATTTTTATCTTATGATAATGTCGCGGCACACCAAAGCGATACGATTTGTTGACAAGACATTTTTCCTGAGTCATTTCATTAATCAATAACCTCTTTGTGTGATGATGACGTGATGTATTCATATTAAAGAAGGATTTGTATGAGTGAAACACAGTTCTGGAGTAGTTGCAAGAGAACAATTTCAACGATAAGGATATTTTTAAAATATAGGATGCACCTCGGGAGTTTTCTTTTATTATTGCCACTCATGATGGCTCTCTCGAAAATCGTGATTCCCAATAGAGACTGGATGTTTCTTCATAAGAAAAACATTATTTCTCTGAGGCAAATGAATTCTATGAGTAATATTTTTACAAATATTTATGTTTTAAAATTTTTTGAATTATTATTTATCAATACTAATTTACAGATCGACTAATGATTTTACTAGCATAGTACAAACATGAGTAGGATAATTATTATTAAAAAAATAATTTCTGTAACAGTTACAAATTACTTTCCTTAACATTACTAAAAACGTTCATATAGTTTAGTTCCTTTAACCCTTTCCGTTCCAACGATAACATTTGGCATCATGATTTGTTTTTAAGTGTCCTGATTCTGTAAAGTCCCAATGATGCCACATGTTATCACAATATGAGAGGTATATTAATTGTCTGAAGGTTGGCAGAACTGGAATCTCAGCTGCATTCACCAGATCTTTGTTTGTTGTGGAAATTTTCAGCTTGTCAGGATTTTTCTGTCACCGTCAGTTTCACACATTTTGATGATTATTTTAGGTAAGATATACACTCTTTACACTAATAAAAAAAATACTGTGCTATAAGTCATACTTTTAAAAGGGTTTTTGACCAGTTGCCAGGTGTTTATTTCTATTCCTAACCCAGTCAGGCGTCGCACATTGCTGCAATAACACGTTCCATAGCATACTTTCTAAAAAATGGAATTTTTTATTTATTTTATTTTTTTTACAATCTGTTTTGTCCTCCAAGAACTAATTTATTTCTTGAAACATATAATTACATTTTCCTTCAATTCCATTGTTGAAATTTTTATGCGGTTTTACTATTTATGAAAAAACTTAATAAACTGAAATCGGAGGTAACACCAACAAAGATGGGATGGTCTTGCAGGGTATTTTCAAAGTAAATTGCTATGGAGAGAAGTTCTTTCCGGTGGAATTTGAAAGATAATAGATTTGGGAAAAAGGACAATTCAGGGAATTCATGGGAGTTATTACGGGACATTGCGATCTAAGGGTGTACTTGCATAGAATAGGAATATACCATAGGGGAACAGTGTGTAGGTTAGGTTAGGTTTAGTTTAGTTTCGGTCTCTCTCTGTTACATTACAAATCAATTGAATGACTCTTCGTGGTGATTTTATATAGATGAAATCACCCTGAAATTTAATGTGTTCCAAGACTCAATTTGCATTAACAATTTTATAATATTTATTTCAATTTTAAGTATGAGGATCCAATAATTATATCGAGATATGCTAATAAATAATAAAACAAATGAATGAAGAATTCAAGATTTTTTCCAATGATCATGGGTACGGGTAGACAGGTGTATTGGTGAAACAAAACTCTGTAATTAGTACATTCACATTCATACCCTGTTAAAGTTATTCACTAAGCCTGTAATATTAAATTAACTCAAAGAATAATATTAATTTGGTTGATGTAAATTCATTTTATAAGTGCAATATCTTGCTGTATTTTTATTGCTATAACTCCAGATGACGTTTGTGAGTTAAACAATCAGATTAAAAATATTTTTAGTTTATTTTATTATTTTACAATTTATTTTAACATTTCATTTTACAAGTAAAAAGATTACAATAATATATTTCAAACAAGGTCTTATCAGGATTTTCTTCACTTTATGCCTTGTATTTCTTTTCTAAAGGTTCCATATTATGTTATTGTTATTTTATATTTTGTATTGTGTTGTAAATATACTGTATCACAATACTGACAACGTCGATATAGCTCCGTCTATAATTTATCAATCTTTGGATCTTATTTAAACTAATGTATTTTTTACAGTAATAAATTTTGAGATAAAAATTTTGTTGACTGTACTTCAATAAAAACTGCAAAACTTACTAGAAAGATAAATAAGTAACACAAAAATACACACTACCTGTTATACAGTCAGCAGATTGACAACTGCATTCAAACACTCTCCTCCGGTAAAAGTAGAAAATATACCGAACCTAACCTAATTTCATTCAAACTACAATTTTATATAATGCTATACATACCAAGTTATTTAACAATGTATTTTATAAGGAACACAAGGATTTCTCGAACCGCAAAAAAAGAAACAAAAATTATAATAAATCAAGTATGGTCATTTATGTATATTTTGATGACCTAGTCATCATCCTCAGAGGTTTTCAGTTAAATTTTTAGTTTACTTTCTTGTTTTTTTTTGGTTTGGGGAATCTTGTTTTGCTTACTATGAATATCGCCACAGTGCGCTTTGGACAATAGAATGTATTTTATGTTTAAAGCTTTTCAACATTTATCAGTGTACTAGACAGAAGTAATGTTGCACTCTGCAATATGTCAGGATATTTTGTAAGAGATTACATCAGGTCTTAAACTCTAATAAAAACAAAAAGTCTACTAGTTTACGTTCAGTTTATGACTCTTGTTTAAATCAATCAAATTCATATATTAAATAAACTTTTCAGAACTATTAGCTAGTGTAATTAAACCAAAATTTAGCTTTGTAATATTACTTTTTGAACATAATCAATGAAAGTTTCTTATTGAAAATGAATATGGTGCTGGACTAAAATGTCTTACTAATACTAAATAATAATTAAAAAATAAAGTATTTGACCACAGATTAGTAATAAATAAATACACTAATCAATATCGTATTAAAAATTAAACGTCTTTTTATAAATATAAATATTACGTTTTTAAATTTAAAAATCTTACCCGGCGTAGATTAGCACCTTACTAAAAACGACTAAGTTGCTCTACTAATTAACTTACACGCTCTGGTAGTCGGATAGTACTCAACTTCCATAAAAATAAAATTATTACTTAAATACTAATCTACATACCTAGCGTCTAATTCTAATCAGTTCTCCTATTATGATTTTGTTAGATACATTTAATTAAAAATTAGAACAAAATTTGTTATACAATTTAAAACAATCTGTATATTTTTGAAAATTTAAGTTGATCTAAATATTTTAAAAGCAAGAACAAAGTGTTAGTGTTAGCACTTCGTACAAAACGACAGAGAAGACTACACAGTTGAACAATCGTTCGTGTTGTAAAATATATAATCCGAACACTGTGCAAAATTTGACGTAACTGAATTCTAAAATGCATTGTTTTTCCTTAAAAAAAATCTATTAAAGAAACAAAAAAAATAGTTTCTACTTTCAATTAAATGTTAACTTTTTCTCTAAAGAAATTAGATTTACAATAACGTTATTGTTCAACCCGTGTTGTTTTTATAACTTATTTACTTAACAGCATGAGAAATCTTATTCCAAGTATAACAGGATAATCCACAACGAGTCAAAGAATAACGAGTTCTCCATAAATTTTGAAACTGATCTTATTACAATGCTTTAACACGTCAAGCATAGTCACGTAAACTAATATACAAGATGGTGTAGAACGAACCACAAAGTTATAATCTAATTTATAAAGAAAATGAAGTTTTGTTCTTGGTATCAGCATAAAATTTATCCTTTATAAAATTCATAGTTTGATTCTGAGATTAAATAAAAAACTTGTATAGAATATCAAGATTAAAAATTAATTTTTCAAGATTAACTTGCATAGAAAACATAATTTTCATTTATAATTTTATAGATAAATACTTTCAGGAGAATAAAGATCAAATTAAAAAAAAAAAAAAAAAAAAAAAAAAAAAAAAAAAAAAAAAAAAAAAAAAAAAAAACAATATCTTTATTTATCTTAACCGGGAAAGACAGTGAATATTGTCTGAAAATTACACTAGAGACAACTCAAATTAAAAAAAAAAAAAACTTGAGAACATGTACATATGTGTAAAACAAGTTTATAATAAATGACACAAGTATAATAGTTTTATCTATTAGAAATATTGTCTCTGCGCCATATTTATTTACACTACTTATCAAAACTTATTTTTGCATTGCACTAACTATGGTTCTGTAAAGTTTATTCAACTTATAAATTTGATTGATGGAATTAGAGGCATTTATTCGTTATAATGGAGCTTAAGAAGTCATGTGTATATTAGTCTTTAAAGCTGATAAAAACAATCTACAATAAGGGTGTTGTAAAGTCAAAAATTACACTGAGGGATGTACAATTTATTTAAATGCAAAACGTTTCAAAAATAAAATAAATTGTTACATAAATTAGCATGTATAACATTACATAAAACTACAGATAAATATTTTCTACTTTAATCACTGTAGAGTATTTGATCTGTAGTTGCATAACATGTAATATGAACTTTATTTGTGTGTGTTACTTGTTTTTTCTCCTGGTAATTTGTAGTTTTTAATAAATTACAGCTGAAAAATGATACACACATCAAAATATAATAATTACATGAAGTTTAGACCATTGGTAAAATATAGGAACATTTATAAAGTCTGAATTTCATAAATATAAAATCTGTAAATAAATAAGACAAACTTTTTCAAAAAAAAATATAATCCATAAAGTAAAAAAAAATCCTATTAAAACACTTCTTCTTTTGTTGAAAATTTGTCATAGTATTTGTTAAAAGATAGTGAAAATAATTTAAAACAAAATAAAAGTTTGAATGTATTACTTTTTGATACAATCGAAATACGTAGTGTAGTTCTTTATCATTCAATATTTTGGAAAATAAATATGTACAGTTTTGTTGGGGTCCATTATAACAGATTCAGGTATCATTGTTGAGATAAATTAGTGAGTCAAACGGTCAAGGACATAGGGTAGCTCTTCCTATAGTTTAGCTCTATATACATAAAACAAGTTACTATTTATGTTTTCTGTTTTGTGATAACATACACTTATCTAGGCTATGATGCGATTTAAAATACACACATATATTAAATATATGATATATATATATATATATATATATATATCATTAATATTTTTTTGAATTTTTTCGATATTGAGTTCTAAATAAATAAAAGAGTGTATAATTATAAGAGTTGTTATAAATATAAAACATTTTATTTATTAAAATACTTATTATTCATTTAAATCTGTGAACTCTTAAGGTTGTTATGTTCCCTAACACTTCCAAAATAAATCGATACAAACTTTACGTAAAATAATATTATTTATGGGGAAAAGAACTTGAGGAACAACATATTTAATCCTCAGTCCAAACGTCTGTACATGAAATTTATTCCCCAAAATTACAAATTGAGTAATACAATTTATGGGTTAAGAAACTGGTAAACAACAAATTTTATTCATCAGTGCAAGAATATCTACATGAAAACAATTTATCATTCGAAGAGCATGATCAATCAATTTATTCATCTGGTTAAGAGCCTGTTGAAAACAAATTTATTCATCAGTCTAAGAATCTCTACATCAAAACAATTCATCGATCAAATAATTCATCGTGTTAAAGCCTGCTGAAAAACAAATTTATACACAAGTCCATGAGTATGTGTATCGTAATTATTCTACAGACAAAGAGGATTATCAATCAAATTTTTCATCCCGTTAAGATCATCATACCGATCAACAAATTTATTCTTCAATCCAAGAGTCAGCACATCAATCTATTCATCTGTCAAAGAGCATGAAGCAATATTCTTCATTACAAGAGTAAGCACTTAAACCTATTCACCAGGTGAAGAGCATGAAGAATTAAATTATCCATGCTGTTAAGAGCCTGCTGAACAACAATTTATTCTTCAGTCCAAGAGTCATCAATTTAAAGCTATTCATCAGGCGAAGATCATGAATAATTAAACTATACATTCTGTTACAACAATCTCTAAACAACAAATTTATTTATTCAAAGTCATGAATGGTCAAGCCTGGTATGCTCTGAATTGTGTGGTTTCACTACTGTTCCATATTTGGTTGTTAATTTCTCTTTAATTTATTTAATATTTCATATACAATTACTGTTCATTACATTTTGTAAAAAGTTTGTCTTACAAAGAGTTAAGACTTAAATATCTTGTGTTTGTGTTTCTGGGATTTAATTTGTAATAAACTGCTATTCTATAGTTTATAAAATATTCTAAAAATCGCATTTGAGTACTTAGACGACCGTAAAACTGATACCTCCCCATAAACTGGACATAGATTTTTATTTACTTATATATAGCGACGTACGTGTACGAAAGCAAAAATTATAAAATAAAAGGAAGGATATAAAATGTACGTACTTTCTATCATAAGGGATTTATTTTATATTTTTCTCTATACGGATGTACAAACAGCTGTTTTAAATACTAGCTAGTAGGGTAATTCGATTGTCCTAGTTACTGATGCATCTTGAGTGTTATTTTTCCATCAGAAAGGTTGATTTTAAATTTACTTCTTATCCTAAAGTGTGTTTGGATATTTGCATAACGAACTGAAATAAAATTAAAATGTGTTTTAACACTCAAAGACATGTTGTATATTACTTAAGGTACTTTGTTTTTCAAGATTCATTGTTAATTTTCATATGGATGTTATTAAATTTTTTAAACTATACTAATTTTTAATAACAATAAACGTCTTTCAAATCTGAATGATGGTATTAGTAAGAAAATATAAATCATGTAAAAAGTTGTTTACGTTCTAAACATAGTAAACAAGATTTGTAAATAGAGATTACTTTCATAAAACTAATACTTTTTGCTTATATAGCAACATGTATTAGAAATAAATTCAATCAGCATTTCAATTTTATGAAGCAAACTAATAAATTCAGATGAATAGTCTGATGTTCTCTGTCAGAACAAGTGTTTAGTTCGTTTTACTATGTTGTGTTTAAGAGAATCAAAGCTTCTGACGACTAAACAAATACTGACAGTGCTAGTTTCGATTTTATTCAATTTACTACAAGCAATGACTACATAAATACTATAAGACACGACATAGGATAGGGAAATAGTCTACGCTTTACGGGTGCTGTTCGTCACAAGTTCGACACACAGCTATCAGAAAGCGCTAGCAGCAGGTGCTTGACTGTACGCATCCCACTTGGTTGAGACTGTACAACTGTTGACCTCTCTCTCACAAAACTTCTCACTTACTTCCGTCAGCATAGTCAGTGTTGTCAGTTCGTGCGCTGAGATAAGCGATTCTCGACCTTCCCTCGTATCTCTGGTCCCATATGTGGCATCAGTTCGTTTTCTCTTACCCGCCTGAAACATTGTTTGACCGTAGAGCCACCTAGCGCCAGTCACATCAACTTCAGATTGGTCACATCAACGCCACCTAGCGGGTATTGGTCAACTCAAGAATAAGCGTAGAATATTTAACATGGCCATGTCGTGTCTTATAGTATTTATGTAGTCATTGCTACAAGGTATTTTTATGAATTTCAAAAAACATATATGAAACTTTCCAAAAAAGGTTTCAATGAATAGAAGATATGTGTGTAGCAAGAGCTATAGTGTGGGGGTAGTTAAGAATATAACTGGCCATCTTGTTAAACTTATTAGACCCACCACATGGCCGTTTAAGTATCTGCTCTTGAATCTCTAATATTTAGTGTCACCCAAAAAGCATGTTTATTTAATCAACGTAATCAGTTTTCATAATTTAACTTAATAGTTAATAAACAGGGAACTTACAACATTAATTAGAAATTATCACTAGACATACTTAACCTCACAAAAATTGAATTCATTCCCAAAACAAAGAGAGAATCAATAAAAAAATCTGCATGATATAAAATGTTAGATTAGTTTATGCCCTGCGTTCATTAAGGAAAGGCCAAACTGCTGTAGAAACACTCTGCTAGTTTCTTAATTTACTTGTACCATCATCTTAATTTTCAAGATATGTTAAAGTTATTCCATTAGTTAAAAAATTGCAATGAATTGTATGAAAAATGCAGTAGAAGAATCTGTATATGTAAATGAAGAAAAGCGAGATATGTAGTATTTTTCAACAATAAATAAATAGTTTTGTAAATCTAAGTTTGGCAATAAATTATGGATTATGGACAAACAAAAACATTGCACTGGACTATATATTTACAACAGAAAAAATATCCCCTTAGGAAGTATAGAGTTATTAGTGTTATAAATTAAAATTGAAAAAGTTTTGGTTGGAGTGTATTTTCATGTTTTTACCAAAACTTCATGAACTTTATATCTCTGACGTGAAGTTTAATGTAATTATTTGGACATCTATATTCCCATGTTATCGAAGTTAATTTAAAAACATTACACACAATGAGACGAAAAACAGACAGATTCCAAATTAGAATGTAATTGTTTTTATTAAATCATACACAAACAAATTAGCAGGAAATTTAAAATAATTAAGTAGGTCATTTCAGAAAGCACACAAGTCAAAATATTGCAATATTTAGTATTTATATTTTCTCAATCTAAGAGTAAAAACATACAATTCCTTTTAAAAACAACATAAGTCAACTTCTCCTTCATTGTTTTTAAATGTATTGGAAACAACAAAAGTAGCTTAGGTGTCAGTAGGAAACAGCTGATTGACAATTCCTCAGGATTATATTAAGCTAGATGATCACATGTTGCTTTTTGGTGTTTCTTATTTAGGACGCAGTTCATTATGTTGAAGTGGTTTAAATATATACATTGTTATTTTATAAGTACTATGGATCCAGAGAAAATTAATTTAACTACAGAAATCTTTAAGCGAAAAAGAAACAGAATATCGTTAACAAAATGATATTCAAGTCTGAAATTAAAAAAAAAAAAAAACTTTACTAAAAATGAACAAGATATCTGCAGTGATTAATTTTAGCCTCTGAAGTTATACAAGGAGGGCAGTGGATAGGGAGAAACAGAGGAAAAAAACTCAGACACAGGAAATACATTCATGGGGTATCCACAATCTCTTGGTAAACATCATGTATGGAACGAACGAAATAACCAGCTATCGTTTGCAGAGACTCACAAAACTGTTGGTAATTGCTCAGGATTTGAGAGTAGAGAGTTCAGAATGTTTCTGCAAAGCATTATGTTATAAATACAGTAAAATTTCATACTTTCCCATAAAACTTTCGCTATAGCTCTACAGAATATTATCATTTAAATGGAAAATTGAAAGTACTTCAGATGTACAAGCTGTTTACATAAATTTACCCAAATATTGATATGGATTTTAAATTTACTGTACAATAATTAAAAAAAAAAGTTTCATTACATTTCGACCGCCCCCTTCTGAGGTTCTCGAAGTAAAAATAAAAAAGTAAGTTCTTGAATGATGATGTTAAGAGAGTTCACGTGGCAGAGAAAACACAAAAGTAGGGCTAAAAAGTTCTATATCAAGTTCCAGGAAGTAAAGAAATTTGTTAACACGGTGGGATATGTATAGATTCCTTGCAGAATTTACAACTCCCAATAATGACTGTCCTAAAGACGTTTACTTAAAAAAACTCACTGTTGTCTTCATCCATAATTTTAAGGATACCAGCGCAGTTTTCTTATCATGAGGGAGTTGGAAGTGAAGGGCCAAACAAAGTGTGTTTATTTCTTTCACAGTATATAGTAACGGATTAAAGATCAGCACACTTTTTCAGATGGATGTAGCGGCCAGAATGAGAACCACTCTGTTTTTTACTACCCAACAGTTTAATATTAATAGAAAAAATGCAAATTGTCGAACGATAATTTTCTATAAGAGGATACACATTCCTGCCTTGTGACAGAGACTTGCTGTCACGAAAAGGAAAGTAGGAATATGTGATGGACTCATCATGATCTTGTTCTTAGGGGTTCGACCGCGTCAATATTGTTCTGCACGTTGAGTACAGCCGACGTTTCGGGCACTTTACGGCTTAACAAATGTCAAGACAAATGTGATGGACTGTATAAACCAAAATGCTTCATCATTTTTTTAATTTGTAGCATCCACACGTTATTTTATTATTTCCCCCCTTATTATTTAAGGGGGAAAATCTCTCGTTCATTATTGTTTTATAAAAATGGAAGAATGAACACAAAATAAAAACCAGAACCCTTATACGTATCAGGGACAGAAGAAAACAAGCGTTAGTGAAGAGAGATTTAATAGGAAAGATGAAAGAGGGATCTAACGCAAAATTACAAAGACAAAGATATAGATCCCGGAATAACCTAGTCCGTACTCAATGAAGTAAACCATTTAGAGCTGCATATATTATACGTAGAATGGTTTAGATGTAAGTTCAGTATATTAGAGTGTTACCGAGATGTGCACATTCATTTTTGAATGCTTATATTGATTTTCTGCCATATAATTAATAACACAAAGAAAGTCTAATCAATAATTTTTACATATTTCTAAAATCTATTTTTTTACACTATCTCAATGGTGTTATGAAGTTGATCTACTGTTTTGCTTATTTAATATTTTTTTTGTATACATTACAATAATTTATATTAGATCTAACCATTTTCTTTCCCCTGTGTTTTAAATTGTAATAATTGATTGAATAGTAAAACAAATAAACTCAGTTTGTTAACAGAGAACACGGGTTATAAATAAATAAAACGAAATATAACAAGTGTTCGTTCAATGAAAACAGTGCATTACATGCAGCACTTTATTCCAATTATTAAACTTTCATTTGTTTGTTGTCAAGTAACGAACATTGATGACAATCCTAGATTACACTATCAATGAGCTGGCAATCACCATTGTTTGGCGTTTTGTTTTAGTATGTTTGTTTAAACAGTAATGCAGTTTATATTTACTAAACACTAGAATAAAGTTTACTCTGATTAAAACAGTACAAAAATAAACTAAAACTTTTATTTTGTGATATGTACAATATTTTGCTTATTTTCACTTAAAATTCCAGATTTTTTTTTTAAAAGGAAGCCATTTTTTTTAGATCTATAATACTTTTATATAGAATAAAAAAAATATCAGTAACAATCTTCCACCACACTGTATCAATAAATGAGCCATAATAATGAGTATTAATTAAACATCGCACAAAATAGAATCGTTTTCCCAGTAAGAAATGCATTTCTAAATATTTTGGATAAAACTTATAGCAGAAGAACGTTATGAAACAAAAATATTTTCAGTGTTGGTAAAATACAATTATATTCAATACAGTTTGAGTTTGAAATTATTTTAGTACCCATTTCTCGTAAGTATGACCAAAGTGTTAATTCCGATGTCCAACTTTCCCCCCCTCTCATTTAAGATCTAAACTTTGGCTCATTAGCAACACCTGTTTAATATTCAACAATACTAAAGTAATGATGATTTAATTTAGAATATAATAATAACGAAGGACCAGTTAAATATAATTTGATTTAATCATGTGGAAATACACAGTGCAATACATAACCATCAACATTTATGTCTTAGAACTAATAAGTGTGATTGATTACCTTCTGTCGTTCGTTAACTCTAGTGATCCAGGGTTGTTGTACAAACTGAAGATGCGCCATGTTCACTTTAGTTATAGCTAGAACACTCAAAGTCGCCATATTAAGTTCAAACATAACCTAATGCACGCATATATACACATTATAAAATACTTACACTTAATTGTCATTATCTTACAACTGGATACAATTAATTTCACCTTTAAGATTAAACGAGCGAACGCGATAGTAAATTTGTATAAGCGAGCGTGAGAACGCTGAGCGAGAAAGCGTGTAATATCTGCTTTTTTTTTCAGTCAATCTCTAAGATTAAGTGAGCGTAAAAGCGGCAAACGTGAAAGCGTGCAAACGCACCTTACTATTCCGTTCTAACGTTTCTTTTCTGTTTTGGTTCCAAGCAAGGGCGTACCCAGGATCAAAACTAGGGGGGGGGGGCAAGCCATGGTCATTCAATATACAATTGATTATTAAAATAGTTATTTCAAGAATTGTATTAAATTCCAGCAACAAAATGTATAATAAAGATTTATTTTTTGCTTCCAGGGGGGGGCAGCTGCCCCCCTGCCCCTCGCTGGGTACGCCCATGGTTCCAAGCGTACCCCAACTGCCGGGGACAAACTTTGAGCCCGCGAATGTTGATCAACAGTCTTGGGTATAGCGGCGGGAAAGAATAAAGGCCACTGATCGTCGCAAGCCTGCATATTAAGGAAAACGAGTGTAGCTCGATTTGTACGGAATTTATAAGTTAATATATAAGTTCTAAATGGAATTTGTACTAGTCACAGAAACTGATAATTAGCTAAAAGTGTACTTAGCAATGGGGGGAAACTGTATAGAAGGTTGTGCATTGATAATGGATGAATAGGTCTTTCCTAAACAATATGTGTTCTTATGTTAGTGTGCTACAATCATTTAAATGTTTGAATAATGTTGAATAATCGTTTATAAGATAATTTTATACATACATTTTTGACAATGTTTACTTTAAGTCATTATTTTTTTTGACACTCTAATCCAAACGGTAATGTTTGAATTCAATGAACATATTGCTTAAGAATCAGTTAAAAAATTATAAATATATTAAGTTATTATGTATAACGTAAGATTTTTAAACCAATGAGTTTCATTAACCATCTTGAGATCAAAAATGCTTCACGAGTGCCATCAGGCCCTAAACCAGCTGGCGGACAAGAATAAAGTTGAACTTGTCTGGGTGCCAGGGCATGAGGGAATAGCAGGTAATCAAGAAGCAGATCAACAAGCTAAACTTGGTGCATCTAAACCCTTTACAGGGCCATCTCCTATGTATGGATTTGGCCCTAGGGATTACCAGGAGGGCCAACAAAGTAATCAACAGAACCTGGAATGCATTGCCGGGTCTTATACATTCCAAGAAGTTCCTTAGCCCTAATAAAAAGAGAGGGAAGGTTGTGCTAAACCTAAGCAGAAGAGAGCTAAAACTCCTCTGTGGTATACTATCAGGACATATCCATTGCAGATATCACTTAAGTAAGATGGGCCTGGTGGATGATGACAGGTACTGTGGTGAAGAGGTGGAACGCATGGAACACATCATCATAGAGTGCCCGGCCTTATGCCTAAAAAGACATACATTTCTAGAATTTATCTTCATTTCGGAAGAAGAATTACTAAACCTCCCGACCAGGGGTTTGACCAATTTTGTCAAAGACGTAGATCTCTCCTGAGTCAAACAAGAGGGGGGTACAAAAGATCTAATTAGGTCGCAGTGCAAGAGGCGTTTTTAAAACACTCTCCCCAGTCTTAATAATAAAAAAAATATAATAATTCATTAACCATTCTATATTTCATACCATCACAACATACTCTTTACTTGGGAATTGTAAAAACACCAATTATATACTTTGATGGAATATTCTAATTTTATAGTTTAGATCGATACACTTTAAGCAAGGTAAATTATATGATCACATATCTATTTAAATTAAAATTGTGAAATCATCCCCACCCCTTTAGTGGGACCAAACACCCACAATTAGGACTAATTGAGGACCTTTTCTTAGAACTTCTTCAATAACAGTAAATCTAAGGCTAAGATTCACCTCATTTTGGTAATCTTAATATTGTCCCTTTAAAAGCAATAATGTTGATTACGATGATCCAAAATATATTTTCTTCACATAATTTTTCTCTTCTTCTTCCAAGTTTAAGAAGATGGGTTAGTTCAGATTTTTAATCATCATGCTCTCTCACATCTTGAAGCCTCAAAATATTAATATTTGCTAATAGAAGTAGTTTAACTATATTAATTAATAAGAGAGTCAAAATGGGGGGGGGGGGTGTCAAGATAATTTTCGGATACTCCATACATTTGTGTTAATATAATTGTGAATATTGTATATTTTTCAAATTTTTCTTTGTTTTTATAATGTTATACTTAACGTTAAGGATAAAATGTACGTTTAATATTTATGACGTTTAAACTCTTACATATTACATTTTCGTAAAAAAAAACAATACATTTGTTTTCTTTGTATTTATAAAACTTTTGTTTTCTCGTTTATATCAGAGGAATGAGGTGAAGTTATTTTGTTGTTGTATTATGGAATATATTATCGTACTTTAAACAAAAGTTACCCTTGTTTAAAATGATTCCATATCTCACCATATGAACAAAAAGTCGAGACTATTAAAAACGTTTTTAAATATAAAGTTTGGAAAGTTTATTTGCACAGCTGAGAGTAAAGGGTTTATCTTTTAATTAAACCTTTGTTGAAAAAACAGAAAAGAAATTTAGAAATTTGAATTAATTTTAATTCACAATATGTTATAACACGAAAGTAGAGCTTACGTAAAAAAACTTACAGAGATTGGCCTGTTAAAGTGATGTTTAAATGCTATACCAATATGCGTGTTGATTGAATACTAATATGTAGATGATCTAGAACAAGAAATCTTTGATAAAACGTGTTAGAAAAATATAATTATTAGGTATTTAAATTTAAGTTTACAATCAAATAAAACTATAGCGTTTATTTGAATTTATTTTAGAAAAAGATATAATAAAGAAAGAAAGGAAAATAAAATGAATTGATGATATTGAAGGTTATTTGATGCTTCAGAATTAATTATAGTTCAAGAAACAGAAGTAAATCCAATTTTACATCTAAAGAAGTGAGTAATCAAATATAATTACTGCAATTTATGATTGTTGTAATATAGGTTTAAAGTTCAATTAAGGTGCATTTAAAATGTAAAACCAGTCCAATTTATCTAAGAAATTCTATCAGAATCGTACCTGGTCCTACACATAATTGATTTATAGTGTTACTTAACCTGAAATGAAGTTTAGCTCTTTATGAGCTGTTCAGTAAACGAAGTATAGGTGAAGTTTGATAACAAGCACAATATTCTACCTCTGTTTTTTGACTAATTCACGTTTCATGGTCTTCGAAAACGGTAAAAACGATTTTCGACATGCTGTCCGTCCGTCGCCATTGTCGTCTGTGGTTACATAAATTAGATAGGAACATGAAGCTTGATTTAGGGAACTATAATGTGCTATTCAAACATATTTTAGAAAAAAACGAATTAAAAATATCAAAATTGGTGCCTTTTAAAATCATATCTTGTGTGTAATTAAACTTATATCATATTAAATTATTTAAAAAAATTGGAAATTTAAATTGTCTTAGTGAAGGGATCAAAGCCATAATTTTATGATTAAAAATAGTGACGCTATTGTCAAAATGTAATTTTTAGTCGTGACTTTGAAACGCAGGTCGCCTTGGCTGAATTAATGTCATGGTTTGACTACTCATGCTGATGATATAAATTTTAAAATTTTAATTATCAAATATTTGGTTAATTGTTTGCTCCGTGGATCTTTTAGTTAAATTGCCATTTTGGGACCTCTCACGCAGTCAATACACCAATCCTACATTACGGACAACTCACACCTGGCTGCCATTTTATGACTAACCTAATTAACTTCTACTACATCTAAACTAATTTAGAATAATATATATATTGTTGTATAATATATAATACGAATGTGACTGGTATTATACACATAATTGTTAATAAACGAAACCAAAATACCAGGATTGCGAGCGATAACCTCCTAAGCCTTCTGACCCATCCTAAATTGATTTAGCCTGACCCACTCGGTTAATTGATTTAATGTTTTCATAGTTTCAAATTGAACCACTAGGAGTTAGCACATAACGTGTAGAACTAAAGCTGGAAATATGGTTAACCGCACCTCTGGGTATGAGATAATCTTAGCATAGAATTAATATTTAAATTTATTCATTACAGAAGATTAAATTACGTAAACAACGAATCTAAAATTATAAATGCAGATGAATATGCATTGTTTACACTAACAACGTAAAATTAACTTAAGATGTCAAGATAGTAATTGTACATCTGGTCCGTTCATTATTTATATCTTGACAACTAAACTCAAAACTGTGTAATTTTACGATATTGTATCAAAATGTTTTAAAATTTCTGAATAGGTATTATTCACAACAAAATGATTCTTAACAATATCTGCTCAAACATATCTTTTACAGTATCATTTGTACTCATTGCAAATATGGGGTGTTTCAAAATGAATATCGGAGTTTTAAGGCTTTGTAGTATTTATTACATTTAACTTACAATTATAAATAATACATCAAAGGAGAGCAACTCAAACAGTTTTGTTGGTACACCTGTGCGCATGCACGGTTTCTTCTGTTTTCTGTTAAAATCAATGACTACATAAATACTATAAGACACGACATGGCCATGTTAAATATTCTACGGTTATTCTTGAGTTGACCAATACCCGCTAGGTGGCGTTGATGTGACCAATCTGAAGTTGATGTGACTGGCGCTAGGTGGCTCTACGGTCAAACAATGTTTCAGGCGGGTAAGAGAAAACGCACTGATGCCACATATGGGACCAGAGATGCGAGGGAAGGTCGAGAATCGCTTATCTCAGCGCACGAACTGACAACACTGACTATGCTGACGGAAGTAAGTGAGAAGGTTTGTGAGAGAGAGGTCAACAGTTGTACAGTCTCAACCAAGTGGGATGCGTACAGTCAAGCACCTGCTGCTAGCGCTTTCTGATAGCTGTGTGTCAAACTTGTGACGAACAGCACCCGTAAAGCGTAGACTATTTCCCTATCCTATATCGTGTCTTATAGTATTTATGTAGTCATTGGTTAAAATGGATTAGTAGCAAAGATGGCGACTAGTGAACAGAAAGATTTTTGTGTTTTACAGTTTGCAAGGACTGAATCTGTAGTTACAGTGCAACGTGCGTTCCGTATTAAGTTCAAATGTAATCATCCAAGTGATAAAAACACCCGTAGATGGTATCATCAGTTTGAAGCCACAGGCTGCAAAGGAAAGAGTACGAGACCACCAAGAGTGACTGAAGATAGTGTTGAAGTAATGAGAGTGTCGCAAGAAATCAGTTCGGAAAGAAAGCTAGTCGTTAATTAGCAAATACAGTGACGTCTGTGTGGAGAGTTTTAAGGAGACGCTTCTTATTGTTTTTAGTTGTTACAAGCTCTAAAGCCAACGGTTTACGTGCCAACTTTGTAAACAAAATGTTGCTGCATGACGATGAAGATTTTCTGGATCGCGTCTCGTCAAATCGACATTTCACGTAAGTAGACATAAAGGATCATGTGTATGTGCCTCCGTTACCAGCTGACCTACCCGACTTAAGAAACAGAATTGAAGCAGTTATTACTCCAGACACACTGATCAAGGTTAGGGACGAATTTCGTTATCCACTCAATGTGTGCCGTGTGACGAATGGTGATCACTTGAACACTTGTAGGAAAAACTGTTTGAGCTGCTCTTTCATTTGATGAAAGTTAAATGTAATAAATACTAAAAAGCCTTAAAACCTCGATATTCATTTTGAAACACCCGGTATCTTTATTACTACAATAAAACTATACTTAGATTTAAGAAAACCTTTATAGAGATTGCTTTGATAGAAGATATTTTAAAAGGATAATGAGTAATTGTTAGAAGGCCCTATTGGCTTATATTAGACACAAAATACAACACATTTAAATTCAACCCCTTAAGAACTAATCACTGAATCGTATTCAGTGATAACAGTTAATAAGAAATCAGTTAAGTGAGTTAGTGTAGCTCATGTATCACTGAAGAGGACGTCCTTGTCGTTGAAACGCGTCTGATACTAAGTCGTATTTTTTTGTGAGAATTGTGTTCACGTTTGTTTATTATCCTGAATAAGAAATCAGTTAAGAATCAAGAGAAAAATTCGTTAAAAAAGGTGTTTACTGGTGGACAGAAGGATGTTTCTAGTGAGCCTTGTAATGTAACTTCCCAAATCATAAAGGACAATCCGATGTCTCAACTGTTTAAATTTTAGACAGTATTTACTCACGCAATATACGAAGTATGAAATAAATTTGTTAATCGCAAAAATGTTCACCTCCGTTTTTTGATCCGTTTTTTGACTGATCTTCATGAAATCGAAAAACAGATTTTCTACATGCTGTCCTTCCGTGTATAAATTCCTATTATCGATAAGTAACTACATCAATTCTCATACTTATTTAATGTCATAAAATATATTTTTGTACAACTAGTAGAATTTCAGTTAGTAAACAATGACTGTATAGAAAAATGTGAATAAGAGTCCAATTAAAATCTATACCTTACAAATAACTTCATTTAAGGGGATTAATTGAATTGACTATCGTGAGTCAACGAGAACGGTCACTGACAACGCGCGTCGTCTGTGTATGTTTTTAATCGTGTTTTTTAAATGTGAATTAATATGTGTCGTTAAGTGTTTCTGTGTGTTTTTATATTTGAAAATGACTGACAAATAGTTGAAACGCGTCATATAAGATAGTGCAAACTACAAGTAAGGATTGTTTGACAGTAACACCTCAATACAAGGTAATTAAATAGTAAATCCTCATTTCATTGTTATTCCATGCCTGAAGAGACAAGTCCGTAAAAAAAAGTTTTTCGCTCTATGTATATCTTGCCTTTTACAGCCCTAATGACTCTCCTTAAAACTCTACAAATGTTTTTATATTTAACCAACAGGTTTGGGATCTCAATGAAACACACATAGTCGCGATATATAAGTTATTAGTTTTATTGAAATTATATTAGGGTTTAAGATCTGGTCAAGCTATAAGAGACAAAATGTCATTAATAGTTTGGACAATTCTGTTGTAGTGCGACTTTCTGTAAGCAGAATATGTTTTATAAATTGACATTACTGTTTTTTAATTTAATAAAAGAATCTGTGAAAACCACTATTTTCTGCAAATATAGATTTGGACTGAATATCTCAACCCGATTTTAAACTTACATAAAACCAATTTTGTATCGTTTTTATCTCAGCTAGGAATGTTACAATTAAAATCAGTACATTGTTCCGCCTTTCCTAACTTCGTTAATCTCACTTTTGTTGACGCGTTTTGGATATACTCCATTCTCAAAAACATTTAATAATACACAAAATGATATACAAAATTTCAACTTGGTCAGCCTGACTAGAATAATTAAGAAATTAGAATATAGTTTTAAGAAATTATATATAACATGAGTTAATATATCGTTCAACATACAATGAGATTCCGACATATACTAGAATCAAGAATAAAACAAAAAGCTTCGCATCAAAATATGTAATTAAAAAAGAGGGGGAAAATTGGAAATAGAGAATTAAGAGCTTTGAGAAACGTATCAACAAGAGAGATTTTAACAAAGCTGGGAAAGGCGAAACAATGTTCTCTTTTTAATTACATAAAACCACTCTTAATGTCATCATATTTGTGCAAAAATATTTCTATTTATTTATTGTCATACACACTATGTTCCTAACTTTATTTCATATTAAAACAACAATTATACTACCTATTTCATTATACATATTACTCAAATACCACAGACTTACAAATTTATTAACTACCGACTGATGATGTACAGAATCACAAATCATGTTTCGTTTCCGTTATATTTCTGTAATCAAAATCAAAACCAACGGAAGCGAAAAATTCCGAGATAAAACTGATGACAACGCATTGTGTATTGGAGTTGTTATCTTACAGAGGAGGGGTGTGTGGGATTTGTTCACCTCATCTGTACCCAACACTGATTGATTAATGTTTTTGTTTCACAACGTAGAAGCAAAATGTGTATTTAGAGATATAAAGAATGGATTGTCTATTTTATAAAAACAGACACAGATAATCTATTATTGATTATTTAAAAGAAACTTTCTACAAAGAGTGGTGCTGTTTTGAAGAAACTCGGTTGAGTCTGGGATTTTTTTCTATTCAAAATGTTGGCAAACTTATTGAAATTCAATATAAAAAGAAACTCTACCTTATATATTCAATGTCCTGCTCTCTTTTTTAGAAGTAACTCTATTGCAGTCAGTCAGTACATTCATAAATATTCCATTTCGAGACAAATATTACAACATAAATGAAGTGATTTATGCAAACTTAAAATTATCTCAAAACTTAATTAACTTTAAGCTTAATATATTGTAATAACACTTTATTTTCCTTAAAAATAATTTCTATCTGTGAAAAGAAATATGATTCAGATATATGAGAAGTTTTGTTTATTAAAAGAAATTAAAAAAAATAGTTATTCTATTATAAATATCATATAAGTTACAGAAATAAGTTCAATTGGTTATTTTATTCTTTCTCTGGGGACTTCGGATTCGGGCTTAATGATTAAATGTGCAATTTTAGTACAGAAATTATAAACATAAATATTAAGTTAACAAATCAATTTCTATTATTACTACTTATAGATATTTATATATAAAGTTCGGAGTTCAATTTTGATTATTAAAGAAAAATCTATATAATTATTAAAAGTTCAAAAATGAAATTCAATTTGGTCCAATTATTTCTTCAATATTTAATTACTGGTTTGATATTACCCCAACAGCTTCTTTTACTTTATAATACTTCCTGAGTTATTCTTATTACTTCAGACTGACTTTATTATGTATTTTTCTTTTTGTACACTTTTCCTTTTTTTAAAATAGCAGGAATATTAAAACAGGTCTGGCTTCCATGAAAGTATTTTAGAACTGCCTATATATATATATATATATATATATATATATATATATATATATATATATATATATTTAACAATTGCGAGCTACAATGAAATATATACCTTCGATGGTCTTTTCCGTTATTTACTAGGCCTAGGGCGTGCACGTAAATTTATTTATTTTTTTTACTCAAAATTCTTTTGTAATGGTATAAATGTTATTATTTTTATTTTTTATTGTTTGTGGTCATAATTGTAATTAAATTTATTCTTTAAACAGTTTTTAAGACCTTCACATTCACTTTGATATTTTTATGTTCAATTTTCGTCACTGCCCGTACATACGCGATATCTATCTACCGTTGCTAGTTTGCACTTATGATTCCACTTGATGTAAACCTCAGAACTAACCTATATCACTTCATTTGACAATTTCTTATTTAAATCAACTAACACATATCATAAATTTAACCTAAACTAACACTAACTAACTAAACATGAAAGAACTTTTTTTTTTTTTTTAAAATAGTGAAATATTCCTATCTCAACATTTTAGGTTATAAACAAAGTTACTAGCCAATTGCTCTAGTATAAAAAAAATATAAGTTCATTTGAATTATTAATATTTATTATAACATGCATCTTATGTTTCTTTATTTGAAAGTTTTGAGTCCTGAATCTAATTAAATTATTAGGCTATTATAATTTTTGAAGACTCTATATCATTTTAGGCTATAACATTTTATCAACATATTAACCTTCAAATTATGTGGCCTATCCAGTTTGAATGTTACAATATATTTTTAAACTTAAAACTTATCTTGTTCAGAAGTCATTTTACTCGGTGAAAGATTACCTTCAATTGTAAATATTTTATATGGTAATTTGTTGTTTTGTTTTGTATCGTGTTATATTCTTTTTATTCGCACTGTGTATGTCTGTTGTATGTGTGACAACTCAATTGTTTACTGGAGAATTGCCGCTATTTTAAAACTGAATTAAGCTAATATATTATTATTATAAATTAATGACTGTAATTTTGAGAACTGCTATTTTCGTGTTTGTTATCTCCTTGAATTTCTGGTATTGTTACTGTATCTTTTCATAGATAAAAAACTACTGTTATTATTGAAAAAAATACAATAAAACGTAAAACGAGATAGTGGTGATTTTTATAGAAGAAGAGTAAGTTTTATTAAGTTTTGACTCCGACTCCCTAGATTTCATGACAACAGGCGATATCCTTTCAGGAACTAATATATCTCTAGTCACATCTCATTTAACCTATAACGATTACCAATACAATAATATAAGTTGTATAATCTGACATTTAGTTTTATTCAACTCCTTTATATTTAATCTTGTTGTGACATCGTAATTTTGGCCCTTCAGTCGGACATTAGGTGTTATGTTATTGACAGAGGAATATGTGTCATGTGCATTACATTGGAGTTGTTTGAGAACATGTGCTAACCCTATTTTTCTAGCTCTACACGCTGACAATTCTTTTTGGTAGAGAGATGAATAAACACATACTTATTGTATATGCATATTTTTGCTTTGTACTTTATAGGTAGTAAAATGAAAATTATGCAAGATATTTTTCAAATCAGAGTAAACAAGCAAAAAATCCCCCAAATAGTAAGCTGTTGATTAACCTTAGTAGTTTAAAAACAAATGGTACCCTCAGGGGTTCTTATAAAGCGAGTAAAAGTTTGGCAATCCTCCCGAGATATATTAACTGGAGCTACACCCTTTTTTCCGTGGTCTTGGGTTAGATCTCTCTCTCTCTCTCCTCTCTCTCTCTCTCTCTCTCTCTCTCTCTCTCTCTCTCTCTCTCTCTCTCTCTCTCTCTCTCTCTCTCTCTCTCTCTCTCTCTCTCTCTCTCTCTCTCTCTCTCTCTCTCTCTCTCTCTCTCTCTCTCTCTCTCTCTCTCTCTCTCTCTCTCTCTCTCTCTCTCTCTCTCTCTCTCTCTCTCCTCTCTCTCTCTCTCTCTCTCTCTCTTCTCTCTCTCGCTCTCTCTCTCTCTCTCTCTCTCTCTCTCTCTCTCTCTCTCTCTCTCTCTCTTATTTATCCTACCAGGTCTCTCTTAACCAACTCTTCTAACACCCAATTCTATTAAAGTATTCAAGTACTAGCATACATTATTTTATGTTTTTTCCTTCATTTTTTTATAAGATTGCCGAGAGGTTTTTTGCCTTTAAACAACAAGAAAAAACAAATGGTTTTATATTAAGCTACATTTAACATTTACGTATATCAATGTCAGAGAAAGACATTAGAGATTTCACAAAAATAATTTAAAATTACTTACACGTGAGTCGTTCTGTCTTTTTCCCACTTTTAACTATTTCCTAACCTATACAATATAGATTATAATATATTAAATATAAATTTAATCTCAAACTCATAAGAATAAAATTAGTAGGAATAAGAAGTAAGAAAAAAACACAGCATGACTCGAAACAAACGATAGTGAAACTTTATTTTATAAAATATATATATATTTTTATTAAAGATAAATATTTTTGTAGTTATATAATTATGTGTACTGAGATCTAATATTTAAAATTTTTGTTATCAAACATGTGAAATGTGTTTTCCATATCTCGTAGGGCGTCCCTAAAGGTTGAGGCACTCGGGTCAAAAACACTCTCCCCTCTGCCAAATTCACCAAGTAGTGTAAATATTGAAATGTGGATGTTAAAGGGAAACATAAAAGTGAAACATAGTGAATATAAAACAGACTTAGTGTTAACAATAACCTGATTTTTTTATAAAAACAAACTTTAAGGCGTATATTGTGCATAATCAAAATTTTACATTTTGGTTATCTGTAAGTCTAAGTATTATTTTACTTAACATTTTTATTGTTAAGTGTTTATAGACACTAAAAATATATTAACACAAATTTATGTAGAACATAAACTCGAATACAAGATATCACAAAATCTACGTTTATTCAATCAAACGCGTTTCAACGACAAAGTCGTCATCCTCAGTGATATATAAGCTATAATAACAAAACTTTAACTAAGCCAGCACTGCACCAACCCCCGTATTTATAAAAAACTAAAGGGGGCGTCCCAATTTGTGCCTGACACAGCTTTTACAGGAAGATGTTCTTGTAAATTTGAACACTGTTCTCTGTTATTTTTTTTCTCGGCAGATAATTCAAGTCAAAAGAAAATCTGCTCTTTGATTTATGGTTTAAAAAATTATCCATCCTGTCTTTCAAGGACACAAGAATTTTATCAATAAATGGAAAAAAATACATCCGTTTTAAATAAATCTTTTGGGCTCAGATTGTACTTGTACTTACTTTCATAAAAGAACAGTTTCATCTTTGTTCCAGATTTTCTTTTATTGAAGAACATTTCCATTGCGAATTTCAATAGCTATCTCTTTAGTTTTCAAGATTAAATCCATTTTCCCTGAACTTCTCAATGAAATCATCACATTTTTGTAGATGATTAAAAGCCAAAGAAATATCAGCAGACAGATTTTGAATAGATTTGCTGCCAAGGTTAATCTCAAAGAGTACATCTTGCTAAACTACCAGGCACACCAACATTGAAAAACTTCCATATATCTGCAGTGACTTCGTTTCTGATGAAATGGTTGAATCAGTCTTGGTTTCACTAGGTTGAAACTGTCCCTTGATGTAGGACAGTGGATAATTTTGGTAATAAGTATCAGTATTATTTGTTTTGCGCCATACAGTGTCAGTGATAAAATGCTTAACCATTTTTTAAATAGTTATACATATAATAATAAATAATCAAAACGTTACGTAAATAATTAATTTGTCAAACAAATTAATTTTCTTCTTTATATACAATTTACTTATTAATAGTTTAAATAATAGCAAACATATTTTATATTATCAAACACAAAGTGTATAACTTTCTATAATAAGAATATCATGTATTCAAATTTCAAAATTAATTTCAACTTTTAAAACTTTGTCAGAAATTAATATTAGTTTCAAAGTTCCTATCTACAACGAATCAAATCTTGGATAACACACAGAATGGAATTAGTCATTGGACTTCAGGGTATTTTTAATAATTGGTTGCGCGTCCATGCATGTGTTGTCTATCGTTATCCGGCTTGTTTTGGGTTGGGTGAGAAGTGAACGCAAATTCCTATCTCTACATTTTCGGATAATATCTACTCCAACTTTGCTCGAATGTCTGTATGGCTCGTGTGGCAGCCATTTAGAACCAATTATCTAAAATAAGACTCAACAACAAAGCCTTATAATTAACTTAAATAATGGTATCAGTTTTGCCAACATTAAAATACTGAAATTCTTTCCATAAAATCATTCTATAAACATCAATGAATAAACTTTTTAAATTTAAATAACTATTGTAAATATTTTCTAGATAACGTAATGTTACTATATTAAAAAAAAATCATTACTAAATAATCCGCAGGTCTTTTAGCTCCAAAATCAGCTTCCGAAATTGCGGCGAAATTTTGAATTACTCTGTATATAATATTAAATAATTTCTAATATTAATGACCTGAAACGGTATTTAATTAGAGTAATAAATACAAGCCGTTATTGCATCTGATAGAAACGACAATATCTTAAAATATACTTTCTGTATGATTCTTTAAGTAAAATAAATATTGTAATAGAATGCCCCCCTTTCCAAATCAAATCTAATTCTATTTAATCATTACATACTTGCTTCACCGGTTTTCTAACTATTTCTATTGAATATTTTCTATTGAATAAAATTAACAATATTTTATTATTAAAAGAATATAGAGTTCAAAACTTGCAAATCCTTTAGAAAACCACTGTAAATCCTAATTCAAATAAGTTTCCTTAGTTCAAAGGAGGAATAAGAAAATATCAGGACATGTCGTTCATTTGGATCAGTGTCAAGATAACCCTTTCCTTACAGGATATACTGCTAAGGAAAGATGCCTTTATAGTATGAGATACATTCGACAATGGCAAATTGTTAGTCTATTCTTGCAATATTTCCGTTCTATTTGTTTCTTGTATATCTCTTAAATTCCCTTCTTGGAATAATGTTAATGTACGAATTGATATGACAATTGTAAGCCACCATGGTTGAATCACGAATTTACATGTATTATCTATATTATTGCATTCTTCATTACTGGTTTTGACAATTAAACTGTCATCATCAGATTCCTTCCTTAAGCTATTAAGCTTTGTTACTATGTAGAAAACAAAAAACAAGCTCATGTTAAAACAAACATATTACAATGAAAGTGTAAAATAGCATGGGTTCATACTAAAAGGAAAATGGATTAATCTTGATAGGCCTATAATTGAAACTTGTTTGTGGCTATTAGTGGGTATTCCCGCAAACAGGAAACATACTTGCTTTAGGTAATTGTTATTTGCGGCATTAAACTCTATTAAAGACCTTTAGTTTGATTAACATATCAACCTATGTTTACATTTAAGGTTTTATATTGACTCCTTGAGGGCCAATTGAAGGTAAGGAGCCAGTGAGTAGTCTAAAAAATAGTTTTTTTTTTAAAGTTAGATATTGATTTGTAAAATTTCATTTCATAACCTTTACCTAAACATGTTAAGTACATAAACATACCTGACATTGTAGCTAATATGAATTTTAATCCATGCTATTTTAGCTAGGGACAACGTTTTGAGATCGGGTTTGGAGTATTGTATTCTACTCATAAAGGCCTTTAATACGATGTACAATTTGACCTATGCTCTAATTTAAGATATCCTACTTACTCCTTATGGACCGTCCCTCTGGGTAGGTAGCGGTCCACTGAACTAAAATAGGTTTTGGTGTCTATTAAGAATGTGCAAAGCTTTGTAGCTCTATCTGTAATGGTTACAAAAATATTAAGCCGTCCCGGTACTTATTTAACACGCTGTATGTATTTGTATGTGTGTGTGTGTGTGCGCGCTCGGGTGTAAGTGCGTGTATATTTAAAGGAAGGTATTTTTGCTACAAAAGTTTCTTTTGTTTGGTATCTCTGCCTCTCTTAGGCAACGGGAATATTTCTTTAAGCTGGGAAAATTAAACAACACTAAACCATTCTAAAATATTTTGTATGTACCAACTCATAAATTCTTGAACCATTTAATTAAAAATACTATTGTTTATTTTGTAATCTTTTATTAACTCAAATGGCTACGTAAATTTAAGAAGCCAATTAATTATAGGGGGGCAGTTTGTAAAACTCTATCTTATCTTGGTTATTTTTAATTGGCTTTTGTAAAAAAAAAAACTGTTATGTTATAATTAGTGCTTAACAAAGAACCAACATTATCTGAATTGACTGGGTGTCTTTTTATTTCTGTAAAAAATTGGAGTTATAATACAGAATGATTTATTCACAACACTCCTTAATCCACTTTCAAATAATGTCTCAAATATCATCCCCTTCTCCATTTAAATATTAGGGGAAAATATAATGATTGATCGAAATTTATGTTGTGTTTACTTCAAGTATAATCAATTAATTCATTTTGGTTCATCTAGATTAGACAGAGAATACAGATTTCATTCTGTTAACTATAATAGTGGATGCTCTAAGCTGTAACTTTACTTTTAAAGTAATGAAAATATATATAGGGTGTCCTACGATGAGGTAGTTATGTTTTGATTAATATGCAGGACATATGGAACATTGTAAAAACTTGCCACTTTACAGTTATATATATATATAAGTTCACTCGAGTTTCATTCTTGTATGGTCAATCAAAACAAAATGTCGGAATAACAAAAAAAAAACATCAATCTTCTTGATAGAACCACGTTCTACCACAATGCAATGCGATTAAAATATTGCCAACTGTTGAATCTCGATCAGCTGTTTTGTTAACACAAAACAATGAAACAATTTGGCAGTGTTCAATCAGTTTATGTGTGTTATCTAACGTTGAAACAATTAATTTTTAAATTTAACAAAAAGTGAAATATTGTTCTTGGGCTATTGTTTTGAAAATGATTATGAAGCGATAAGGGGCTTTGAAAGAACGTAACCAAATGAGGGGTTTCCACCAAGAAAACCAATTCATAAATGAAAAACTATACAACTAGAAACTGATCAGTTTTAAAGCAACACCATACACAGAAAATGAAGATATGGCACGTGCCACTTAACAGAAATCTCAAAACAGATTTAATTCACTTAGAAAAGTTTCATTCGCAACTGGGATAACAAAGTTGTTAGTTTAAAGTTGTTTATAAAACGCACTTGGTTAATTTAAAGCTGCTGGAAGATGACCCAAACAAATGAGTGGAATTTTGTTGGAAGGTAATTGAAAAGCTTGATGAAGTTGCCGAGTGGTAGGAAGGAATTTTATTCTCAGATGAAGCTACATTTTATCGTACAGGATCTATAAATAGACATAATTGTAATTATTATAATCAAATATTAATTTTCAAATACCTTACATCGTGACTTGATTTTAAAGAACTATTTTTAATTGGAACTAATTTAACCAACAAAACTACTCACCCATTTACCCAGTTGATGTATAAAACTCCGACAACCTACATAAATGTCAAGTAACGCCATTTTCAAAAGTATATCTTTTTTAAGGGGTATATTTTGCAAGGAAAACATTGCCTTGGCACTGTTATAAAAACAAACGACGTGTCCTGGGATTTCCTTATTCTTCCGTTGTATTTGGAAGGAGAAGGGTATTTTTACCTCAATTATTTTTTACAACGTTTTTCTTTATTATTTGAAAGTGTTGGCGAAATTGTGACTTTTATATTATACATTTTAGATAAGAAATCTCAAAGGAAATATATTATACAATAATTGTCACTTGTGTGACACACATTACGCTTTGTATTCCTTTTGCATAAATATGTTTTATAATTCTGAATAAAACAGTTTGACTTTTAAAATACAAACGTTCATACATTTAGCTTTAGTAAAATTCTTACCTAATACGTTCAAATTTGAATTACTGTTACATTACATTGGAATAATAACAACACAGGAGCTCAGAGTGACTTCGAAAGTGGCAATCTCAAGGTATAATAGCTGGATCTACACTTTTTTAGAGTTTGATTAGATCCCTTTGTTAAATCTTCCATATTTGGTCTCTAATAACCAACTCTTGTTCTCTTCCGACCCTGACGTTATAGGAGTATCCAAGGTGTTTATTTTGTGTTCTTTTCCTTTTTTATAAAGGGGCCGATGACCGAGATGTTTTCCCCCTTTATACAGTAAAAAGAATCGAATTATAACCTATGTTTTAAGTAGTCTTATAATTCTACTGTGTAATAACTTTCGTATATTTATGCCTATTTGATTAATTTCTTTAATAATTAGCCAATAAGATTCAGTTATAGTTTGAATGTAGCTCGTGTATCACTGAAGAGGACGACCTTGTCGTTGAAACGCGTCTGATACTTAGGCGTATTTTTTGTGAGCATTGTGTTCTGTTTGTTTGTTATCATGAATAAGATGTGGCTTTGATTTGAATTACAAGTTCAAAATAGGAATTAGTCTGTAAAACAACATAACAAAAAAGTAATATATTATTAAATAATTGCATTATTTAATAACTCATACACTATTGTCACACTTTTTTTTAATCATAATCTTCCTCTCAATAGGTATACAATAGATTATACTTTCAATTTATGAGTTAGGAAAATTACTTTGTACCGTACGAAGACTAAGAAATATTTTGCATAACTTCATGGCCGAGTACGCACAACCTTAAATTATATATATATATATATATATTTATAAAATAGTGTCCAAGATACAACACACACAAGTGACCTTCGGGATGGTAATTCTAAAGAGTTTAATGCATTATTTTAACTCTATTTTGTATATGTGGTACATGTTAGTTAGAGACGTCCTACCTACAGCATAAAGGAGATTTTATTTATATTATTATGGCTTTCCATAAATGAAATATTTATTGCTTATTAAATTTCTACATATATGTTATTTTTTATTCAAACAAAATGGTTTTCGTTTTTCAACCTAATTTATAATACACAGAAAGGAAATTTGTCATTTTTACAAAAATAAGATGCAATCAGTATACTTTATGTCTGAAATTACAACTGGGATGATATTAAATTATAAAAGAGAGTTTTGTAACCAACCAGATTCAAGAGAGGTGTGTAATAAACAGTGTAAAAAAAAAAACTAGATTTATAAAGAAACGAGCCGTCACGAGTCAAGTCCGTTGAGGGTGAAACCAGTAGACAACCTGACCTTGAAGAAACCAATAAGGACTGTGCGGGTTTGCCAACTCGCTTTTAAGGCTCTTGCAAAAATCATAATTTATTATGGATCACAATTTTGCAAAGAATATAATTTAATGAATAGTTTTAAAAAAATATCACATCAGTAGCTGATTTCCTTCCTTGTAAACAAATCTTCAGAAATTTCTCAACGAAAACAATATTTTTACGAATAAATTTAATAGAAATTTTTCCATTTTAATTGCAACAAACTTCAATTAAAAATGAATATTTATTTTTATGCTGGGCTATTACTAATATTACAGGGGACATATTTTATTACTGTCATAGAAAAAAAAAGTTTAACAAATAAATATATCATATAACATATTGTTTGTATCAGTTAGACTAAACATGTTTAAATTATTAAAAGAAAAAAAAAACTATCGTTTAAGTAATAAAAAACTACCTAAATATAATAAAACTTTACTTATTTAGGCAATTATATTGGGATTGTAAGTAGTTGATAGCCTCGCTCGGGGGTTAGCCTCAAACAGGGAGCTGTTCGAATTAACAACAGCGCGCTACTCTTGCTCTACTATTTAATATTCTCCAACGGATTTGAATATTGGAACATAGTATGACTATTAATTAATTATATATATAAAATAACAAAAAGACATCTTTTTTCAGCAGTATATCCTGTAAAGAAAAGGCTATTTTAACACTATGATTCAAATAAGCGACGTGTCCTGGGATTTCCTTTCCCATCCTTTCTATAGAAGGCGTTGTAATGTTTGCCTTCGGTTTTACTATGATTTCCCAGAGGTTTAACTTCATTTAAATTTGATAATGAAGTATTATATGTTTTAATACAATTGAAAGGCCAATGAAATAAGAAATAAAATTATTAATTCAAAATAAATTTAACAGCTAAACAGGATATTTTCTATTCTGCATTTTATTTAAGAAACCACATACTTATCAACGTCATTTGTGTCAAATCATGTTTTGTAATTACAAATAAATGGAATTTTATATCAGTCATATTACTGGTTTGTCTATTCCAAGAAAATCTCTACGTTTAATGATATGTAACAAATAATTCATACATATTAAACTTGATCTTAAGCCTACATTTAATAAAGCTAATATTATACTATTATATCTAACCCGACTTCCTATTTAACTATAGACATACAATAAAATTCAGTTTCAATATAATTTCTGAGATATTCAATGTAGTTCGCGCAATACAGTGACTAAAATATGTACTGGATAACACTGTGTCCCCAGGAAGTCCCCTAGCATAACTCTTACATGCTAACTTTTTATTTCACAAAGTCGCGCCGATGTTATAGCATACATAAGGAACCACTTAATACATTAGTATTACTTTAACTGTATTTTTGCACGTGTCAGTTGGAACGTCAATTGGTATAGTAAAAAAAGAATAAAAAGGACTGGAAAAAAGGATTTAAAAACGACTGGATATATTTAAACAAATAATTCACAGTTAAACAATTTAGATAGATTTTGATAGTGTATTGATTAACTGCAATTATGAACAATTCGTGATTTGTTAGTTTATTTTGTCGCCAACATGAGTTCAGCCAAGATTTAGCTTCATTGGTAGTTACGTAAATGGTACAACAGAAATGAACGGTTGCTTTGAATCATGCTGGTCGAATCATCAATGAAAGTTTGACGAAAAATAAAGTAAGTTAACTGTAGATCATTATTATTATATCTATTATTAAGTGAGGTAAATCTATTTGTATTGCGAATGAAGTGGAATAATCCAGAAATTGTTTTATGAAGCAAAAAGAGAAATGAATTGTGTGGAACCAGCTGAAAGGAGGGAGCATTTACTTCCGGCGAGATTAGAGCCTACGTTATAAAACAGAATCTGGACCGGAAATAAGTAATACGGAAGCTGCGTAAACCTCCTTTTAGCTGTGGATGTTTAGTTATGCAGTGTTTTGCGAATGAAAATTTCCCTCTTCATTTTTATTTATTGTGTGATGTTAAATATATACATTGTGTTATTAATTTACTGTAGAGCATAGATTAGATACATAATAAAAGTTTTATTATTTAAAAAAAAAAAACATTATCGACAAGTGTTATCAGGTTTTCGATCTAAGTTAAAGTGTACAAAGGGGTAATTTTATCCTTGCCATCATTGGCCTCTCGTAAACTAATTATTTGTCGAAAAACTTTTAATGGAAAAATTTTCATTACTTTTTTATGTTAAAAATCCGTTTTTACAAACCTAAACAATTGTAATTGTCGCTATATTAGAAAACATAATACGGTAATTGTTGTGTTTCAACTTGTGACTTTGTGTAATGAACATTTTTGTTTTGTTTGTAATTTATAGATGTAGAGCCTGTCTAGCTATCTTATATACAGTGTTCTACAACCGAAATTCGTGGACCGATTTTAATTAAATTTAGTATGCAGGTTTTTATGACACAAGCTAAGCAAGCTTAGGACAACTATAAAACTGACATTTTTAGCTAGGAATTACGGTTGATTTTTATTTAGTTTTTAGGATGTGTAATTTTTTATCATTACTTTTGTTTAAGACACATCTTTGCAATTTATTGCTTCAAGTCCTCAAAATATCCGATTTGAATGAATAATTATAGTTACAAGCGGTATCATTTATTCTTAAATTTCCCTTGAGATAACCTCGCCTCATGTTATAAATATTAATGAGTGTGTGAGAGTGATTTGTTACAACAGTTGATTTAAACCTACGAGAATTCGTTTTATACTGTCGTTAGATTCCACCACTTTAATTCAGACTGATGAAGGAAAATCTTTATAAACATTAAACCTTTAGATATATTTAATTCACATTTGTATAAAAACTACAGAAGAAACATAACAGGTGGTAGTAGAGGTTATTTTGCTATTACTATTTATTCTGTAGGCTATGTGTAAAAATATTGAAAACAGCTTAATATATAAAGAACAACTTCGGATTGAAAAATGTTCGACCTCTCATTTTGAAGCTCTTAACCTGAGTTATCTACAGGGTTGTTCAAAAGTTTAATAGGATATACAGGATGTTACAAAATTTACAAACCCTAATATTTCTCAACTTTTTAATGTATTATAATTTTTATATATTTTAATAGGAATTTTTAATTTATACTGATTAAAAACTGAGTTATGAAGTTCCCAATTTTGTAAAAACAATATTTCCCGTTCATTGTTGGTGAGGAATAATGATTTATTTGATTATTTTGATGTAAAGTAAGTTAAGATGTATTGAAAATTACGTATCCGGTACACGGTGTTCTAAAAAGTAAGCTTATATATTTAAAAAAATGAAAACATAGGACATACATTAATAAATTGTGAAAATTGTACTAAAAGTGAAACTTCATACACAGAATATTCAATACATTTACAAATATGATATTTTACGAAATTTTCTAAAAATTGTTTTGATTTATTCTGGTTGGTCTTTTCAACCCGCTTTTTCTAGATGTTTATTTTTATTTTATCTTTAAAATTAACTAATTTACTCCGGCACAAAGTTAAATAATTCTGATTTTACATTAATTTATGCTGTAAAAAAGTCTTCAAAAATCACCTGTTTGAACAGGTTTTATCTAATCTTATCTTGTCCTATTTATCTGTCTTTACAAAGTAGCCAGTAATTAGTATGTCTTGTGACAGGGTATTATGATTTAGTATTGAGTGGTTGAAATGGCATTATTTGTAATACTTTATATAAGCTAAGTTATTGACCTTGTCTCTAAATGAAAGAGAGAGAATTACATTGCTTTTGATGCTGGGATAAGGAGAGCAACAATCAGCTGATTTGTTTAACGAAACATTCCCCAAGATACCTTCGATAGCTAAATCGACAGTATAAAGACGGTATTATGCCGTTTTAATATTTTTCATCCAATGTATATTTGTTTATCTTTGTAGTAATCGATTGTAAACATTTATTCAACTCGTAAATAAAACTGCACAGAAACATTGGAAACAATTCATTTATAATATTGTATCAGAAAATAAAATTGTGAGTTGCACAATTCGAAGTAGGTAGGTTGTTTTTGAAATGTCTTCTATAAAACATACGGTTTTCAAAGTTGAAATGAGCAGGCTATCTTGATGGCTGTGGTTAGACAAGGAAACTTTTTTTATAAAACAACCAAGTCATTTAAACCTAATAGCTCGTTTTACAATGTTGTACACAACTTGTTTAATCAACGTTCCTCCATCTTAAAAAAATTGCCACTCTGCTAAAACGTTCGAGAAGAAATTTTGTTTTTAGCTTACGTATCAAGATAAATTACATAATTTTATATCACAAGATAATACTTTAACTTGTAATTGCATCTAATATGGCTTTGTTTTTTAAGATATTCATTAAAAGTTATATACATTTAATGGTTTTAAAATATTATTGAAATCCCAGTGTATGATTTAATACTTGATGTTAAATCCAACTTAAGGTATCATTAAAACATTTAATTTTCACAAGCAACTTTTGCTTTTTAAAATCCTTCAATTTTAATATTCACTTTCTCACATACATGTAGTATATATAACGTCTTAAGATGAGTGAAAAATAAATCCAGAATTTGATCTACAGTCCGAAAGTATGCGACATGGTCTACAGTGTAACAATTGGGCAACCATTTGTTGTCTAAACGTTACTCTTGAGGGTCTTTAATTTTTAATAACGTAATGCTTTAGCCCAAGCACATTTCGTGGTCTAAAACGTTACCCGCGTTCTACCCATGCACCATAGGGTATCCAGACTTAATGAGATTAATTTTATTTGTAATACATTACCGAATAAAAACTTATAACTAATTAAACATTCATATAACACTTATACTAATTAAGAACACAGCTGACCTTGGATGAAACTCAATCTCAAAATCATAACGATATAAACAATAACTTAACTCGTCCGACTTGGGGATTAGGGCTCCGGCCATGCCTTCAATTAGTTAGCCAGACATGATTAATTTGACTCAACCTAGCTGTAGTTACGATCAGCTGTTCGTTGCCGTAAAGCAAGCGGAACTAGTTTGCCTTGCTCAACCTAGCTGTAGTTACGATCAGCTGTTTATTGTCGTAAAGCAAGCGGAACTAGTTTGCCTTGCTCAACCTAGCTGTAGTTACGATCAGCTGTTTATTGTCGTAAAGCAAGCGGAACTAGTTTGCCTTGCTCAACCTAGCTGTAGTTACGATCAGCTGTTCGTTGTCGTAAAACAAGCGGAACTAGTTTTCCTTGATCAACCTAGCTTTAGTTACGATCATCTGTTCGTTGTCGTAAAACAAGCGGGACTTGTTTGCCTTGCTCAACATAGCTGCAGTTACTATTAGCTGTTCGTTGTCATAAAGCAAGCGAAACTAGTTTGCCTTGCTCAACCTAGCTGTAGTTACGATCAGCTGTTCGTTGCCGTAAATCAAGCGGAACTAGTTTGCCTTGCTCAACCTAGCTGTAGTTACGATCAGCTGTTCGTTGCCGTAAATCAAGCGGGACTAGTTTGCCTTGCTCAACCTAGCTGTAGTTACGATCAGCTGTTCGTTGTCGTAAAACAAGCGGAACTAGTTTTCCTTGATCAACCTAGCTTTAGTTACGATCATCTGTTCGTTGTCGTAAAACAAGCGGGACTTGTTTGCCTTGCTCAACCTAGCTGTAGTTACGATCAGCTGTTCGTTGTCGTAAAACAAGCGGAACTAGTTTTCCTTGATCAACCTAGCTTTAGTTACGATCATCTGTTCGTTGTCGTAAAACAAGCGGGACTTGTTTGCCTTGCTCAACCTAGCTGTAGTTACGATCAGCTGTTCGTTGTCATAAAGCAAGCGAAACTAGTTTGCCTTGCTCAACCTAGCTGTAGTTACGATCAGCTTTTCGTTGTCATAAAGCAAGCGAAACTAGTTTGCCTTGCTCAACCTAGCTGTAGTTACGATCAGCTGTTCGTTGCCGTAAATCAAGCGGAACTAGTTTGCCTTGCTCAACCTAGCTGTAGTTACGATCAGCTGTTCGTTGCCGTAAATCAAGCGGGACTAGTTTGCCTTGCTCAACCTAGCTGTAGTTACGATCAGCTGTTCGTTGTCGTAAAACAAGCGGAACTAGTTTTCCTTGATCAACCTAGCTTTAGTTACGATCATCTGTTCGTTGTCGTAAAACAAGCGGGACTTGTTTGCCTTGCTCAACATAGCTGCAGTTACTATTAGCTGTTCGTTGTCGTAAAACAATTGGGACTTGTTTCCCTTGCTCAACATAGCTGCAGTTACGATCAGCTGTTCGTTGTCGTAAAGCAAGAGGAACTAGTTTGCCTTGCTCAAACTAGCTGTAGTTACGATCAGCTGTTCGTTGTCGTAAAACAAGCGGAACTAGTTTGCCTTGCTAAACCTAGTTGCAGTGACGATCAGCTGTTCGTTGTCGTAAAGCAAGCGGAACTAGTTTGCCTTGCTCAACCTAGCTGTAGTTATGATCAGCTGTTCATTGTCGTAAATCAAGCGGAACTAGTTAGCCTTGCTCAACCTAACTGTAGTTATGATCAGCTGTTCATTGTCGTAAAACAAGCGGAATATTAGATCCCGAACCACAGTGACACCGTTACGACAGGATCTAGCTCTCTAATCCAATTTAGTATATGGTATATATCATAATTTAGCCATAACTCAAGATTTTTCAATTATTTTATAACTTAAAATTTGGAGTTTCTATAAGATCAAATAAATCTACCATAATGCTGTTATAAAATACGTCATTTATCAAATTTCTCTACTCATATTGCAAAATACCCGTGTGTAAAATTTCAAGTAAACATTTATTACGTGCAGAATTAATTTGTTTTTGTTTTTATAAGGCGATGATGACCGATAGGTTTTTCTCCATTAAACAAAAAGGTTAAAAACACACACAACTATCATAAACGATCTTCATTTCATTAATTACTGATCAGCCAATACGAGTAATTGCTCATTTATTATAATTGAGGTAGTTTAGGGGACTCCTGGTAAGGGATGGGGAGTGGTTGAAATATTCACCTACATGGGGTCAGTAAGTTTTAATTTTCAATTTAAGTAACACTTTCTTATCTGTCTTTCCATAATGTATTTTAATTAAATCTAAAAGGATTTACAATTCTAACAGTGGAAATAACGAGTTAAAACTAATATTTCTTCTATAAAACACTGCACCAATCACAACAATAAAATTGTATTTCTAAAGTCGTTCTGAGAATCCTTTCAAGTAAAACCAACTTATACTTTTCAGAAGTATATAAGGATAAGTATTGTTTATTTAATTGCCATGTGAAGAATATTGTTAGTTTGCCTTGCTCAACCTAGCTGTAGTTACGATCAGCTGTTCGTTGCCGTAAATCAAGCGGAACTAGTTTGCCTTGCTCAACCTAGCTGTAGTTACGATCAGCTGTTCGTTGCCGTAAATCAAGCGGGACTAGTTTGCCTTGCTCAACCTAGCTGTAGTTACGATCAGCTGTTCGTTGTCGTAAAACAAGCGGAACTAGTTTTCCTTGATCAACCTAGCTTTAGTTACGATCATCTGTTCGTTGTCGTAAAACAAGCGGGACTTGTTTGCCTTGCTCAACCTAGCTGTAGTTACGATCAGCTGTTCGTTGTCGTAAAACAAGCGGAACTAGTTTTCCTTGATCAACCTAGCTTTAGTTACGATCATCTGTTCGTTGTCGTAAAACAAGCGGGACTTGTTTGCCTTGCTCAACCTAGCTGTAGTTACGATCAGCTGTTCGTTGTCATAAAGCAAGCGAAACTAGTTTGCCTTGCTCAACCTAGCTGTAGTTACGATCAGCTTTTCGTTGTCATAAAGCAAGCGAAACTAGTTTGCCTTGCTCAACCTAGCTGTAGTTACGATCAGCTGTTCGTTGCCGTAAATCAAGCGGAACTAGTTTGCCTTGCTCAACCTAGCTGTAGTTACGATCAGCTGTTCGTTGCCGTAAATCAAGCGGGACTAGTTTGCCTTGCTCAACCTAGCTGTAGTTACGATCAGCTGTTCGTTGTCGTAAAACAAGCGGAACTAGTTTTCCTTGATCAACCTAGCTTTAGTTACGATCATCTGTTCGTTGTCGTAAAACAAGCGGGACTTGTTTGCCTTGCTCAACCTAGCTGTAGTTACGATCAGCTGTTCGTTGTCGTAAAACAAGCGGAACTAGTTTTCCTTGATCAACCTAGCTTTAGTTACGATCATCTGTTCGTTGTCGTAAAACAAGCGGGACTTGTTTGCCTTGCTCAACATAGCTGCAGTTACTATTAGCTGTTCGTTGTCATAAAGCAAGCGAAACTAGTTTGCCTTGCTCAACATAGCTGCAGTTACGATCAGCTGTTCGTTGTCATAAAGCAAGAGGAACTAGTTTGCCTTGCTCAAACTAGCTGTAGTTACGATCAGCTGTTCGTTGTCGCAAAGCAAGCGGAACTAGTTTGCCTTGCTAAACCTAGTTGCAGTGACGATCAGCTGTTCGTTGTCATAAAGCAAGCGGAACTAGTTTGCCTTGCTCAACCTAGCTGTAGTTACGATCAGCTGTTCGTTGTCGTAAAACAAGCGGAACTAGTTTTCCTTGATCAACCTAGCTTTAGTTACGATCATCTGTTCGTTGTCGTAAAACAAGCGGGACTTGTTTGCCTTGCTCAACATAGCTGCAGTTACTATTAGCTGTTCGTTGTCGTAAAACAATTGGGACTTGTTTCCCTTGCTCAACATAGCTGCAGTTACGATCAGCTGTTCGTTGTCATAAAGCAAGAGGAACTAGTTTGCCTTGCTCAAACTAGCTGTAGTTACGATCAGCTGTTCGTTGTCGTAAAACAAGCGGAACTAGTTTGCCTTGCTAAACCTAGTTGCAGTGACGATCAGCTGTTCGTTGTCGTAAAGCAAGCGGAACTAGTTTGCCTTGCTCAACCTAGCTGTAGTTATGATCAGCTGTTCATTGTCGTAAATCAAGCGGAACTAGTTAGCCTTGCTCAACCTAACTGTAGTTATGATCAGCTGTTCATTGTCGTAAAACAAGCGGAATATTAGATCCCGAACCACAGTGACACCGTTACGACAGGATCTAGCTCTCTAATCCAATTTAGTATATGGTATATATCATAATTTAGCCATAACTCAAGATTTTTCAATTATTTTATAACTTAAAATTTGGAGTTTCTATAAGATCAAATAAATCTACCATAATGCTGTTATAAAATACGTCATTTATCAAATTTCTCTACTCATATTGCAAAATACCCGTGTGTAAAATTTCAAGTAAACATTTATTACGTGCAGAATTAATTTGTTTTTGTTTTTATAAGGCGATGATGACCGATAGGTTTTTCTCCATTAAACAAAAAGGTTAAAAACACACACAACTATCATAAACGATCTTCATTTCATTAATTACTGATCAGCCAATACGAGTAATTGCTCATTTATTATAATTGAGGTAGTTTAGGGGACTCCTGGTAAGGGATGGGGAGTGGTTGAAATATTCACCTACATGGGGTCAGTAAGTTTTAATTTTCAATTTAAGTAACACTTTCTTATCTGTCTTTCCATAATGTATTTTAATTAAATCTAAAAGGATTTACAATTCTAACAGTGGAAATAACGAGTTAAAACTAATATTTCTTCTATAAAACACTGCACCAATCACAACAATAAAATTGTATTTCTAAAGTCGTTCTGAGAATCCTTTCAAGTAAAACCAACTTATACTTTTCAGAAGTATATAAGGATAAGTATTGTTTATTTAATTGCCATGTGAAGAATATTGTTAATGTATAGGGTTTATTACGTAACTATGGCAACGTTGTCTAAACAAACACGGTTACATTTACAACAAATTAACAGACTGTCTCACGAGGCTAAACTATTCTTCATTAACTGAGACAAAATTTTCGATTTTAGCAAGGAAGACTGGTAATTAGATTTCTCCAACTGAGCGGCAATTTGTTCCCTTGGGAGAGTCGGGATTTGATTAAACTTGGTTTAGAGGGGAGTGAAGATCAAACTCAAACACAACAGATTTGATGTGAGGAGGTCAGCTTATCTAAAAAGTAGATACTTGTTACTGTAAAGTTTATTAGTTGTAATTATTTAAAAAGTTTATGGCGTAGGTTAAGGATTTGTTTTTTAATCCTCGACAAAATAATAAAATGTATAAATGTCACTAAGCATTGAAAAAAAATTAAAAATAATAAACGGCCTTTGGAACATATGTATTATGTATCCTCAATTTACTTACAGTTTAATTAAATAAATTCTAAAAATAATATTCTTCTTGTTATAAGCAACGTTTCAATAAATTGAAAAACAATTAATAAAACTAATAATCAGTTGATTCCCCCTTTTTTTTTTTTTTTTTTTTTTTTTTTTTTCCATTCAATTACCCACACCGTTAGCACTACGAAAAAAATTTAACAAGAGAGTGGGGCATCTATATATTGTGGAAACAGCTCATATTTTTTTCAAAATGGAAGGTAGCTAGACGAAATATTATTTTCCAAGCGTGATAAGATGTAACTAGAATTCCAAAGCTACAAATTTTTATGTGAACAATACAACATTTCTTATGAGATCATCTTTGAACAAAAATAAATCGGCAATAAAAACTGTTTAATACTAAATTAAAAATATAATAAAAAACAGAAATAATTAGTGTAAAAATGCATCGTATTGAGATGTGAATCGATAGTGAGTGTGTGATTGCAATGGTATTCCTTTTATTTTCTTATTTGAAACACTGAGTGTTAAGAAGAAATTAATGGAACAAGCTTTTAGTCTAGGTTTAGATTTAGGATATAGGGTTACTCGTATTATGACCGTTGTCATCCCAACTTCAAAAATCTGTAATGCAATTGAGCGCCTACGTTTTAATTTAGCTGATTAGTCGTACGTGTTGTTTCAACCACATTGTTATCTTCAACTTTTAAATAATAATAAGAAAACTTGCAGGATCTGTGTGTTAGGCTCTAGTCTCGGTATGCTTATTAAATGGAGCTTATAAATTATAAATTAGCGACCTAACTCTCTCAATGATCCATTTTAAATCTTGTTTAAGAACAAATCCTCCTTCTTTTTCGACTTAATTTAGACTTCAAACATTTAGAACTACACTTCCCGTTTGAGTTTACTAATAATGTTGTTCAATAATACTTTTAAAAATTAAGAGTCATTAAAGTAATCTTTGCAAGAACTCTCTCACACGTCCCAGACAAGAAAAAGGTCTTATTGAATATATATGATCGTTGACATGATTTTCATAACAAATGTTTCGCCATCACAAACAGATGAATTCAACAATTTTGCACATTAGGCTAATTAAATATGAAAACAATATACTGATAACATGAACGAACCATTTTTTAGCATAGTATGTGACAATATAAACTGTCACAAAGTCTATAACCACATTTCCCAATCTTGAAATCTGATGGGAGACATCTTAACAGTCCCCAAACCCCCACTTCAATGAAAATTTGTAATATTGAAGATCCAATAAGAAAGAAATGGTGAATATAAGGTGTGTTATTGAGTACAAATTGAAGATCCAATAGGAATGAAATGGTGAATATAAGGTGTGTTATTGAGTACAAATTGAAGTTCCAATAGGAATGAAATGGTGAATATAAGGTGTGTTAGTGAGTACAAATTGAAGTTCCAATAGGAATGAAATGGTGAATATAAGGTGTGTTATTGAGTACACATTGAAGATCCAATAGGAATGAAATGGTGAATATAAGGTGTGTTATTGAGTACAAATTGAAGATCCAATAGGAATGAAATGGTGGATATAAGGTGTGTTATTGAGTACAAATTGAAGATCCAATAAGAATGAAATGGTGAATATAAGGTGTGTTATTGAGTACAAATTGAAGAACCAATAGGAATGAAATGGTGAATATAAGGTGTGTTATTGAGTACAAATTGAAGTTCCAATAGGAATGAAATGGTGAATATAAGGTGTGTTATTGAGTACAAATTGAAGTTCCAATAGGAATAAAATGGTGAATATAAGGTGTGTTATTGAGTACACATTGAAGATCCAATAGGAATGAAATGGTGAATATAAGGTTTGTTATGGAGTACAAATTGAAGATCCAATAAGAATGAAATGGTGAATATAAGGTGTGTTATTGAGTACAAATTGAAGATCCAATAGGAATGAAATGGTGAATATAAGGTATGTTATTGAGTACAAATTCTTTAGAAATCGGATCAATCATTTATTATATTTAAAGAAAATAAGTGAAATTCGAATCTGTGCTTAATTATATATTTACAGCGATAGGTTAATCAATGTATTATTCTGTGTTTTAATGGCAAAAACCTTGTGTTTATCATTATATAAAAAAATAAAATTTAGACTTTCTAGTTTAAAATGTTGTAATAGTGTTAAGGCAGGAAGAGACCAAGAGTTAGTAAAGAGAGACTTAATATAAAAGATGAAAAAAAAGGATCTAACCAAAGACTAAACGAAGAAAGTTGTAGGTCTTTCGATGTGACACACAATTCTTAAAATAGTTACTTAAAATTTTTTTATATATGGTACATATTTGTCTCTATTTTATGTACTTATTCGCTACATCCACCCCTCATCTTCTGTTATTTATGGTAAATCTCATCTCATGAAATGTGTTTAAATAATCTTAAGAAAATGTTTAACACTTTGTTAAACTTATTTTTAATTTTTTGTTTGATTTTGATGCTAGTAACCACTAATATATAATTTCCCACAAAAGTTTTAATTGTAATTGTTCTTTAATTTATAGTACAAGGTTAACATTTATTAAATAAATACATTAGTTTGTGAGATGAGATGTTGCAGGTATATAACGAGCAAATAATTAGCAATTTATGAGTCTGCATGATTAACTTATTAGGTGAAGTGTTGTTGATTATTAGTTAATTGTGTTATTTTCTCATTATCTTACGTCGTAGAAGTTTTAGTAAGATATATGTTCTCTTTAGATAATAGAGGTACAATTTATCCTTTATAGTGTATTTCAAAACAGTACCTTCACAGTTGTTTATTTCATCGATGCACCATTTAGTAAGTGGACCAATAGAACTACATTAGTAGTTTTCTTATTTATCAATCCAAATTAAATATTTTAAACTAATTCCATAATTTCATACTTTCTACATTGACATATAGACAGTTACAAATAACTTTTGATTCTGGAATAATTTTAAAAAAAGCATTATTTAGTTGAATACTATTAACAATATGAAAAAATGACATCGACAGATAAGAACTGTGAAATATTGCTTGAAATAAAAGGATAATGAACATATTAAAAAAAAAAAAAAACTTAAACCTATTGGAATTTAGAGGGGAAAACTCTGGTTCAATTTGATTTTGTTTGTTAGCATGTGTAATTAATTAAAATTTGTTTTCAAGAAATTTCTATAATTGCCAAGTTTTTTCTTAAAATTACACATCTAGTGCATATATTGAGAAAGCTGTGGACGTAATAGCAATCCTTGAAAATGATAATTCAGTTGACTACACAATTTAATCTATGGTTAATTGGTTTTAACCTCTAATAGAAATCAGATGGCAGTTATTCTAGAAGACAGAAGACGTGGTAGTACATAGATGAAATGAATGAATATTTGTCTTTACAAAACAGGACGGACAGACAGGTAATAATGGACAGACTAAACAATCTCTAAGACTTTAATTTTTAATTCAAAAAATCTCATAACAACAGGGTAAGAATTTTTTTAGCATTCACATTATCATCAATTCAAATTCATAACAGTGAATTCAAACATGAATGAGTGGGTTTTCTTCTATAAATAACAAACTGAAAAAAGTTTTGGAGTAAGGTTATTGAAAATCTGTGAAACGTTTAATAATATTCACTTTTACCAACGAATAAAACAATAAAAAGTATTTCAACAATCATAGCAACTTATATTTACTACATATTTAGTTAACATAAGTAAACCTTCGGAAAACTTGTATATTCAAAATTAAATAATTTTTCATATTTTGATTTTCAAACAAGCTCTAAATTTCAAACAGTTTTCAAACTCCAGGAACCGAAAATATGTTATATTCTTACCAAAACAACAGAACTGTCAAATAAGTAAAATATTAAAAAAAAAAGCTGAACGTGTAAAATTGTAACGTGCACAGAAGTTTAAAAATGAAGGCACACTATTCTATAGTCTCGGCAAATTTAAAATCACAAAAAACTTTCTCCACTGATAGACTCCCATATAAATTGAAGAAAGATTTTGGTCGTAGTAAAAACGGTTCTAACATGTATAAATTCACTAGAAATAAAGAAGTTATATCCCTAATAAACGAGTGTCATACCTCCAGTTTTGAAAATGAAGATAAAGTTTTAGACCGAGATTTGAAATCAATCCTAAGTCTGACGTAACCTGTAATATTAATAGTTGAACATTCTGACTAATTGCAGTGTGGACATCACCACCCCTGTGAACTGTACAAGTCATACAAATTATGGAGTCATTAATTCTGTAAATAATAATATTCCATAAAACACAATATTGTAATTTCTTTATAAATTAGAATGCCATTTTTAAATTTAAATACTGATCGAATTTTATAATAAATGGTGGATCGAGCTTAGAATAAATAACTATCTTTCTAGTTTATTAGTATTATTTGTTACAGCTGTCTATGGGTGTCGTTTCTTCTTCCTCTTCAGATAAGAATCCTTCATTCTCTGCTTGGATAATTTTTATCTTGTTAAAATACTCTTCCTTATACTTTAGGTTTTTCCCAGTTAGATCCTCCACCCATGTAATTTGTATTCTAAACATCCCGCTGTCTTCCCTCCTTGCTACTGAATTTCTCTTATCCACAGAATCTATTCCTTCCTGTTTTCATTGTACTTTATTATTTTTTTTATTCATTACAATCGTCTAGAAGTTAAGTTTACACAGATTTGTCGTTCTCCTTCAGCGAATATTCTTTCGTCTTTTGTTTTGTCTTAGTTCATTCTTGATGTCAAACTTTTCTTCCTATGTTCTGGTTCTTCCACAGAATGATTTTCCACCCATGCAATTTTCACTCCACACCTATCAGTTTTCTTCGTCTTCGCTCCTTATTACTGTCAATTTCAAATCCTATGGGATTTATTTTATCCCGTCTGCAATTTCCTGTTTTCATTGTACCTTTATTAATTTTTCGTGCAACCTACTTCAGGTTTAAATCAAATTCTGAAGTCGAAATTTGTATACAAACAAAATGTGTTAGAGGAATAAATATACTATTTACAAAAGGATAAGAGGATTATTAGGTACCTATAACACAGCTAATGTATTCATGTATTCTATAGCGATACTCTCACTATTGTGATGCAGTGTATTTACAACACAATGGACTTTTCATCTTCCTTACAAAACATAAACTGAAATCTTTTCTAAAGAAATACAAGATAAGATACAAAGTCAAATAAATTCTGAGAAATTAGTTTACAAATATCTCACCTGAGACATGAAATGTGAATATGAAATTGTCAACTGTAACAATAAACTATAAAATAGAATAATTGGGCATATTGGTAAATGTAACAATTACAATCACAGTATTTTCAATAATTTATAAATAAAGTTATATGTCTACAACCCAAAACAAGGTGATCACCATTGTTACCATTCATAGGGGAGAAACCCCAAATAATACGCTTTTGGAACCAAGGAATGGTAATGTTTAAATGAAGAGATTGAGCGATTTCGATTAACCGGTAATTTATTTAACCTTTTTAAATTTAGCAGTTTTTTTAAGTTAACCATTTACAGAAAAGTTAATACATAACATTGGTTAGCTGTTTTAGAAGAGAACAATTTGCAATGAAACAATTGATTGCTTATCTATACTTACTTACATGTATTTATACGACCTTAGAACAAAGATTTATATAGGCTAATATTAATTAAACCCACCCATATAATCAAAACTTACAGAATAATATTTTAAAGAACATAGATAATAATAACAATTCGTTAATGTATCTTATGTTAGACAAGACTCTAAATTTACATTATTAGAAAATAAAAAAAATAATTAATTAATTACAAATAGATATTTATAATTAAGTTGTAATTAAATTTAATGACTTTAATAGGTGATTTGACTTTATAAAAGCTAAAAATAAAAAGAAATGCTATTGGTTTTTCTTTCAAAAGATTATTTACATTTATACTTTATTTTTAAATTTACAAACATCCTAAAGTTTACTTATAATCGAAAACAGATTGCAAAATATTAGATTTACAAATATAATACATTTTTTAACATAGTTAACTCAATAAAATTTAAACTGTAATCTTCCTTTACCTGGTTCTAAATTGATTCAGACTTAAAAAAAAAGAACATGAAGTATGGCGAGGTGTTTGAAGAAAAAGCGGTTCACATTTTGTTAGCAACTTAATTGAGTATTTCCACACCTTTATATTTTATTCAAGAACGAAGACTCAACATAATGAATATTAAGGTTAAAATTTTTAGGAGACTTCTCTCACTAAAAGAAGCAGCTGACGGCAGCATTTTAAGATTTAGTACTACAAATGTCTGTGCAGATAGAAATATTATAGGTAGGTCGGCACACTATATACATTGGAAATTTAAAGTTATGGCAAATACACTCCCCCGCCGAGTAAATAGATCCCGACAGCAGTAGCTATCTGAAGCTGTTTTTAAAAAATTCCGATTCTGTAGATTAATTATTTTAATAGGAATTTTATTTATAAATACTGCACCTGCTTGTGAAGGAAGTTTATTATATAAACTCAACCTGTGATGACTAACACGATAGATGCAAGCGTTCCCTGTGCTATGATTGTGTACATCCTTATTCTACACATGCTCACATTTATATTTAAAATAGTGAATTACTTCTAGTATATACATACTTGGAAGTATAAGAATGCCCAAGTTTCTAAAATTATTTTTACAAGAATGATATTTAGTTATCCTCCTACAAGCCTTACAGCTTTTATTTTCCAGGGCGAACTCTTAGGTTATTCTGACTGGATGAATTCCCTCAGAGTAGAATTCCATAGTTCAGATATGAAGATATTAGACCATAGTAAGTTGTTAAGAGAAATGAAGAATTACAATATAATTTTAAAATTGTTTGTGTAAATTTTCTGAACTATCTTTAGCGCTGATGCTTTACAAACATGTACCATAAAGTTGCATAGATTTCAATAGCATATAGATTGCATATTTCTGCCGTTTCGATAATTGAGTGCTGCCCCCACTATCTTGAACCAAGTCCAAAATGATAGCAAGCAGCAAGCGGACTCATAGTGCGAACAGATTTCGTGGAGGCAAGTGTGTTAGCTCTCAGCGAATAGAGTATTTAATTAGTGGGCCAAACACACAAAAATCAGGAGCTGGGAGTTTTCAAATGGGTCGGACGATCTCTTGGCAGTTTGAGCCCCTTATAAATTATAGCAAGGAAAATTAAAGCAAAATGGTTGAATATGCCTTCGGTGTTGAAGGACTTGCGCAATAACCTTAGTGCCCAACTATATTTTAAATTTAGTAATATTGTTTAGGTTTATTAATTAGAAATTACTAATAGAATTAGAACTCGTCAAAAATGTCTGTTCAGGTGAGACAATAAGAGCCATAAGAGCGAAGTCTTGCATGTCGGGGCGGGGAGTTGAATCCAGAGAACGACAGTCCGGGGCCTCACCCGAATTATTGTGATTATTCAATGGGCGATATGAGGCCCAAAAATACGTCGCTTTAGGTGACACCACGAGTGTGTCACACATGAAAGTTCCAGGTCAGATTGTTGTCTATGGTAAGACCCCAAAACATCATTGAATTATTTTTTCAAAATTGAGACTGTAGCCTAAAAATGGATTGGTGTTGTATCATTTTGGGTTTTCTAAACATGAAATTATAAGATCTTTGTGTAAGTAGATAATAAACCAAATATGTGTAGAAACACGACTGATAAGCAAAATGATATATATATATATATATATATATATATATATATATATATATATATATATATACACAAATAGGTTTTACCCTTCACTTAAATTATTTGGAAGAGTAAAACAGATCATAATTACCACAAATAAATTACTGATGCAAATCAATGAAACAGATCTAATATAATATATATATATATATATATATATATATATATATATATATATATAATCACATACTTTATTTTTACTTTATTATAAACATAGCAGGAACAAAAGATCTCACAAAAAATACGCTTACTTAATCAAACGCGTTTCAAAGACAAACTCGCCATCCTTAGTGATACATGAGTTACAATAACTAAACTATAACATTACTAACCTAGCACTGCGCCAAACTCCGTTTTTATAAAAAAACTAAAGGGGCGTAGCCTAAACCTACTAATACAATATTTTAAACTAATCTTATATCTAAGAATACTTTTATATTTTACATTAATATAGAACTTTTTAAAGGCCCTAATTCATTATTTACAGTTATAGTACGGTAGCTTGTTAATATGAAAAGTTTCACACACATCTATTGTATTTAATTTAGTAACATTTTCACCAACAAAGAGTGTTCTATTTTGAAATAATGTTTTCTCTAAACAATGTTTAGCCATGGCTGATTTATCGGCCTTTTATTTTTGAAGTAGGAAAGTATTCTTTTGCTCTTATGCTGACATTTCGTTTTGTTTGGCCTATATATTTCTTCGGACATATTTCACAATTTATACAATAAATTCCTGATTTATCTTTTAGATTTCTCAAAAATTTTAAAAAGATTATTCTCGGCTGACGTTGCTATATTTAAATTTGCATATTTTCTTAGGGATTGTTTTACAATATTTGACATTGGAAGAGCAAATGCAGTTTTGCTCACAATATTACTTCTCGATTCCTTAATTTTCTTAAAATACGCTCTCTTTATTATATTATCTATTATATCTTTTGGATAACCATTAAAAATTGCTGCACCATAAATATATTGAAGTTATTTTTTGTATTATTCTTTAGACAGAGGTAAGTTTATTAACCGACGAATCATAGAATTGAAAGCTGCTCTTTTATGCACGGGTGAATGGTTTGAATGTTTAGTTATATATCTATTTGTGTGTGTTGTGGCTTTCTATAAATACTAAACGATAAAAGTATTAATGTTTCTAAACACATTTACATTAAAAAAATGGAAGTTTTTTATTTTATTTATTTATTTTTTTCAAATTCTGTTGTAAATTGTATAGTTGGATAAAATCCATTGATAATGTCACAAAACTCTCCGATATTTTCATTTTTATCAAACACTGCAACAATTTCATTAACATACCTCACCTATACTCGCGAAAAAAAATGAAACTTGACAGGGGGTTTCCTATTGCAGTACCTTCATTTGAACGAGAACTTGTTATTAAATTGGAAATTATTTTGACACATGCATAAATTTATAAGTAATAAATATTCACTCACTTCTGTATCACTTAAATTGCTATTAGTTAACCACTATTAATATTATTGTTTCATCGATTTGAACAGTTGGATAAAGAGACACAACGTCTAACGAAACTAAGTATTCACTAGGGCTCAATTCAATATTTTCACAAACTCATAAATGTTCTTCACGGCAAACGTAAAAGGAGGAGTCAGTTCTCGTAAAGGATGGATTAGGTAATGCATTTAGATAATATTTCAAACACTACTAGGTGTAGCTTGTTAGTACAGGTTTAATTAATGTTGAAGAAGACAATTTTAAATGACTAACTTGGAAGAATCCAATGTGTATATTAATATCCTTCCTATATTCATACGCTTTTCACTTCTTTTATATTAAAAAATGTAATGTTATAAACTTTGAAATGCATGTACATATTTCAAACTGCATGTACCGTACATTTAAAGAATGGCAGAACTTCATACATACATCAACTTGTTTTATTTCTGTAAAGTTTTAAAATGACTGAGTAATGTATCTTATCCCTGATATTACTTTTTAAAGTAACTCAGAGAAGTTCAGTTATTTACATTTAAACAATCCTGGAACTACAAAATAAACATTTTTTATAATTAAAACTATAAACTGAAAATGATAACATTTACTAACAAAATTTTGCAAATTTTAATTTCCATTTGTCAAAAATTGAAAAGGATAGGTAAATGGTATAATAAATCAGGTTGTTAATTATATTATCTTTATTTGTGTGTGTTTTTTAACTATTAAAGAATTTGATTTGATTTGTTTCTTGGTACGTTGATTTAGTTTGTCAATTTTGAACGAAAATGTTACCCTGTATGATAGATTTAGGGAAATTTTGACATTGTAGGAATATGTTTTAAATTCTAAATCGTGATTATTCGAAATGCGACTCTGTTATAAACCTTACCGACTATATTTGAGCAAATGTATAAAAATATTCCAGCTGATTACGGAAAAATGGGACTGTTTTGGGACCATAGATATTTCGTAATGAGTTATAATGATTATAAATTTTAACACTACGACGACAAAACTCTATTTCCAGTTAGAAATTAGATAAAAAGTATACATACATATTCTGCTTTGTCTCATGTTATAAATACATAAGATACTAACGATTTATAACAATTGTATCTAAATATTGAAGGAATTTAAAGTTAATTATTTTTTAGTATTTATTTTCATTATAATTCTTTGTTTAAATTAATTTGACATTCAACTATATTTTCATTATTACATTGAGGATTTTTAAAAAAGAAGTAATTCTTAGTTGTGAGATAAAAGGAATTAGGATTATTCAAAGTTAACCGAAAATAATATGGACTAAAGCTATTAAATATATATATATATATGCACGGCTTGATTTCATATCAATATTTCATGTAAAGACCGTTATTCCCACGTACACCAGAGATGTAAATGAAAGTTCGTAAAACCTTACACATTTTTTTTAAATAGATCATTCAATGCTTTAGAGAACTAAATTATAGCTAAGTAATAAACATGGCTTATCCAAATTGCCAAAAGTTCCCTGCGTAAACTAGTTTTAATTCAACGCTTCGTTGCGCTCTCGTCGTTTAATCTTTACAAGATAACTTGTTGTCAAGAAGGTTTAAAACTTTTAATCCTTCTTACTTATTCTCTTCTGTTAAATATTTACGAACAAATTTCAAGGGGCATTGGGTTTTAAATTAAAAATATAACAAGACTTATAGTTTTATTTTGCATCACTAAGTATAATTTTCGTTTGAGTGTTGAGACTTATTCTTACTTCATGAAATCAGATTGTACACATATGTTATATTTCGTGCATAATTGAATATCGTTTACTTCTTTCACATTAGGAAAATTCGCACTATATTTAAAATTAATAAAATGTTCAGAGCTTACCATTTTCATATATTGTGATAGTGTATAGTTACTTTCTCTTTAGTGACTTTAATGCTTGGATAGAAAAGAAGTTTATTTTAGAATTAACCTCACACGTACAACAACTTTGATGGTATTGTTGATTACCACTCTGTTATTGATTTTTTGTACATTAAATACAGGATTATTAGAGAAACGGTATTCAATGTTTTATGATTTTCTTTTACGCCAGTATTCTCTCATCCTATTGTTTGTTTGCTCTTTCTTCATCCTCATTCTTTTTTATGTTTTTGGAGTTTGTTTATAGTGAAATTCTTTACCACGTAGTTCCATATAATTCTTCTTCTTCTTTTACTCAATCTTAGGTTAACAAGAACTCCTTTCATCCAGGAGACTTTAAAAAATGTTTTCTTGATAACACAGGATCTTCTCCGCCAATCTCTATCCGTTCGTCCTTTTAAAGTTTTTGTAGAAAGTTAGTTGTAGCAACACTCTACCCCTTTGTATTGTTACGCTAAAGTATTGTGAACATGTAAATATAATTATTGTAATATCTAATTTGTAAATAAAAGATTATAAAAGAAAGATTATAAAAGATAAATAAAAGAGAGAGAGAAAGAGAGAGAGAGAGAGAGAGAGAGAGAGAGAGAGAGAGAGAACACATAACTGCTTAAAAATAAATGTTTTTTTTGACATTTTCAATTAATTAGGTTTTTCTAAATTGCAGTAAGGTTTGTACAAGCATATCTTTATATTTGATGTTTTTATCTTAATTTTTGTGGCCGCTATCGTGCTTACATACAGACGACAACGACGACGGACGGGTTGTCGAAAATCACCTTCTCGGTTTCCTGAGGCTGTGAGACGCGAAGATAGGTAAAAAAAAAACAAGATCTAATCTTCTGAGATTACTAAAGTTACCCTATACTTCTGGAAAAGGTTATGTATACTGGATAAGGAAAAATTACCCTCATACCACAATCCGATTGGAGAGTAGCATAGGAATAAACAATCAAGTAACATTTCAATTATATCATTTACCAGTTGTGAAAACTAAAAATATAAATAAATCATGGGGTCTGTTCAAGTAGATGTTCGCCAGTCGAACAGTGGCAACCAGAAGGTTTCTTAACCTGACCTAACCTAACTAACTTTACACACCTTATTGTTCTAGATCCTAATATAAATTGATATCCTTCCATATGTTGTCAAGCAGATCCTCATCCTTGTTCCTACTGCGCCACATGAATTCAATAAGTACAAACCTAACATACCTCTACTGGTCCCACAATCATTCTGTTCCTGGTAAAATATTGTCCTTAAACTTCCGTTCTATGTAGAACAATCCTCAAAAAAAATTGTTTACTAGTGGTGGTCCTCTTCTTGAAGAGATACCTAAATAATTTTTTGTATTGTACTTAATTTACTAATTAAATACCTATTATCTAGTTAAGTCTAACCTTCATAATATATTGAATAAAAAAAAAGAAGAAACTAACTAAAGCTGAATTTTCTCAACAAATACTTACTTTTATTTAAACAAAATTAGTTTTTCGTGAAGATTTGATAGTCTGAAGGTCAAAATTTCCATATCGAAGGTCACCAATAACATGAATTACTACAAAAGGCATAATCTAACGAATTATTCCCCAAACATGTAAGGATTTATTAAAATCTGAATGTGTGTCACTAGAGAATATTTAAATCCTGTACGTTTCCTGTAAAACCGGAAAAGAAAACTTTACACAGAATTGTTTAACACAGTCTCCAGTGTAAAATAAAGTTTTACAATTTTTCAATAATTGAGGAAATTACTGACTTTAGATGTGCTTGTTTTAAATATAATTTTATTTTCAAAATACATTTTCTACGCCAAGTATTATGAAGTATTCACTTCCGGAGATGATTTTATAAATTTTCCATTAACATTATGTTTTATTTATTTTATATTTGTGTCTCACTTCTGTTAGGAATTAGGATAGTTTTAGTTAGAAATATAGTCTAAGTTCTTTTTAAGAAGCCAGACAACAACTGGATTATTGTGACAGACCTGAAAAACCAACGTTGCAAGCAGGGTGACCAGACGTCCAGCTTTTGGAGGTGGACATGTCCTCCTTTTTAACCTCTGTCCTACCGTCCTCCCGGCATTTGTGAAATGTGGAAAATGTCCGGCATTTACAGGTACAAATAACAGTATATCTACAAAGCAACAGAATACGTAAAAAAACTGATTGAACTAAACAGTTGGATACTGTACATATTTTACGGACTATATATACACAGTATCAATTTAGAATTGTTTGGAAAACATCAAATTAATCTGTTTTTTTACTTAATTAACCTTTTATTAATTTTTTAACACGCCTGTTTAATTTTTAATGGTAAGAGAAAACTTTGGTTTGGTGTTTTTTGCATTTGTCCTCCTTTTTTTGACAAATGTCCTTTTTATGACAAAATGTCCTCCATTTTACAATTTGTATCTGGTCACCCTGCTTGCAAGCGATTTAATGCTACCTTGGGCAGACGTCATTGATGCTACGATGATATATAAATCCTTGGGTGAGAGGAAACGTAGTCAGTAGGATAGCATTGATTAAAGGGAAGTTGCTGTAGGAATTCTTGAATATAACCAGACGGACTTGGCGAGTAAGAGCTTCCTGGGAGAATTGATACTTCGGACGAGCATCCATTAGAATTGCAAACAATGTGAGCAAACTTCGTGTATTAAGAAACTTGTAACTTTTTCAGAGTTAGATAAATAAACTATAACGTAGAATCAGTTCTGTGAGTCACAATATTTTGTCATGCTGGATTAATAATAATAATAATAATAATAATAATAATATCATAGTATTGTAATATAATAGGAGTTGGTTATTGTTATTAGTAAAGGTTAATTGAATTCTGAACCACTGATGTATTTAGCTTAAAGTTAATTAAAGATCCAAAGCTGGAAGCTTGATTCCTAACAATTCCTTGTTCATATTGTTGTAATGATATTTATAACCATGAAATGCATATTTGATAATCTAACTTCTTATTATCCTCTTTAACTAAAAACTTCTCAGTCAAAACGATCAAAATTACTTTAAACTTATTAAACAGCAGGAAAATCATTTCTAATTTATAGCATTTAATAACTTTATATATTACCTGAGCAATCACTAAATACTATAAATTTAGACCAGGGTTCCTTTCTTAGGTCATAGTTTTACATTTAGTTTTCACTACCAGGCTATGTTGGTGATTTTCACTTTTTGAGTGCTGTAGGTTTATCACTTGATAACGGGAGTTGGTTTATACTCTCGAAACTTCGTGTATTAACTTTTCAAATTATGGTAAATGTCAGATTAACCTATAGGCTATTAATAATATGAAAAATCTATCATTATGAAATAACTTTAAAGCCAGTTTGGTAAATAATTTATAGGTTATTTATATTAAGCTTGTTCTTCTTTTGATGAGTAACTGTAATATTGATTCAGATTTTTTTATTTACCACATTACAAATTATGAATTAAAAAAATTAATAAGCTAAGATAGTTTTGGGTAAGGTAAGGTTTGAAATTAAGAAGTTAATATTTAAATTATTATGTGAAAAAATACTTTTACATATATTATTTCGATATATCAACAATCGTGTTTGAACTCTCTATAGAATTATCTAATCAGAGCATGTTTCGAAGGGAGCACGAACATTGTGTATTGGAAGACCCGAAGGAGAGATTTGTATAAGAAGGTTGAATAGAACTGCATCAGTGTACCGTGTAGGTTGTAATGAATTAAATTATTAATTAAATTTAACACAATTCTCTAGATGGCATGTCACACAATTTCCACCCCAAACCTACTCTCCTTTAAATTTGGAACGTTTGATTTATTTACTATCGGAATTAATATTTACATACATAACTTGATTTACGTAATTAGTTTTAGTGATTGTGAAACAAGTTGAATCATGGTACCTACCCAGGCCCACAATACTGTGAACGCTAACTGTGAACGCCAACGCGAAAAAATTCCGGGGAGTTTGGCGGACTTTGTTGGTTAATATTCGGCCTAATCAGATTTAGAATCTCCCGTGAACTTCAACGGGAAATTCACAACTGGCTCGGCGGAATTGGTTGGGTCATATTTTGTTAGAATATTTATAAAATATACAGGTTGATTAGGGTACGAAGTAAGTGGTTATGATGAAATAGTATTGTAAAAATTGAATGCTCTAACACATTTCAGTTCTGCTTCATATAACTTAAAAGTATAACATAAGCGAAGTGTACCCAAAGATGTGAATAACACTGATGCATACACTTTATCTGAATTTCAATTAATTTTTTAAATAGGATAGTTCCAGGAAACCTATCGAATGGCTTATGAAGGTTTCGATTGAGAACTTAAGGCTTTTAATAATAAAGTTATTGGTAAAATTTTATTGTTCCAGTAAGAATCAAAATATTAATTTTCTTGAGAAAGAGACTCTTTTCAAAAACAAATATTTATTGTTGTACAAAATTTTTTGTTTTATTTTTTTTGTAATAATGATTTTTCATAGCAAAAATTTATTTTAAAATAGAAGAATATTTTAATAAATGTTCATTTATCAAATTAAAAAAATAAATGAACATTTATTTTTAATAAATTAAGTTATATTTATTATTTAAGTTTAATTAAGTTAATTTATTTTTAATAAATGAACTTAATTAAAAATATATGAGTGGATCAAAATATTATTAATATATAACATCGAGAATTATAAATCAGAAAGCTGCTCAAAAAGCGACAAAAGTTGTACAAACCTTCAATAACTTGTATATATATATATATATATATATATATATATATATATATATATATTAATGTTATTAATATTATATAATTATTTATCATATATTCATATGATAAACCAAAGATTCTGGAATCTAATAAAGTTATTGGTCTAAATAAATCTTTGTTACATGTAATGACTACATACTTCCAAATCCTTGATCACCCACCGAGGACAGAAATGGCAGAAATCGGAATAGTTACTGTCCATGACTGTCTTGGAGCCAGCTAAATTAAAATTAACACCATTGTCAAGAATACATTCAGTGTAGAAAGCCCAGGACTGTAGTGAATGCATCACATCTGGAGGAATGCGATAACTTGCAGATGTTAGAATACCAGGGACATTCCAAAACTGTAGAGGATTCAAAGGCATTGAACATTAGACTACTAGGCTTACTTTTTATTGTTGTATTCTAAAATGTTTTAATAAAACATCTTTTGTCTACAGTTGTTGACAAAGTGGCATTTTGATCATTTAAATTAGTTTGCAAAACAGCTGATTTCTCAACAGTTTCACTTTGCCCACTACTTTGCTCACTCCGAATGGCAACCGAACAAAACGAAATTTAGATTAAGTTTATTTGAATTGATTTATAATATACAGGAAATATCCCGTATGTTTGTTAGATTAATTCTTACATGTAAAATAACATAAATAAACAACGAAACAACGTTTTAAAGTTGATAAAGGAAGTAATTATTCATAAAGATGATTGACAGTGTATGTACACGGAGAGTATTTTTCGTTTACCGAGTTTTTAAGTTGGCAATCCCGTTTCCTCAACAATACACCTAAGTTATTTGTAACACTGTATTCATAAATAACCTCAGTTTTGACGTGAGGTTGAACACTATTGTATTAAATTAATGTTTTATTAAATTGTGTTACTGCTGAAGTATGTTCTTTTATTTGTCACAAAATTACAACTGTAGACAAAGTATAATGTGCAATTCGTGAGCAAAGTGTCTTTTTTAAACTCGATAAAATTGAAGCACTCGGCAAGCCTCGTGCGTCAACATTTTTCTCTCGTTTAAAAAAGTGCCACTTTGCTCACTAGTTGCACAAATAACTATTTTAACCCTCATGCAGTGATGAAAAAGACTCGTGTTTATAGTAATTTAGGAATGTAAAGTCCATTTGTACCTTAGTTTTTAAATTCCCTAAATAATAATATCTTTCAAAAGTACAAATATTAAGTTTATTCGTAAACCATCAAATTCTTGACGAATTGCGGTTGTTTTATGAGTAGGCATATTTAAAAAAATATATGACGTTTGTATAATTATTGAGAAATACAAAAACACATCACTACTATAATATAAACGGTATAAAACAATATCCACACTGTAGTAAAAATATAAAATACAAATAGAATGCATTTAATAATAAGTTATTTTAATTGTTAAATTTTACTGTTACTGGTAATTTATCTCTACACCACCATTTTTGCTAATTTGTAAAACTAATCACTTAACATTGACCTTTGTTAGAACTTTGTGGTATAAGTGAAAATGGAAACTCTGGTGTCAGGAGATTAAATTTGACGAAGAGTGGGTTTAAAGTGGAAATTATATGACATGAAGTCAAGAGCATCATGTTAAATTTAATTAATACTGCAATTCATCACCACCAACACAAAACCCACCATTCGCTCTGGTGCTGTTCTTGTTAATATTTTTGTATAGATTTTCTCTCGTGTCTCACACTCCACATTATTAATTTATTTTCTATTTGAATGAAATGTCCTGGTGAGATAAAACTAAACTTATTGTTTTGCCAAGATAAATCGTTACAAGTACTTTTAAATTTCGGAATAAAAAATTGTTGGTTGATTCGAAGTGTTTATTTTTTATAACTACTATCTGCTCCCTCCTTTTCTGAAATTATCACAGTTTTCTAATCTCCAATAAAAATAACCTAAGCGGGTTTAAAAAACTCATTTTAAGTAGAAAAAATAATGATGTCTAATTGCTTTATAATCTATTTGTTTTCATGGTATACACCAATGGCTACATGTTGAAGCGATCTTTAAAGAAATTATGGTAATTAAAGTGGGTACATTTATATATTGACATTTTGAAATACAGTAAGAAGATCAACTACTCACCACTAATTCAGCTATATGTTTCGCCATATACAAATGGCACCATTTATATATAAAATCACAAAACACAAAAACACTCACATCAAGTTATAATTATAGTAGACAGTACTTGTCATATTTAAAGTTCTGTTTTCAGACAGAGGCCACATGTCTAGTCTGCCGGCTTCAACAGTTGACTGATGTGAATAGCTTATCTGAAGTTTTATCTATTTAGTTCAGTTGGTGTCTGATGTAGTTAACTGGTTTTATTGAAAATGTTGACTATGCCGAATAAAGCATGAACTATATCTCAATTGGTCATTCAAAATTTCGTTTGGATGAAATTTGGTATGTTTATAAATTTTATATTTCTCCATGACATTCATGCCAATCCTTTTTGTCATATTATGCAGTATTTCAAGATTTTCTGTTAAATGTTAGGTACATTTATATATTTTGAGTTAGGTAAACTACGTTTATCCTGCAATGAAACATTCGTTCTATCCCTCTTCCAATCAAACAGCTAAAATTTATATTTATAATTATATGAGAAATGTCCTCACACTTAATTGCATTGTATTGCCTAAATTACACGAGAGTAGGAATGAAATCTTGTTATTGATATCATCAATGCTACATCTAAATCAATTCCTCCGAAACAAAATATACAACCTAAGTTTTGTTATATTACTAAGACTAGTGCATTAACAGAGAGTAAAGAAGAAAAAACAAATTACTTGTGAAGAAGACTTTAAGAGTTGAGGATATATGCGTTAATCGGGTTTGTAGTAAACGTTACGAAAAATCATATATTGTTTATATACAAAAAATATGTCAAATAGTGTTCCAATAATCAATCTTAATAATATGAAATTTGTAATATAAAATGATCAAATATAAAAATTGTATAATGTCAATAGAAAACTGTATTAAAGTGGAAGGGTGTAAAAGAGCGTTGATTTGAAAAGAACACCCAGAAATGAATGTTGAACAAGAAACAAATTAAATGCCAAAACGTGTTATTAGTTCAATGAAAAGTTGAAAATAAAGTAGAGGGAAAAATTCAAAATTTTGAAAGTTGAATTTGTTCTTTTTGGTTTAGTAAGGGTAAAAGATATATACATTTTTCTTTGTGTGTACAGTATGTATTTTAAAGGACAAAACATCGGTTAGCATCACCTTAAAAATAAAATCCGTTCTAAAATAGAAACCCTTAACCCTTGAATATTCGAATAGTGTCAGGATAGCAATAATACAAGAGAGGCCTGATATAAAAGAGTCTAATCCAAAACTACATGAAAAGTTGAGATCCAACTAAGTACTTCCGGGAGTGAGCCACAGCGTGCATATTTAAGTCCACATTATAGTAATAGCAGAACTACAAATTATAATAATTGTAACAAAAATAATTATTAAATCAAATTAAATTAATTATTAACCTTAAAAGAATAATAAACATATTTGGACTACAATATACGTCCTGATTCACAGAATAATCTCCTATATTTGACCAGCTTACTTACTGCACACTCTGTATATTGAACTATAGATCATGGCCACGTATATAACAAGTACCGTTTTGTTCGAAGATATAAAGTAAGAATAAAAGATGACGTTAAATTTAAAAACAAGTTTGAAGAATATTTAAATCCTATTAGACACATTGAGTAAATTTGTATGATAATAAAAATATGTGTCACATTGTTGTAATAATATTTGACTAAAACTGTTCCATATGTTGTTACTAGGAAAGAAGAGTAGAATACATTGTTAAAAGAAATACGATGAAATGTTTTCTCGCAGTCCCATCTTGACACACGTTCATGAATTACACATGAAGTACATTCAGATCAAGTAGAAGTTCATCCTTTTTGAATATCTTGAAGAGTGACATTTTTAGATTCTCTTTAAAGGGGGATGAAGGAGTGTCTAACTGAATAAATCAGTATTATTGAAAGTGGCTCTTTTTATTATTCGAAGATAGAAAAAGGAACTATTTCAACTAAGACAATATTGTTGCTGTCGAAAGTTGATTAAAATATAACGAAAGAGAAGATAGAATTGTATTGACAGCTTTTATATAATCAATAATTGACGGTTTAATTAAATTATTTGTTGATGTTAGCAAAGAACCTAATGGTCATCATCGCCTTACAACAAAAGAAAGAAAGGAGTAAAGATCCTTAATCCTCGAATACTCTAATAGCGTCACGGCAGGAATAGTACAAGAGTTGGTAAAGAGAGACCTGATAGTCAGTTCAAAGAGAAGGGTATAACCCAAGGCTAGATGAGAAAGGTACAGATACTTTTAGATTTTGGGGATTGCCAAGCCCGTAATATAGTACAACAAAGCCCACAACAATTAACATCCTCAAGCCTCTGGCTGATACAGTGGATAACACTCTAGCTTTCCAAGTGAAAGGTTCCAAGTTCAATCGCCGTAGGAGTTTCAACTTTACGTAGTTGTCAGCTTCGTAAGGAAAATTGGGAAGCTACAATAAGTCACGAATTTTGGTCGAAAAGCCTAGAAACAACTGCGATGGAAGTTTCGATGTAGTAACGACATATTAACAGAGTATATCATGGCTCTTCACAAGCTGTTGTGTCACGGAGAGAAATAAATGTATTTAATGGAATACATTATTAACTTTTTATAGCAGTAAATAAGGATTATTTATTTTCTTTTAATCTAATTTCAAGTAAATAGACATTACTTCTCTTGTATTAGAAAATGGCATTCCCACATCTCCCAGTCGACGATCTGTTTAATTACAACTACACTGAACTAGTCCACCTAGTATATTGATTGCACTGTGGCAAACAATCATTCATTCTCTACCAAGGGACAATGGTGACTTTAGAAATACATCAATCTTCTGCGTTCTAAAATTCAATGTATTTGGTTTGATAAACAACAGCTACAGTTAATTATAAAACTAAATACCAAAGACTTGTTGCTACATACTAAAATAGACAATTCCGTAAGTAATTTGTATTTCAAGGATAAAATAAAGCAATAAGCTTAAAGTTTCAAAATATTTTAATAATATAAATGAGCTACAATACCTAACAATTTTAGCTCATTTATATCATTAAAATATTTTGAAACTTTAAGCTTATTGCTTTATTTTATCCTTGAATATGGAGTTTCAACAAGAAATATCTGCTATTACGTTAAAATTAATTTGTATTTGTTTATACTTAGGAATAAACTATACATAATTAATTCGTATTTGCACCACCTGTTGACATATAAGCTTCAGAGAAGCAAATCGGTCACTTTTGCAGTTAAATTATTGTGCATGTAGTAATTATTATAAAATTCGGATAAAAATCAAACAAAATAACTAAACAAATACAAGTAGTTTATTTCTCTTAGGCATTTATTTTATGTTTAAATATAACAAAGAAAAAAGTTGCATTTTATTAACTATTTGCAGAAATATTACCACTTGATTAAGGGAAAAATAACCCTTGTTCTTTTCCAACCCTTACGCTATGAAAATATTCAAAGGATAAAGGTAATTATTTTATGTTTCTTCCTTCCTTTTTTATAAGGCGATGAAGGTTTTTACTTTAAAGAAGCAAAAAAAATTGAGAATTTTATGTATCATTAATAAATTGAAAAAAACGTGAAAAGTTTTTTAAAATTACTTATGGAATTGTTTGACCTCACAGTGTAAATCAACAAAAATGATATGGCTTAACATACCTTCAATTATCGTCAAAATAGCTGTTTTCATGATTGTCGCTAGAACTGTTTCGTCTTTATTAGAGGAATCATCAGGAGCAAGACACTGGTAATACAAAACCCCTTCACTTAACACATGTATAATTACATATTTAAATTTGCATATTAAATTATAATTTGTCATATTTATTATTAATAAATTCCCTCTTGATTTTGGACATATCCTTTGATTTTTCATTTTACTAGTAACGTAAATATGCGTTAATCAATTTGTAGTTCGATAGGTTTGAGTTGTAAGAAAAATCTGATATTTAGTAGTTTATTAAATAAAAATATAGTGGTAATTTCAATTATTACAAGTTTGTCAGTATGAGATAACAAGCTTTCAGGCATGTCTAGTTTTGGTAACATATTAATTCTTGTCACCTTCTAATTATCAGGAATATGTTTAAGACTGAAAACTCCATTAATAAGATATGTAAGCATTACTATTCCTTTTCGTGATAACTGTTTCCAGATTTCACCTGTGATTAAATCAAATCCTTATGGTTCTTTCGATCTTATGATGTTTATGATCTCATTGTCAACCTCTTAGCATCAACTAAGGTTACTTGCTGTACTCTATATCATAATTATAATTTCGTAGAAATTATAATTTTGGATATTCATTATGTACAAGTAAGGAAGATTTTTAATTTTTAGAGACGTTTTATTAGGTTGGTAAGACAGGAGGGATATTTTTTGGATAAAAAAACGAAATAGAATGATGATACTGCACCAAGTATACATGCAATGTTCCATTATTTATTTTAAAAAAGTGGGAAAAAATTGAAAAATAATAGGCCTGGTGTTGGCGAACTTCCCAAGAATCGAAAATTATTTACGTATAAGCTATATTCCCATATTAGTTTTACAATATATATTAGAAACAAATTAACCTATATTTTTTTACAGATTGCTCACTTTCAGAAACAGAAGCGTAAAAATGGGAATAAACAGATTAGTAACATCCCTTGTTATAGAATAAAACTTGAACAAAAATTCGCACAAATAGTTCGTTTATTTATTCAAACGCGTTTCAACAACAAAGTCGTCATCTTCAATGATACACGTGCTACAATAACTTAACTGCTATACTAAGAAATTGTAGCTCATGGATCACTGAAAATGGTGAATTTGTGAAACGCTTTTGAATAAATAAAGGTACTATTTATGAGAATTAAATTTATACTAGTATACCATCTCACAAGTAAAGCTCAATATTTATTTCAACGATATATTATGAAGAGGTGGGTTGGAGCCACTTTTTGAAAATGCAATCTAGACATACAGAGATATTTCTCATAAGCTTTTACAGTGATAATCTTCACATCGCGTGAGTTGTTGCCATTTAAGTTTAACGAAATATACTCGAGTAGTTATAATTCGATGATACGTAACAGATTCTGCTATTAACGAGAACTGGACATAATGAAGCGACCTCGAGCAGACGTTATTTGGGCTTTCTAAATAAATGTTAAAAGAAAAATGTTTTGAAAACTTTGAATGTATAATTGTATTTAGTGATAATGAATAAGATGTGTATTTTATATAGACCTACAACAATTTCAATAACCGATTAAAAAGTAGGTTGTTACAAAATAATTGATAATATTTCTGTAAATTTAGTACATTTATCAATTCTTATTTATATTTACAAAGAAATGTGATTCGTTGCAATTTTTAATCTTCATTTAATCCAATATTTCTCTTCAGAAGCAATCTCGAAGATATCTGGACATAAACCCTTTTTCGTGTAGTCTTGGATTTCATACATCTATTTCATGTTTGCTATCAGGTCTTTCTTGATAAACATTTAACAAATTATTTAATGCATTCTATGGGTATTAAGTTAACTAATAACCATAACATTACAATTATCGTTATTTATGACATTTTTAAGATGATATATATATATATATATATATATATATATATATATATATATTTCCCAAATATTTTGTTTACCATATCGGTAAAGGTATATATATATAGAACAAATTATCTACTCAATGAATTGAAAAACAAAGTACAGGGATTCTTATATGATTTAAAAAATTCAATAAAAGTAAAAAAAACTTTAACTGTTAAAAATGGACCCTAAATCTTAGTTGTTGAAAGTTTATTGCGGGTGTAAAATATATCACTTTGTTGTGTGACATAGTTTGAACATTCAAAGAACGTCTTCCTATAAGTTGATTTTATTAATTCTTGCAATACATGAATGTTTTCTCTCAATTAATTATTTTGAAATATAGTTAAATCATAATAGTAGTAGATCCAATAAGTAAATATTTACTTTATATGAGATCCTAAAATGTTCATACATTTTATTTAATTTCTTAAAGCAAAGTTGCGAACAAATAATATTATTTATCTGAAAAATTATACGCGTAAGTTACCTTATGTATACAAAAAATCTCTTTAGCACATTATTGTAATTGTTTAGTACAAATATGGATCCATAAAATTATACTCAAAATCACACGTTTATTTAGAAAATTAATGTCAGCAGGTTTTGTTTCGTGTAAAAAAAAAGAAAGTAAAATAAGTGTTAAAAGTCGTTAAAATTTGAGAAAATTACACAAAAATAAAACAAAATGAAAGCCATGTCATATATCATATATTAAATCTAAAACCGATCCCCAATAATTTATATTTCTACAAAACTATGCTATACGAAGTTAAATTGGTGTTGTCTCTCTTGTTTGATTATAAGGTTAGACGAAGTTTCCAGATCTCTATCAACAAGAAGTTAATCAAACTCAACTAACTCAAAGTAAATTATTCCCAATTATAGCAGGCTATTATACTCAAGAGGAGTTATTATTTTATCATACTAATGAAGGTTAACAGTATTTATGTTTTAAAACTCTACATATCTATTTTGTTCTGATAAAACTTATTTTATATAGAATTCATAATCATTTGGTCATTCCTCTGTTGGAGACTTCATCTTAAATGTATAAAGAGCGTTCAACTATATTAACCTATAAGTATATGCAGTGTTAGGGATTATGGTAATATAAAAATATACTTATTATTCCAAGCCCCAGGACAATACACGGAAAGTAGAGCATGGTTGGGAAAGAACTCAAAAGTGACTCAATCACTGACTCAGAATCTGCTCAACACAGATAAAAGGCAACTATAAAAGTCTAACCAGATATATATATATATATATATATAATGTTATCGATAATCCTATCAGCCAATCAAGTAAAGTAATAAGATCATTTGGCTTCCGTTAATACAATCGAAATTAAAATTAAAACACTATACTTCAAAATAATGCTAAAATTATTCAATTTAATCTTCACAATTAGGGATCTTCACTGTCTAAACTATTGAAAAAATAGGACAAGAGATTACTCATTAACGTAAAACGTTGGGGAATCACACCGTCGGCATGCAACTTCTATTTATTTGAAATTAAACTAACATTGTTTATGTTAATAAAGAATGATACCTTTAGTATAGATGTTAGGTTGGAATTGATATAAGTTCAGATCCTTATTACATTACTCTTCAGACTTGCAGAATACAGACATCTATCAGAAAAATTAAAAGTTCACTTGCTTTGACAAATGTATGAGTTTATAAAATTATAATTTATCACAATGTAAAATAATATTCATATTATGATATGTATTTTCCTTACAACTGATTTCACTGTATATTGTACAGATGTTACAACAAAAGTCGTCTTTTAAAGCAGCTATTAGCAAACAACAGTTGAGCTATGAAATGCAATCTGTTTGCTAAAAACTTTCCTCGATAGTGCAAGTTGTATTGCTAAAGTTGAAACACCTGCGGTACAATGCATTTAATACAAAGGGCGATCTTTGCCACCAATGGTGTCTCGGTAATTATTGATCCTATGGAAAACTTTAATTAGGGGAAATCATTACTTTTTCATGGTATTTAAAAATCCGTTTTGCAAACTTTAAAAAATGGTCTCTAAATTTCAACATGACTCCAATCTTTAAAAATTGCTTCCGGAACCCCCTTTATTTTATGGTCTTTAAGGATTTTCCACAGAACGTTTAATTTTTTTTTATTCTATGTGATTTTTTTTTATAAACCCAGTCGTTTAGGAGTATAGGCACTTAAAGTTTGAAAAATCGACTTGTAGTGCATTTTTAGAGGCGATTATTTCATACTGACCATTGTTGAATTAATTTAAAATTAAGGCATAGTATTGCAAGTATAAACACCAACTTAGGACTAAACTTAAAATAAAGAATTAGTAGAAAATGTAAAACCTAACTAAATTAGAAATCAAATAGACACAAAAATAATATAGCATGAAAATGTGAATTAATTTTTAAATGGTATTGTTTTATTATCGTAACAGCAGTGAAATTAAGGATGAAACGAAAAGAATATAAATATAGCTCGTAAGACAAAGTTAAAATTAAAAAAAAAATATAATAATAATTACAGTACCTAAATACAGCAAATAAAAATAAAACAATGAAATCCTAATGAATACAATTTTTCTTCAACATAAACACAACAATCTCTAAACATCTGTTCCATTTAGGGCTACGAAATTATCGGTTGTAAAACTGAACAATACCGGCTTAATAAAAGCTTATCATATTTCCATACGATATGATTATTCTGTGTCTAATTCCTGATTTTACTAGTTTTTATATTTTCCACAAATCGTTTTATTAAGAAATTTACGAAATTAATATTAAATAAAAACTCCTAGTCTTCGAATACTCCAATAGCGTCGATGTCGGAAGAGTACAAGAGTTGAACAAGAGAAATTTTATAGGTTAAATGAAATAGGTGATCTAATTAAAGACTATAAGAAAAGAGGTGTAAACTGAGTTCCGACTTCTCGGGATTAATATGTTAATAATTTATTTAACTCATTTAAAAACAGAAAAGGTTTTTAAAAAGTAAAGCAGGATCTTATAGAAAGAATTTGTAAATTAACATACTAGAGTTTTAACATATTTATGTGTGTGTGTGTGTGTGCGCGCGCGTGTGTGTGCATGCTTGCATAAATGCTGAAGAAATATATTAAATAATAAAATTGTAAATATTGTCAGAGATATATTAAAAAATGAATAATTTTAAAATAATTACATTAGGAAATTACCATTAAGATACAACCCAGTAAGACGAAGAAGACTGCAGGACAAGTTCAAGTAGACATGGGTCAAGTCTATGGTTTATTGAACTAAACCAGGAAAAACAGCAAACTTCACAGAAATGACTTGTATAAACTTTAGCATACGCCAAGGACTGATAATTCTTTATGGAGGAGAAATTCCAACAAGAAGCAAGCCAGTGATGACAACTAATGAAGTCCGTGGTAAAATAAAGTTCGTTTCAAATATTAACCGTGGTAAAAAACAGGTGGTGACGCTTGAAAACTCGACCCCAGTCAATTTATAATCATCAAACCACCAGACCTTATAACAGCGCTCTTCTAAAAGTCATATGTATTAATTACAAGCGCATAAATTAAAAAGATTAATGTATTTCAAAAGCAATACATATCAATAAAGATTTCAAAATCGAATGCTAAATGAGAACTTTAACTATTTAATGAATAAGAGAATATTAAAATGATGTGAAGTGAGCTCAAAGTTCTAAGAACAGAAACCCAGAGAACTATGTAAACATTTTGTAATTTCAAATTTATGTAAGCATAATCAAAATCAATGAATCAGTACTTGAACTAAAAATCGATTTAGAAGCATAATCAGTAAATGTAAAATAAATTTAAATTCAAATCAGATTCAGAATAACTAAAACAACCTTAATATTAGTATTTGTAGGAAATAGTATGTTTTAAAAATTAGAAACTTTTTTAAATATAAATAAAATAATAATTATCTGATATTTAAGATCTCACGATACTTGCCGAGCAATTTCGAAGGAGCTGATAGAATCTAAAGTTATATATTTATATATATAAAGAATGGAAATTTGTATATAAAAGAATATTTTCATATAGTTTTATTATGTATTATGTAAGCTGATGTCTCCAGTTTCACCTGGGGATAGTTGAGATAGTTTAATAAAGAAATATTTTTTTAAGCACAACCCTAATAGTGGTGCTATAAAAACAAGTTATGCCCAAATACAACAACACACCAATTTTGATCACAATCAACCCATAAATAACAAATATATGATACTTGTTTTAGTGGTAAAAACACCCTTGGAGTGGAACATTTTCAAAACCCTTTCTTAGTACGCGTCTATAGTCCTACCCCAAACCATGTTAAAAATGCATAGCTAACTTTTTTAGTTAGCGTAGATTTTTAGAAATATAACAATTAATTTTTTTTAACATCATTAATATATAATTCTCCTTTTTTATTTTAAACCTTCCCACACATGCATTTTCTATTTAACTTCTCCAAGAACTCTATTAATGTAATTTATATCATCTATTACACAGACTGTACACACGGTCCCTTGTGTTTTATTTCTCGTACGTGACTGTCCGAGGAATAAACAAGTATTTATAAGGGGGAGCATACTGGGTCACAGAGTTATGCGGGACATCTATTAGTCACTGCACGGCGCAAAGTAATTTGAACAACTCGCATGTGAAATTGAAGATAAATTTATTGTATGTTTATATAGGTTGGGGATGAAAATGAAGACGTAAGTGTAGGATATATTATGGAAAGTTATCTTTTGATTATGTATTATTTTTGCTGTTGTAAGTAATTTGCATTTAATACAAGTACCTTTATAAGCCGCCAAGAAGCTGCCCTTTGGGCAATACCCAATGGGCAAGCAATACTAACGCTCTGTTGTTAATACGAACAGTGCCCTGCATGAGGCTAGCCGGGGATTGAGGCTATCGACATCTTGCAATGTTAATAGAGTTGTGTAAATAAGTAGTTTTATAATGTTTGCGTAGGGTTTTTATTAGTTAGATATTCAAATTTTTTTTTTCATCATTAACAATTTGTTATATTTATATTACAACTAAGTACAAACTTATCAAGTAATTTATCTTTCGCAATATATCTTCCCAATAAACCAGTAGCTCGTGAAAATTATTCCAGGATCTGTACTCATCAGACAGATCAACTCGTTATTGACACACTAAGTCACAAGGTTTTGTCCTCTTCAGTCTGCGCTGATCCTGACTAGCGCTGAGGAGCGGGAACACTAAGTTTTTTGTTTTAATAATTTAAACAAGTTCAGTGTAACAGTACAGTAAGATTATATGTCACTTATACTTAAACATGAACCTATAAAGAAGTGTATAACAAAATTGGCTGAATAATAAACTTATCTGACATTGTATATTACGTTTAAGTCCTTTGAATGAATATACTGTTTTGAAATCTAATACATTTTCTTAATAATATAAATTATTTGTTTGGTTAAGAAATTATGGTTTTGAAAGAAGTCAAATTTCATACATTTCCTGAGGTTTTTCGTGAATAAATAGGGTTTTGTGAAATCAGGGTTGAAAATGATGTTAAATTATGTATCAAAACACTTTGTTGCCAAATAAAAAAATATACTCAAATCCATTAATGCTAATTTAAGATAGCGACAGAAAAAGTATACACATCCAGAACGTAGTATAAATAATTGTACACAAATTTAATTTAGTCCGAAATTGGTGACGAAAACTGCGGGAATAAGTAGTGAGGGAAACTTTATGTTCTGTCTGTGAAGTGGAACTTCAATTAACTGCCTCAATTAATTAGAACATTTTAAACTTTTGTTGCACTTATTTGTAGAATAAGTTTTGTTCACATTTATATGAATAAAACTAAATTGTTTAATTGCAACCATTATACGTGTTTATTGTAGTTAATGGAAACTGAATTGGATATACAACATCAATTGATGGAATAAGCTCCAATGAATCAAGTCTATGAATGGAAGTATATTTGAAAAACAAATTTTAATTTTTACTTGTAACGGGGAGTTGAAATATGTGGAAATAGGCCAAATCGTGGTTAGCCTAGTTTACCCTTCGCATGCTTCCTAGGGGTCTCAGTAAATCTCTTTACACTTGCTAAATACTAATGAAAATGCTAATAACCCTGTCAACCAATCAGCACAACGCAACTTTGATAATTAATTTACAAACATATTAAATATACTACTTGAAAATACCTTATTAAATACACTAATACATTTCTACCCTAGTCCTACCATAATTTTCGCTTTTGCTCCGTATAGCTGTAGTAATAGGAAATTTCTTTAAACTGGTGGTTACAGTCGTCAAAAAAACCTGTCCGGAAAACACATGACGCCACAAACTTAAGAGAATTAGCCTAACATTATAATGGTTAGTTACAATTTTAAAAATTAAGTCCACTCATCAAGCAGCCATGTTATTCCCAGTGGTGAACGTGACTACTTGTAGAAATCTCTATACCCAGGGCTCTTATGGCTACTGACAGTTTCTCACACATGGTCGCTTGTTTGCCTTCGTACTTCCAAATTAAATACGACAGCTTCACATGCTTTTGACGAATTTTTAGGAACAAGTTTGACGTATTTTCCTTATATTTCTTCAAGCTTAACGATAATAAAACTATTTGGAAGATTTGGCGACATAGAGACCACACACATTAAGGAATAGTACATCTATCTAACAGATGACATGGCAGCAGGTCACTCGAGAGCTATTCATATTCCAGTAGGCCCTCAACACACTGAAAGACGTGGTCACTGATAAAGTGCAACATTGGTCATACAAGACAGTCATATCATTGCCTAAGAACTTGAGGATGCTGGGAGGATAAGCACAGCTTAAAGCCGTTGTTGTTTAATAGTGAAAACCTTTTGGTTATCATCGTCTTATGATAAATGGAAGAACAGAACACAAAATAAAAACCTCGAATAGTTGGTCGAGAAAGATGAGATAGGAGATATGAAAGAGAGGGATTTAACCCAAGACTACATGAAGAATGATTTAGATCTTGTTGTGATCCCACGGAATTGAAATTCCCGACTAGTGAGCTCAGAGGGTTTTATAATTTTGAAATAATTTGTGAAATTGTCGCTAGAATTAATAAAAATTAATCACATTCATATTTCTCACTTAAAATGAGACATTTTATGTTGGGCTTAGGAGAAACGTGATCTAATTTTTTAATGAAGTTTGTCCCTAATAAACTAACAACTATTTATCATGTTTAAAGGAAGTAAAATGCAATAATTAACTTGTACAATATTATGTAGATGATTTCAACTCACATAATGTATTAATAAATTAATTACAATGGTTTAATCTAACTGATCAGTAATTTCTTTTCATTTAAGTAGTAAGTGTGGAAAAAATAATTCTGATGAAGTAGTAGAATTGAAGACGAATGTACTTAATACGTTGTGAGACGAAGTACGTTTGGTACTAGTTTAATTCTGTATCATTTATAACTGGATGTCAAGTACGTTCTGCTGGAATTTCAATAAAGTGTTGAAAATAAGTTAAAAGTACAAATATATTCAGTTAACATACATTAAAACTTTTTTTTTCGAGACGCTAGCGATATGTCTGATAAAAATAATGGGTGTCTCCTAAATATTTGTGTGTTTCTCTTTATAATGTATGTATAGTAAGTTGGTAAAATAATTATACACAATTGTAATATTTCATTAAACAAAATTGTTTTCGGTTTCCCCCTCCTTTTGTTTAGTTTCGAGGGGGTTTTCAACTCCTATTAGCGAGTTGGGTTTGAAAGATAAGTCGACCACTACTAACAATACAACGCTTTTAAACGCTTGTCTCTACTATATATAAACATAATTTTGTTGCCAAATCTTCTAGTCACTTCATTTACATCATAAGATTGAAGATAAAGTGTTTTTATTCCTCTTCTGTTGTCATTATAACCAGCCTGTTAATTCCGAAGTTTCTCGAGATAATTATTATAACGGTTGCACAAGTTGAATCACTTCTCCGCTCTGTTCACAGTTTTAGTTTTGCAGCGTCTTCGTCGTTAACTGCACTCGTGATCATGTCATCAATAGCAGAAGGTTCCACCTCACTCCATGCTACAGTTCAAATGTATGTTTTGATTTATATCCACTTGAAAACCTTATCTATAACCTATATATATATATATATATATATATATATATATATATATATATATATATATAAACTTTCATAACAACTAGAGGCCTGTTTTAGAAAAAATTAAACACGAGGTTGGTTTTAAATTTATTTAAGTCCATCTTTTGTTTAATTTTGGATTACTCTCAAGAGGAAGCATATTAATTTTGATCGTAATGTCCTATTTAGCGCCAATTTTGAAGGATTTATTTTTGTTGTTTCGTGGCAAATAATCTCTCGTTCATCATCGCCTTAGAAAACACGAAGAAAAGAGTAAAAATAAAGACTAGGTGACTTAGAATCTCTTGTTAATAGCGTCATGGTAAGGACAAAACATGAGTTCGTCAATAGAGATCTGATAGACAAGATGGATGAAAGCGATTTCATAATAGAAGCTGTAGATCCAGCTAGGTTCTCTAGTTATTGACCTCCTGAATATTTGAAGGAAAAATATTCTGCAAAGCTTGAGATACCAAAAACATGATGTCCTAAGTAATTCTCCATTTTGGTTTGTAACCTCAAAATTTATACTTTTACTTTTTTTATTTGATTTTGGGTATGACGTTATAAAATTTGTCCACCGTGTGTTTTAATTGTCAATAGTTGAATTTACGTTATATTTGTTGAATTATGTTAACTGTGTATGTGATTTTAATTTAAGAAATAAGTGTCCTGTTTGTGTCTCTTGGGTTAGATCCTTCTTTTCACCTGTCCTATCAGGTCTCTCTTGACCAACTTTTGATCTCTTCCGACCCTGATGCTAATAGAGTATCAAAGAATAGAGGTCTTTGCTTTATGTGTTCATCCTTTTTTTATAAGGTGATGATAACCGAGAGATATTTCTCCTTTAAACAAAAAACAGCGAAAACTTGCTAGATTTAATTATTTTTTTAGAAATGATTTATTTTAATATCAAACGTTTTTACATTAGAAAGGATGATAATAATATATTACTTACACATATAATATTCCCAAAGACATTCTTAACTCCATGAAATACTCTAGCAACACATATTTCCCCCTCTTTTACATAGTATTAAAACTCCTGTAGTCTTTGTTGCATAAATGTGTATAACATCTGGCCCCTCTCTAGTTTGTTACAGAGTAATATTGTATGCAAAGTGATTTACGGTGTTACTTTAAAACATTTTGCTAATAAAACTTTGAGGTTAAGAATGTTGAACTCCTTTTAGTAATATATACCTGTTTTACATAACTTACCGTAAATGTTGTTTCTAATATAGGCTAGTGTTGTTGTGTAACAATTACCCCTCTCACCCCATTTGATGATCTTATTTAGTATATATTTTGTATAAAAGTATAATTTAAATATTTCACTTTATTTCTTCTAATCATTGGACTAGTCACTAAAAAAAATGTATCACTCTAAAAGATTTTAAAAATTAACCATTTCACTAAACATTTGTGGGGAAACATAGCGTTAACTTTTCGACAATTTATTATTTTTTTTAGAGTTACAGAGATCATAGAATAAATTATTTTCTAATTATACAAACCCGGATAAATTAAACCTAGTAATTAGCAATAATGAGGAATTAAAACCACTCTGTAAAGCGTACTTTAAAAAAACCGTGCTTTACTGTGCATGCTATTTTTTTTCCAGTTATACAAGATCAAGGTAATATTGGAAATGTGTGATACAATTAATTTCTAACGTTATTTATTTTCTTTTAATATGAGTTCAATAAAATTATTTGTTTTAACATTCAAATTTAATTATATTTGTACCATACAAATAGAAAATGACGTTTGAATGACTGTCATCATCTACATGCACACAAAGCCTACTAACAGTGACCTACGTGCTTGCACAGGTTTCTTCAAATTTCGTAATTGTGTAAATCACTACTTTATGGACGTCGCTAAGCCCTAATGTACATCATAGATGTGTATATATTAAAATGTCTCTACTCGCTTCGCTCTTGTCAGTGTCACGACCCTGATGGGTCACAAACGTGAATGAGATTCACTCTCTACTCTCATGTAAGTTTTTTTTTTTTTAATTATTACAATCTTAATCCATAGATTAAATAAGTAATACATATAACATAAAATAACATGTATTAAACCTAGATATTAACTAAGTCCTGCTGTTTATGACGCTTAAGTCGTCTTTTGTCATATTCCACGTCTAAAAGTTGGATAGCTTCCAAGATTCACATGTCGATGAAGTCTCTTTTCATGGCGAGAAGCGCAGTCTTGAATTACCTCATTCACACTTTTTAGTTTTAGTTCAGAATGAAGGTCATCATTCCTTTGGTACCATCATGCATTTGTAATTGTACGAATAATACGATTTTGTATTCGTTGTATAATTCAGTTGATTTGAGAGTTTCGAACATCCCCATAATCTCATGTAAGTGACTTGACTTTTCTGTATCTCGTAATTATACGAATATCACATTTTCTTGGGAAGTGAGGTTTGAAACTACATTTTTTATTTCGCTATTTGTCATTATAGAGAGGTGAAGTTGGCAACATTGTGTGCAGAATTGATATCCTGCTGTTTAATTTGATTGACAATAACTACCGTAGTGAGAATGGCGACTGGGAAATAAGGCAAGGTGCTCTCTTGCTAACACCCACACTTCTTCTTCAATTTTGTTTGGACGATTGTATGGGACCCTCTTTTCTCAGTAAAAGTACTGCCAGATAGCACTTTTCCCTGGATGATACGTAAGCGTTTCTCAGATATTTGATATAGATTCAGTACAAATTGGCGACAAACATTAATAGGAGTTCCATTACATTTTACTGCATACTTCCACTGTATATCTCTGTGTTTTTGTACATTTACACAATGGGTGGAAGCACTTTTAGCAGTAAGACACCCAGCAAGAATTGTGTCTTGCTGTTCTTTATTGCAACTGTAAAAACTATTAAACAATTTCTCTTGGTCATTGGCACACAGGATTGTTTACAACAGTTCAAAATTAAAGTAAAGTTCTTGCTAGTCACCTTGCCTTTTGTTGAAGTGAATGACTCACCCGAATATCTTATTTTCTTGTTAATTTCACGATCTTGAGATGATTGTTTTTTCCTTCTTTTGTTAGAAGTTTTAAAGTGTATATTTTCATCACTAACAAGTTCTTCCACATGACTCATTCTGTTAAAGTACAGCGACAAACAAAACTATTAACATATAACCTCACAATCTACAATCTAACTAGAAGTAAACATCTCGATAGTCTGTTGGCGGGCTAAACATCAGTTGATACAATCCGACAGTAGAAGGTGAAACAAAGAGATACAAACATGAAATATCACAGACTTATAAATGAAAACACAAGGCATCTGAAAACGTCATCTCCGCAAAAAGGGCGTACACCGGCATAGACTTTTTACATAGACCTCCTCTGTGTAATACAATTATTTTAAAATCAAATATGAGCTTACTGTAGTCATTTATACCAAACTTCAAGTTTTTATCTTCAATTTTTGTGGTTACTATCATTGTTACGTAGAGACAACGAACAAGGTCAGACAGGATGTAGAAAACTGTAATTTTTTCGGTTTTCCGAAACTATGAAAATCAATACAAAAACGGAAATTGAAATTTTTACTGTTACAAACTTACTCTATTCCTTATTAAAGTGGACTCCTCTTGTAATCAATACAATTGTAAAAGTTCCCATATGTGTTACATAATCAATTTCATGCTTGGAAAACTAAACTGCGATTTAATTGTTTTAATTATGTTCTGTAAAAGTTTTCAACGCCGTAAAGTTGTTCAACAAAGCCTTACTGTCCCGAGCGACGTGATTACTATTCAAACAGCTGTGACGAATTCGAACCTCACCATGTCTGAGTTTAGTATTTGTATTGCAGTTTATATAGAGTAGTACTTGTTTATCATGTTGCCTTGGTTACGTCAACAAGAGAGGAATCTGTGGCAAATATTGAGAAAACGTGTTTTATTCTATGTAAGAGATTGTTTACTCTTTTTGTAAAGGATATACTATCTTTTACTAACAATGAACAAGTATAGTATTAGTGTAATCCTTATGCCTTTATTGAAAATTTTAATATCGATTCGTAAAACATTTTTTTTTAAAAATAGAAAAAATATATAATAAAATAAAATGAATAATGTAAATGTTTTAATTTGTACTATGAAAATAGAGTTTAAATATCAATTCCATAACTACTCATCATCTCCAATTATTGTAGTGGAGTGAACATGTAGTCTGAACATATTGTCTCACTTTATTAACAACAGACATGCCAGTATTGTGTGAAGGTTTTGTACATTTTCATAAAATAACAATGTTTCAAAATGAAGTCGTTTTAAATACAATATGGCTCAAAGGTTTGTTGTAGTGAGTATGGGAGTGGAAATAACATTTCTTTGACCAAATCTTGTTATCTTCCGACTCGGAGGATATTAGATTATTTGACGGCTAGGGGATTTGTTTTATATTTTTTCTTTATTTTTTTGTAAAGTGATGATGACCGATAGGTTTTCGACAATATATAATAGAATATAATAAACTAAATATATCCAATTTAATAAAAACACGGTTTGAACATTATTAATATTGCTTTTTATTGTGTTGTTTAGTTTTACAATATATAAATTATGCAAAATAATCAGGTTATATATAAATCAAATAAGGAGGAATTGGAATTTCTATCTATCTATATATAAGTCAAAACCCACTGACTGATCACGAAATCTCTGGATCCAAGAAGCCTAGAGCTATGATTTTTTAAAAATGGTTTAGGTTGGGTCTGCAGACGCGTACTAAGAAAGTGTTTTGAATATGTTCCACTCCAAGGGTGTGTTTTACCCCTAAAACAAGTATCATATCTTTGTTATTTATGTGTCAATGTTGAAAAAAATGTTGCTGTATTTGGGCATAATTTATTTCCATAGCACCACCATTAGGGTTGGCTAAAAAAAACATTTCTTTATAATAGTTTACACTGATGACCGACGGCACTTGATAGAATTCCATTTTAACAAATAAAACACAATTTTTCTTTTGTAAAATTCTATAATTTATTTGGTCTAGTCGACAATGGTTTCGCCAGTTACGGCATTCACGAGGCTCTTACAAGTCTAAATACAATACACACCATAACTATTATAAAAGGTTGAGAAAGGCAGGAAATTCCCGTTAACAAATAAAGCACAAAGACCCGAGGGAAAAACCCCACAGGTCATTCACACAGGTATTAACCAACCTTTAACCTCCTCCTCCTTTACATCAACCTCTATTCAAGGTTGGTTAATACCTGTGTGAATGACCTGTGGGGTTTTTCCCTCGGGTCTTTGTGCTTTGTTTGCTAACGGGAATTTGCTGCCTTTCTCAACCTTTTATAATAGTTATAGTGTGTATTGTATTTAGTCTTGTAAGAGCCTCGTCAATGCCGTAACTGGCGAAACCATGGTCGGCTAGACCAAATAAATTATAGAATTTTACAAAAGAAAAATTGTGTTTTATTTGTTATTTCTTTATAAAACTATCTCAACTATCCCCAGGTGAAACTAGGGCCATCAGCAAGTAGAATAATGAAAACCATGTGTATTTGTATTTGCTTGTAAAAATTCTAATTAAGTAATGCTATATTTTTGGCCAACTCAATATTTTACGTAAAATAAAAATAAAGTTTTATCAATGGCAATTTACAAAGTATTTTCGGGATGTTAAGGGATAAAACGTTAAATAGGATGTTCCCTATAGTATACACGCTATCTTTATAATATTTACTTTCATAGAAAGATGTAAAATGATGTTAAATTAGAGTAAAAATATCTGGGAATTACAATGGACCCCCGACATCGAGTTTATAAAAAAACCAAACAACGTTTAGGGGGTGTGTCACTGTGCCGTTTAAACTATGTACAAATCGACTATTTCCAACTTCGTCCTATGTGATTCCATTTTACTTGGGGAGTGGAATGATAGATCTGATGCTGCAGCAATGAGCTTCTGAGAAATCTGGAGTTAAATTTAACAGCACATTACATACATCAACCTCCTACTACGTAATTCCACCTTCCAAAAGTATGAATACTCAGATCATAGTATTATTCTAGTACTCTTAGAGAGAGATGTTAACTGATGCTAAGGGAAGGGTACCCTCAAACATTCCTCTCTTACTACTAACCTACAAAAACATTTTTGAGAAATAATAATGTACTTATTTCTTTAATGAAAATACTGCGAAAAAATACAATAAATCATAAAGTAATTACAAGAAGTTGCGAAGTTATTTCATCTTTTTCACATATTAGTAATTCCAGCCTCGGAATCTGTACTGATTAAAAGCGTATATCCTAGACATAAAACCTGTATATTACGTATTTCTGGCAGTGTACTCCCAAGAGACTCCAAGGGATTTATTCTCTAAAAAACATAACTTTGAAAACAATTGCTGCAAATGTTTATATAATGAAAAGAGTAGAAATGTTTGGAAAAAGTTTTACGTACAATATTTTAATGGATTTAAATAAATATATTTAATCTTTGTATATATATATATATATTTATATATATATATAATATATATATATATTTATATATATATATATATATATATATATATATATATAAATATATTATAAAAATATATTTGTTAATATATTATAAAAATAAAATTTTTTAATGAATTTATTTAATTACAATTGGAAATCTAGCTCACCGGATATGCTTATAAGTAACTTTTAATATGTTACTCACCGCCAGCAATCCTTTTTTTGAAGTATATATGTACTGAAGGAAAAACTTCAAAAAAAAGGATTGCTGGCGGTGAGTAACATATTAAAAGTTAATTTATTTAAATCAAATAAAAAAATTTACGTTAAAAATATTTAATTTTAAATTTATCATTCAACTTTGTTATTATATTTTTTAACAATTTATCTTATTTCATTTAGGTTTATTTAAATTATAAACATTAAAAATTTTATTCTTGGTTTAAAAGAATAATGTATTATTGAATTTTCTTTAATTAAACTTCTAATTTATATTTTTAATAGGGTCTTTATACACTATAATAAATTTTCATACAGATAAGTGAAATAATGTACGACCTGGTATAAAGGAACTAATTTTTTAAAATTTGGATTACCTTGTAACACTTTTTAGCAACTTTCATTTCATTATATATCTGTAAGGTAATTGGCCGTGCAAGTCCTTTTTATTTCTACAAGTCCTCAGCATTTCTTCTAATCCTCCATTGTCTACCTTCATTAATCGTAATGTAAATCTTACGAAGTATTTCCTTTTTCTTCTCTGGAGCAGATTCTTATCTCCTAAGTTTGGTTCAATGAATCGGCTCTGTATGATAAAACCGGTCTGACAATCGTCTTATAGATTCTTTTCTTTGTTGCCCTACTCAGAGTTTTTGGTTGCATTGATTCCTTGCAGTGGTTCTTAGTTCAATCTCTTTGGTGTGTAATTGTCGTTTGTACCTAAATACTTAAACTGGTACACAAAAGCGCTATTTCGTCAACCTATTCCCATCTCTTTTATCATTTTTTCCTTGACAACAACATACATTTTGTTTTATCCTTGTTTAAGGCCAACCATTCCATCCGTCGCTTCATTAATAGGCATATACACCTCTTCATATCTTATGCCTTGAAAGAACTTATCTGGTTAGGCTAAAACTAATTATATTAACTCAATTAAACGCAGAATGTTACACAACTTGCATGGACCTCTTGCAATCCACTTTAATTGTTGTTGTTTTTATACTTTTAAAATATTCACGCTGCGCTATCGTTAATCTTAGTTTTATAAAATATTCTTCCATTAACTTTATATTTTTACTACACATTGTACTTGCCTGGAATTATTAAAACAGGAAATATTAATAATGCAAAGTGAAGCCATAAAGATAATAATAAACGTTTTAGTATAATCAGTTACTTCCTGCAACATTTTTTATAGTTTTCTTATATAGCCCTACGTGCATATTCTGTACGACTCTAATAAACCGTCGTCTAATTTTGTGTTGTGTTTAAATTAATTTTATTTACTGAAATATCAACTTCAACCTTTTTTAAAATTTATTACGCATTTACGACATCAAATTTATTTTATATACAACACTTGTATTTAATAATTAGCTAACTTTCTCGTTTTTTTCTTCTGAAAATTTATAATATTGAGTTTCAATATTTTTCAGTGGATATTACTGGTTATTCTAAAAATTAGAACTTTTTTAATATCTGTCATTTTAATATTTTTTCCCCGGTTTTTCTGAATTTTCAATAAATTTCTATATGAGCAAACCCTTCTATACCAAATTTCATGTTGCTATTTAAATTTTTGTTGTCGTTATTATGCTCAGTTGACAACGAAAACAACGACGACTGGCAAACGGGATGTTGAAAATAACTTTTTCATTTTCTCGAGACCATGGAATGTAAAAATCAGTAAAAAACGGTGGTCAAAATCCTTTACAACAAATCAGTAACCATCAACAAATTTAGGTAAACAATATTAGGTATTTTCATATTAACAAACGATACAAATTGACATTAATTTAAGCCCATTGCCTACTGAAGTATTAAACAACAATATAATATTGGGTTAATTACTCAAACGTTGCCATGTTGAAACCAAAGACACTTAAAGTAGACTTTCTAAGAATAATAATTGAATGAAAACCTGTGTTAAAATTCCACGTGCGTCCCTTGTTTCCATAATATTGTTAACTGGGTTAGACTTGTATTGTATATACAGTACCTTCAAGTCTCCCCTTTGCTTGAAAGTTTCTCGTTAACAAAATGTATTACACTTTTATGTAAAGGTAACATTTCTGAAGTTTTTGTTTTGCTAAACTACACCTCTTGCCTTATTTAAACGGGAACAATATATTCAGATTACCTTGTTTTGGTTAATTTATATTATTATAACCTATTCTTTATAGTAGAATCTTTGACAGTCATGTAGATGTTTTGATGTAAATATGTGTTTATTAGGTATTAATGTTGTTTTAAACACTTAAAGTCCAATTTACGTAAGTCATTTTATTTTTGAATGGATACATTCTTCAATAGTAATAATAATAGAAACTAAAAATTTTATTTTTAGAATCATTTCATGTTTACAATATGTCGAGTAGTTCATAAATTCTACCTCATTAAAAATAATTCAAATAATCTATAATTTTATTATTTGAAATTTTCAACAATGTTTACAGAACTACATTTTACATGAATAATGAGCAAACATAATCATTACGTATTCCTACATTGCAGGATCATAGTTTTAAATTGTGTAATCATATAATAGATATACTGTAACAATATTTGTAATTATGTTTAAACCAATTAGGCCTATTATGATGTTAAACAATTGCCTCGGGGTTTTCCAGTATTGATCCAAAACTTTTAAAGTTTGGTTTACCCTTTTTTATTCAAATAGCAAATAGTTTTTTCTCTAACAATTTTTTTTTTTAAACAAAATCAAATTATAATTGGCCTCCGTTTTGTTGAAACAAAATTTTACCTCAGGAAATATAAATCGCTCTTAATTATTAACTATCAACTTTCCTTATATATATATATATATATATATATATATATATATATATATATATCCCTATGATATCAATAAAATCTAAGATTTTCATTCACATATATTATACTTTCTAAGTAAAATCCAGGTATTGAAGTAAGCCAACATTGCATTCCCTTCTCTCATTTCCATGTTATTAAATTCACTTCAGCCTTATATTGTAATGCATAAATATATAAGTTCAAGTTTATTAAATATCGTATAATTTTACTTTGTGTAACAAATAACCGTTAATTTAAATACATTAAGATAATGTTTATATATTTCCAGTCTTTTAAGTAGGGATATGTTCTGTTTAATCAACGATAATAACAATTGAATTATTATTTTAAATTTAATATGTGATGTTAGAGTTATGTGAATATATTTATTCATTATGCACACAAAATAAGGGATGAAAAGAATACATAAATAATAACGAAAAATGTTGAGTGATTTAAAAACGATTAAAAACTGTAGAAGAACTTTCTATGTCTCATTAATTTTAATATTTTCAGTTTTTCCTTTCTATAATAAAACCCGACGTTCTACTTTCTTTCCTAAAACTATTTTAAAAGTAATTATAAGCAAAAATGAAACTCTTGTATTTAGTAAAATCTTATCCTTTATCAACTCCACTGGTTTATGAAACTTTGAAATAATTTGAACATTTTTTACTTTGCAATTGAGTTACAATAGATGGTAACAACCCCAGATGATTTATCAAAAATGTTAAAGTATAACATATATTTAAAAAGGTATTTTATAAAATTTTGATAAAACCTCTCTACAAACCCACCTCAATCTGAAATCTTGAAAAACCTTTAAAAATACGAGTTGCGATAAAATTTTTTTAAAAAACTTCTCAAAAATATTAAATTTCGAAACTCATTTGTCAATATTGGTCGATCCCAAACTTCTTGAACCATATTTCATATATTTTTTTTTTTTTACATTTTTCATAACCATACGTTATTTTATGCAGTAGAAGGTTATAGTCAAGAAATCTGATTGTCTTTCATTAATATTATTTCACGTTGAATTATTTATGTGTATATTTTTTTCTAGATTTTGAAATACAGTAAGTATTTGAAATGAAACATGAAAATCGTCCTATACACAGAACTAGAGGAATTAGACAAGGAGATCAATCTAGGAAAATCAATAGGTTTTTCACAATTTAAAGATCGGAATCTTCACGTACTGTATCCTTAAAGGGCCAGAAATATAATGTCGAATTTGCACAGTGTTTTATTTGTTTCATTTCCAACACAGAATATAAAGAATAATCTAATTTGATCCGGTAAAAACATATTTGTGTAGTTGAATACAAACATTCCATGAATAATAAACGCACTGCTTTTAGTTGTGTCTAAAACGACAGTGGCTCGGATCTGGTGGACATGGTCGAAGTGCTCATTCATATTTTAAATTCATTCCATATAAATTTTAAATATTTTGGTTATATCAGAATTAATGTAATTATTTCACAATCTAATCCGTGGCTCTGATAAACAACTTTTGTTTTACAATTTTTGAATAACATTAGTGATACGCACATACACACTAACACATGTACCACAAACACATAACGTAAATACATTGACATCCACAAACGTACACATCAATATACACATATACTATCACATAAGCACACACATATTTAAACATACCGGCTTAAAATAAAAAGTAAACTTACCATTTCATAAATGAATATTGAGCTTGACATGTGACATGTTTTAAAATTAAAAAAAAAACTTTAACACAATTTGTCACAAATATTTTATTTATCTATAAGTAACATATAATTTTACTTTACAAAGTTATTTTATTTCTAGGTAAAATTAAATCGCCACTTTAAATTCATTTATATCCAATCATAATACCAATCTCTATAAGTTGAGGTCTGTTAATTTGAACGTCACACATTTTTTTGTAAAATCTTATCATGTATATACAATTGTAATTCCTTTTCTCATGCCACAACAAATATTGGTGGATATTTAAGCCAAAATAATCAAGAATGTATTCCAATCAAACCGTTAGAACCTAATTTCTAAGTATTAAAACACGTCCTAAGTCTCAATATTCCTAGGAAGCTCTTACTCGCCAAGTCCTTCTAGCTATCTTCAAGAATTCCTGCAGCACCTTCACTTGATCAATCTTGGCCCACTGTCTACTTTTCCTCCAATCTCAAAGATTTATATATCATTGTCGTCAATGACGTCTGCGTTGCTGGCAAGGTAAGCAGTTTCGTCAGTTTTCCACGTCTGTCACAATAATTAATATTGTCATAATGACTTCTTATAAATAATTTTGACTATATTTTTCACTAAAACTATCCTAATTCCTAACACCACCAGAGCTGTCAAAATATCGTACCGATGTTTACAAAAAAATCACTTGATTTTTACAAAATAGAAACAAACCAAATACTTAATACTACACAATATATATATATATATATATATATATATATATATATATATATATATATATATATATATATATATATATATATCGTTATACGTCATCACTAAATATTCCATCACAACTGATATATATATACATGATAACCAACATAATATTGCACATAATATATTAAAATTACATGCCATACATACACTTCATACAAATAATCTCAAAATAAAAACCTAGAGCTATTAACACATTCCTAAATGGTTATAAAAATCACCAACTACTTTAGAAACTGTTGGTTCAGTAATAGAGTTAATTTCTGTTCGAATCCTATCTTGTACTTCACTTATGTTTTCTGTTTGGATACATCTTAATTTTTCAATATCCAAATATGATGTATTCAAGAGGAACAAAGACAGAAAAAACTACGGCAAGTACATGTTTAATAGTAAGTATCTAACTCATTTGTCCACCTGTAAATTGTGGTTTTAAATGTTCTGTAGTAGACATGTTTTTAAGGAAATGAGATATAAAAAAACGGATTTCACCATTGAACTCAGAATAAAAAACAACGTAAAAACATGACCCCATTCCTATTAAAAATGTAAAATAATTTCAAGATGGCGGATCTAAGATGTTCGTCAAAATGTAGAACTATTAAAGCTTGAAGTAAATGTTGTCTTATTAAACTAGATTTAAACCGAAATTAAATGTTCAGCCGTTTTAAAGATTGTTTATATTTTTTATACTTTTTGAACATTCTCTCTCCCCCCCCTCTCTCTCTCTCTCTCTCTCTCTCTCTCTCTCTCTCTCTCTCTCTCTCTCTCTCTCTCTCTCTCTCTATATATATATATATATAAGAAACAGTAATTTTTATCGTCTAAATGAATAAAAGAGATATAATATAAAGAAAATATAATATTAAAAAAATAGTTCTATTTCTATATTACAATATTTCTATTTTACAACGTAAAAAAAAGAACTAAATATAGTAGCCTTGACAATAGTAACATTACAACTTTTAAAATAAAAAAAATTGAAAAAAGGAAGATTATTTATCGCCAAACTTAAAATAAATGTTACAATAACAAACACTTGCATACACAACAATATTAATGCATATACAATGAGATAGAGCCATCCCCTGGGTAATTTCAGCGCTGTAAGAATATTGGACGAAGAAAAGGTTAAAGGTGGTTTAAAATCGATTAGAATTTAAATTAAGACTTCTTCTTTATCTTCTGTTTACAGTGTAACATAGTATATCATGTTTATAAACAACCGACATATTTCCAGGTCGGAACTCATATTATGTATTGGATTTAAAATTTAATAGTTACATAAATATACCCTAAATAGATATTAAAGCAACTACCTGAGGAAGGTACATTTGTTTATGTATTTCGCTAGCAAACAATACAAACTTAATTTTTTATAAGTTATTTTTACATGAAACAGTTTATATCTTTACCCTTATTGTAGGAACCAAGTTCCGATCCAATTTCGTATAAAAAGTTTGTAAATAGTGTTGTTCTTTTATCTTCGAAGGAATAAATCAACATCTTCGACGAACACAACAATTTATTTTATAAATTATTATTTTTATATCAAAGAGTTTGTATCTTTAACCTTATTCTATAAAAAAGTTCCATACAAATATGTATATATATTTTTTTAAATTGTGGTGTTCTTATATCTTAAAAGGAATAATTACACATCTTCGACGAACTCATCACAATTTATTTTATAAATGATTATTTTTATACCGAACAGTTTGTATCTTCACCCTACTTTTACAAATCAAGTTCTATAATAATTTTTATACAAAGTTGTAAAAGTGTTGTTTTTTTATCTTCAAAGGAATAATTCAATACCTTAACCGTATTAAAATTTAATTTTGAGGTTATTATTTTTATATAAAACAGTGTGTACTTTATACCTTTATCGTATAAACCAAGTTTCATTCAAATGAGAATACATAAATTGAAAAAAAAAAAAAAAAAAAAAAAAAAAACCACTTACAAAGACTTTTATTAAATCTCCAAAATATATTAAAGGTATCAATATTTGTTTAGTGTCTTATAAATAAATCAGTTTTATGTATATATATTTTCTAATAGAAAATTAGATATAGAATTATTTTGATTTAGCAATTTATTTGTCGTTAAACTTAAAGTTTGGGGATTTCAAACATAAGTTCAGATATTGTGCATCTAAATGTATACATCGATTATTCCTGAAAAAGATTAGTTGGAAAAAAAATATTAATCGTTCTACCATTTGTACTAGGTACTTAATCAGATTTTGGTATTTACTCTAAAATGGACAATTTCCTTGTTTCGGTCTAATGAAGAACACACCGTTCACATCAACTCCAACCATCAACAAATGAACAACACAAGTTATCAGTTTTTGAGGATTGTTTTTCCACCGAGTTTTCATTCTGTATTCTCCATAACGGTTATAACATGTTGTATTACACACTGAAAAATCCTTTGATCAATTACTTACCTTTCTATATAGAAACATGTCTATAATAAAGAAACATAATCAATTTCTAAAATATTTTTCTATATGAGAATGAGGAATGGATGATAGTGATCAATTAATGGGTTTTGAAGTGTTAGAAGATGATGAAACACAAATTGTCTAAATTTGTTTTACTTTTTGTTAAATTAAATTTTATTTTATTTGGACCGTGTAATCACAGTTAGATATTATTAATCTGATTTCGTAATTTATTGTTTAAAAAATAGGTTAACTAACTAAGTTGTGCGTGTTTCGTCAATAATCATTACAAAAAGTATATATTTATGTTGTTAATTATTAGCAGGTCTTGCAAACTGAAAGCAAATGCAAATGGCTGCCACTAGATTTGCAAAACCTGCTACTTGAAGACTTAGGTTGCAAAACCTGCTACGTACAAAAAAAAAATTTAACTAACTTAATTTATATTTGTTACATATTTTAAAGATCTTGTAAGTAAATTGAATTTAATATTTTTGTGTGAAATTTAAAAAAAAAAAAACGAATCGTGTTTCTACTATATATAAGTAAATTTTTATAAGTTTTTCCTTATTTTCCAATAATTTGTTATCAGCACATAGCACGTTTTGGATCTGGGCTACTCAATTAGTTTTTCCGTATATAGTGGGATTAATTAATTTATTTACAAAGGGATATGTCGTGAAAGTGAACAACAATTTAGCAGACTTAACCTCGTCAGTGTTTCCAAAATAGAATGATAAACTTCTCGCAACTGCTTTAAGGTTACATTTCCAAAGAGAAAATTAAAGATAACAAATAGAATGTTTAAAGGGAAGAAAAGACAGACTATCATTGATGATAAGAATAGAAAGAATGTGAGTGAAAGTTAAGCACTACATATTTTCATTAATAGTGAGATTACAACGACTACGGGATAGATAGGAACAGCAAATCGTGTTGCGTGCTCTTGTATTTTTTGCAAAGTCTAATATTTCCCACAGCTGTCGTTGAAATGAAAAGAAAATTTCACGTAGAAAGCACCAATTATGTAAAAAATATTCGTGATTACGTGACTTTCGGCTCCTCATGGTGACGTTTCTAGCTTTTGCCCCATTAATTTTGGCTGGGAATTTGAAGAATCAATAAGTGAAATTGAAATCAATCACGTTTTACATCATGAAAAGTGAACTTACACAGACCTTTATGTAAGTTATAATCAATACAGCTGCAAATTAAATAGTAGAGATATAAGTTTACATAGTAAACTGATGTTAGATTTTATTTTGTATCAAAATTACAAACACACAGAACACAATTCTCATAAAAAATACGCCTAAGTATCAGACGCGTTTCAACGACAAGGTCGTCCTCTTCAGTGATACACCTTGTCAAAGTTGTGCCAAAGTTGTGGTTTGGTTGGTGTAGCAGGTGTATCACTGAAGAGGACAACCTTGTTGAAACGCGTCTGATACTTAGGCGTATTTTTTATGGGAATTGTGTTCTGTGTGTTTGTTATACTGTATAGTTTTTCTCATAAGTCAAGCTCAACATTTAATATTAAAATAACAATTAGATAATGATGTGAATGGTTTATTTATAATATTTTTGATTTAAATAAGATTATAAAATTTTATGTTGTCGACGTAGACGTACAAGCAGAAGTAAGAAATTCTACTTAATTTTAACTGTCTGACTTGGAACAATTGACTTCAACTTTAACTTCCTACTAGCTTCATACTTTCTTCCTTCCTTTCAAATAAAACTTGTATTTATGTTTTGAATTTTGAAATGCTTTTCCACATCTTCGGCGAAGCAGACATAAAAAAAAAAATTAGAAGTAGATGTAAACTAGATTTACTACTGCAAAGTTTTAATGCGACTGTATAAAGTATCTTACATCTGTAAAACGGTAGAGAGGCAGTCCAGTTATTCCTACGAATATATTCATGAGATATATTCTTTAATCAAAAATATTTGGTGAGAAAAGTATTGAAATGTTTTTCTACTCAAGGACATTACACAATTTACAAGTTTCTTTTGCCACCAATTTAAAACAAATCAATGATATTATTAACTTAATGTTGAACCGATTTGTGAGATAACAAATTGTCCCAAATATCTAACTGATTTTAAAGTCGTCTACACTTATTAATGAATATAAAGTAAAATATTTATCTTTTCATCGATTTAATCTTTTACGCGTTTTTGTTGTTAAAAATTTGCAGTTCTTTTATATTTTACTAAATTTGATTTAAATCTGCCATTAATTAAAGTAGATTTACACATTTGAAAGCACATACTTATCTTCAATACTGTTCTTTAAATACTATTTGCTAAAGTTTATGAAAGTACATTGTTTATAAATTAAATTAAGAAGTAATTGGAATAAGTTTTTTTCTGTATTTAACATAAAATAACAAAGTAATGTCAGCATATTCCATTTTAAAAGAACTATCGATTTAAAATTCGAATTATAAGATGACTTTTGCATTAATTCCAAGAATCTTGAAATAGAAATTTTATTTAAAAAGTAGGTGATGAATGCAAACTAAGAAACTGTAAATTGTTTGTTTTCCTTTTATCGTGAATGTCGAGTAAAAAAAAAATTTAAAAAAAATTGAATGTGTGACCTAAACATAAGCGCAACACTCATTTTAGAATCGCTCTACAGGAACCATAGTTCAGTTAATGACTGACCACCAGTTCATAAACTACCCTGCAACCGATTTTATCATATGAATTCCAATTTAAGTATTACTGATTTACAAAAAAAGAGATGGTCTCTTGAACTAAGTTCAAAAATATATTTAGGTCCTACATTAGAAATGCAAGAGGTACACATTTTTTGAAAATATTTTGGCCTTATAATTTGACGTTGAATTTGTGAAAAATTGTAGTTTGTTGAGTGTATTAATTTGAAAATTTTACGTGTTTGGGAAATTATCTCTCGGTTCCTTCTGCAGCCCTTGTTTTTTGTTACATTTAATTTAAATGTCGTCAATAGTTCATAATTTAAACAGCTTATCTTTACAACTGATTTAATATTTCGAGAAGGTAGATTTTGAAACTTATAAGAAGAGAATGTAGATTCATTTTCAAACAAAAATCAGGCTTGATTTAATTGGTTTATAGAAAGTTGATGTTTAAGCATTAGAGAAAGTTATAATTTTAAATATAGATCAATATAGGATGTGGAATAGAAAAAAGAATAATTATATTTAGAATAAATAAATAATAAATTTCATAGCTGTCATAAAATACAACGTTTCCCTCTTTACTTCATAGTTAAATACTTAAAAAAAGTAATAGCTGCCAATCATGGATTGTTTGTGGAATCCAATAGTGTATTGTGGAATCCCTATTAAGGATTATGGAAGGGAGGATATGATCGTAATTGCTTCTCTTATTGTTGAGCGTTGAAGAAATCTTTCCAAAATCTAGTTTAATTAACTCTTAAAAAAAACAAACAAACCTCTTTGCATAAAATTGCATAACTTTAAACATTTGACTTTCACATGATGATAATAGTTTCACCTAATTTTGATTTTTCATCAAACAATTACTAAATTATAATTATTCCACTTATTTATTTGCATTATAATCCCATTTTCATTGATTACAAATTAAACAGCTTGGAGCAATTATTTCCATGATCACGTATTCTTGTAGAGGAAATCAATTGGTTTTATCTGACGTGAAGTGAATTTTAAGTCTCCTGGAATTCCCTAGGATAGCTAATACGTGTTGTTTAGGATCTATTCTAGGGAAGATTATACACCATTAATCATATCAGTTTCCGATCATGGAATTTAAAATATAATGTTAAAAAAAGTAATCACATGATAGCTTTTAATTATTGTAAATTGTTTTTATTTCCTGTATCATAATACTTCAGACTAAAGGTTATAAAAATTTGTAATTCAATATGAATAATAAATAAAAAAATTGAAGTTACACCATTTGACCAATGAATTAAATCTCAGTTCTTCATTAAATACTCTTCTATTAAGGGTTCTAGAGTAAAAATATAGTAAGGTTGGTCACGTTAAGTTAGTATTTATAAATAATTATCGAGCTTGACTTGTGAGATAATATTAGATAGAAAAAAACACGAACAAAAGATTTTACAAAAATTACGTTTGCTTAAATCAAACGCGTTTCAACGAAAAAGTCGCCATCCTCAGTTATACATGTTACAATAATAAACTATATCAAGTTATAGTTATGTTATTGTAACTCATGCATCATTGAGGTTGGCAACTTTGACCTTGAAACGCTTTTGATTAAATAAACGTAATTTTTGTGAGGTCTTGCGTTCGAGTTTTTTTTTTAATCTACGTTACATTAGATTAGGTTTAAGTTATGGTGTTATGGAGATTAGGTTATGGTACATAGTCTTCTGGATGGTTGTGTATTAAATACTACGTATTTACGGAACGTTTTGCCCCTACTCCTGAATAAGAAAATGTATTTATCCAA